>CM054813.1:10172432-10540162 GCA_028984105.1 Lavandula angustifolia
AAACATGATTTGTGTTTGTACAAGCATATAGACAGCATTTTTCATGTTCTTTGGATGACAGATCATGATTCAAGAGACCAGACACTGTATTACTATACAAACATCCTCTGTCCGGTATTTCTAGGGAGACAAGCTCGCTCCTTGAGAAGAGATTGTTCATGAGAACCACCACCTTCTTCAAGGTCTAATTCTAATGTACGGTCAAACTCCCTAGAATCTTCAAGAAGTGATGCGTGCTCTTTCTTAGCTCTGTGACTGGAACGAAGTCGATTGAATTCCTAATGCAGGAAAAGTAAGAAGCATAATTAAGCAAAAGCGAATTCTTCAATCAAGCATCTCGAAAGACAGAAGATGCTAAAAAGAACTCAAGAAAGGCAATATTTCGAGTAAGAATCATGAAAACGAAATCCAATGAACACATCAAGCATCTCAAAGACAGAAGATGCTAAAAAAGACCTCTAAGAAAGGCACATATTGACTAAGAATCAAGAAAATGAAGTCCAAATGAACACATCTTAGAAGTTCCATAATAAAGGAAATCATACATGTCCGGGCTATAATGCTATCTCGCACCTTCATAAGTCACGATTTTTGTCAGTGATGATTCCATCCTCAAGATCGTACATTTTAAGTGGGAAATGATTCGGGTCTTGTGACACCGATCTTAAAGCTCGCAGCCTTGTGGCTCGTAATCTTGTCTCGAAGATTTGAAGATCCCAAAACCCTATCTCGATCGCGAACCATTCCGTGCTGTATATGTTGTTTGGCCTCTCGAGGCTTCCGCATCCGGCAGACACTTCGCCGCCTTCTGGTCAAGGCGCCGCAGGCTTATCCCGCCTCAAAGCACTGCCAGGTAGAAGACTCATGATACCCGACTCAAAGGCAGAGCAAAGATACTCGAGAGAGTTCACCAACTCGAACTCGCCAGGCGTAGTTCATCGACTCGTAGCCGATCTTCAAAAGCAGACTTATCTCCAAACTGCCTATCTCACCGAATACAAGGTCGACTCAAGATCGGCAATAAATCTTCCCGAACTCGTCCGATCTTTTTGAAATGCACCGCATAATCACATACGAGGAAGAGAGAAGTCGCCTTCAATTAAGCCTGAAAGTCCTGTTCTGCCTCAACCACTTTATTCACCTCGACAATGACAAACATACACGTGTCATCCTACCTACTAAAGCCGCAAGTCAACACTTTCCGAAAAGGAGGAAAAGGCACCGCTTACCTACGTCTAAAAGAGCCGCTTGCGTTACCAAAAAGAGAGAGAGAGAAGAAGATCGTCTTCCAATTCTGGATCTATTTCCAACCTCTCGCTCTTATAATGTAGAGGGATTATTCAAGAAGAATACACCGGACGCACGAACCACAAAGCCAAAATCCGTAAAAGCACTCAACGAGCAAAGAACCCAAAAAACAAAGTCTTAGCAAGAACTTGAAGAACAATCTTCGCGCTGAAAGACTACATTCTAGCTCGCATGGGAATTAAGTCGAACCGACATATAAAGCCTCTAGTATCCAAATCGACGTTACTACGTAACTCAAAAGCTTACCTTCACCTGCTCGTCGATCTAGAAGCTACTCTCTCATATTTCCCTGATCCCTCTAACCCTAAGCTCAACTCAAGCTCTTATCTATAGCTTTTAGACGAAGGAGTTCATCTTTGAACCCGATCCTTATCGTAAAGGCCACCTTCACCTCGTTGGAGAAAAGTTTATCAAAACACTTCTAAGTTTGATCGTAGTAACCGAGACTCGGGATCAAAAGCATAAAAACCAAGACGCGGCTTTGCCTAAGCCGCAAGTAGCCGATCGAGACTAACTCAGATAAATAATAGCCTCCCGATCTTTCTAGACATGCTCGTAGACGATTGGTGCGATATCCGAACCACTTTAAAATCTCGGGTCGCTTACTTCACCGTTGCATTGATTTTTACTATTCATACCGAACATCATTTCTTAAAATCAATCAACCGCCTCAAGATACCGAACCGAATATTTGGCCGAACCGAGACTTTCATAAAACGTTCAACTTCTCAACCGAGCTTTGGGCTTACACATTTTCCCGCACGCTAACTCTCTATCGAAGATACCGAATTTCACTCGCCGCCTAGCGTGTCTCGCAGAGTCGACTCTCGCCGCACACGATTCGGGGATAGCTCGTTTGGTCCGCCGAACTGTTTCGCCCCACACCATCCCGAATAGGACTGCTCGTGTTCGGAGCCGAGAAATCAGGATCGTGTGGCCCATTCCCCCTCTACACTCGACCGCATACACTCGGGACCACAATTGGCATGGAGCTGTGGAGTTCCTTAAAACTCTTATCACTTTGAGACCGCGCTTTATTCGAACGGATCCGGGAGGAAAAACGCTTTTCACCGCATATCACTTTCTACTTTCATATCATTATTCTTCATGGCCGATATGTCGGTATAAGAATGGTACCCATGTTCTCGGTGGAGAATTATGGAGTATGGCGAGTCGAATGGAAGCACATCCGACATCCCTCCATGACAAGATGCAATCGAAGTGCTTGAAGACGGACCTATCGTTCCCATGATCGATAGTGTTGTAACCTCAAGCCGAAGGAGGAGGAATGGTGACTGGGAAGAAGATCCCTAAAGACGTAAGTCTCTTCACTCCTGAAGAGAAGAAGCTTCACAATCTGGACCGAAGTCGCCATGAATGCCATACTAACCACTCTTAGTGATTCTTATCTTGGCAGGGTTCGGGGAATGCAAAACCGCTAAAAGAATTCTCTGGGATGCTTCTAGCGCTACGAGTCGAGGACTCGGAAGATTAAAGCGAATAAACTAGCGCCTGGAACTCCAAAAGGCTGGAAAGCTTGTCTCTCATGCCTGGTGACAAAATCGAAGATCCGAACGTCGATTTACCCAATCTGATGAACTCAATCAACGGTCTAGGGAAAGACATTCAAGAACCGAGAAATGAATCTAAAGATACCGAGGGCACCCGCTTGACGACACTGGGACACCTTTTGCCACTCTCATTGCGACATTCGACTTAGATGTTGTGTCTCCACGACCATATCTTTTCGTAATTAGAATGCAGGAGTTTGAGTTCGACGGCACCCTAAAGAAAGTTGAGAGCCGAAGTCGACACAAAGATTGACCATGCTTCAAAGCAGTCGGCCAACAAGATCTCCCGCGGACGAGCAAGACGACGAGTAAGATCCCGAAACCTTCACTCAATGATCTACAAGAAGGAAGTCTCGCTCGTAAGTATGTGCGCCGCCGTGTGAAATATCGAAGGAGAAGGAGCGACGCAGAAAAGTGACTAAAGCCTATCGGGAAACGAAAGGTAAGTCAAATTATATGTCGAAACACACTCTCGACTCACAATCTTCCAATGCGAAAAGAAGGATGAAACTATAACCATCAAAGAATAGCGAAAGCAAAGAAGAAAGAGTCATCGCTTGTTACAACGCAAAAAGTCGGACATTATCAATATGATTGTCCCGAGCTCGGCAGGCTTGACACGCGCACGTAAGGCAAGGAGAGAGAAATTCGCCTTAAAAGACAATCCTACATAGGCTGTGCGAAGTCTCGGACGACTCGAAAGAGGTTGACTCCTTTATGGATTCATCTGATGATGATGCAAACTTTCATGGCCCTGGAGCTTTGAAGTCGAAGAAACAACCGAAAAGTGCCCAATGGCAGCGGGCGAAGAGGACGCAGGTAAACTCTCTTAACCACCAATTCCTCTTCACATTGCACACACGACACTATTTCAAGGTGCAGATGAGAATTTGGACGTCGCTACCGCATACGAAGAACCTGCTTTCGACGAACAAATTCGGATGAGTCGCAGCCTAGAAGACTCTTCGAAGAGTGGATACCCCGAAAGTGGAGAATCGTAGACTTTCTCGGGAGAGTCGAGTTGCTACGAGGCCGAAGGACTTGTGTTGAGACTCGGGGAGGAGATAAACTCTCTCGATGGCCAAGTCTCAAGATCAAGAAGATCGGATTTCGCTTGCCAACCAATGACTCGACTCGGAAAAGATACTCGAACCCAGGTCTATCAAGCAAGAAATTTCAGGACTTGTACCGAGCACGACATTATTTAAGAAGAGTGATGACGTCCGGAGGAGCCCGATGATCGAGCGTTACATGGGCGCCGAAAAGAAGCCGGAGGCTATGCTCGCAAGCAACAAGCCCAAGCATTGCAAGGAAGGACTTGGCTTCAACCAGAAGCTTCCTCATCCGCCCCCGTTCGCTCGAGTGCGTCTTTTACCGATGGGTTTGTTCGAGGGAAACAATCAATGCAAATCCTCACAAACCCTCAAAGAAAGAACAAACAATAAGATGAAAGCACCTCATCCTGGCAGTATCGTCAGCGACCGTAAGATCGCACCCGTACACCCCAGTCTCGAGTCGAAGGGGGGAACTAGCAGAGTTAAGTGGGGCCGACGGATGGACCACCTCAGTTGACACATCCACTCGGTATGGGTCATATTACTATGATCCCATAGTCGAGGAGGTTCCAAGAGTCGAAAAAAGAAGAACGCACAAAAGGCAAAGGTCGGCGATCCACCAGCCCTGAAGATCCCGACTCTGAACCCAGAAGCCTAAGAAGTCGACCTCGATGCATCCAGCCGGGTCAAGTTTGTTGACTAAAATGGAAAGAAGTTATCAGAAACCACCAAGGTTGTTAGACAAATTTGGGTTATTAAAACTAACATCTAAGGACCCAAAATCAAAAATAAAAGGGTACCTGAATATAATTACTCGCTTTTGCGAAGCGCAGAGACCCATGGTATGTGGACAACGGATGCTCAAGACATATGACATACCAAAGGAGTCTCCTGAAGAATTATATCACCGAAGAAGGACCCAGACTGAGTTCTGAGACAATGCAAAAGGCTATACTAGAGGATATGGAACACTCAAGCATTGAACCGCCAAAGTTCCAAGAGTATCATATGTTGAAGGACTTCAAGATAATCTTCCTCCTCGTTAGTCAATTTTGTGATAACTCAAATAGAGTGGTATTTGACACCGGTTTTTGTGATGTTATTGATAAATCTACGGAAAAACGTGTTATCGGAGTTCGCAAGAAAAGAACATATATGTTATTGATCGAACTCACCAACCTCAAGGTTGTCTCGATAGGCAAAGAACGATAATCGAACGGGGTGGCTATGGCATAGAAGACTCAACCATCTCAACTTCAAAGACGCTCAACAAACTAGCAAGAGACACTCTAGCAAGGGGATCCGCCGAATGAAATATTCAAGCAAAGACACTCAATGGTGAAGCATGTCCGAAGGGAAAGCAAACAAAGAATCAAAATCCAACAGCTTCCATCTCCTTCCACCATGGAATCCTTCAAATCGCTACATATGGATTTGTTCGGTCCGGGCCTCCCAGTGACGATCGCAGGTAAGATAGTATGCTTTAGTGGTCATAGATGACTACTCGCGCTACACATGGGTCATATTCATTGCCAACAAGTCCGACGTCAAACAGAGTTACCAACGCTTCGAAAAGGCTCAAAGAGTTTGAGAAGAACACCAAGATCGTGAAAAATACGTTCGTACGTAGGAACCGAGTTCCTTAATTCCATGGTAGAGGAGTTCCGTAGAAGCGTAAGGAATAGAGCATGAGACATCGGTGCCCGCACACCTCAAAGAAATGGAGTTGCCGAACGAAAGAACGTGAACTCTCAAAGAAGCAGACTAGAACTCTACTCGCAGGATTCTCAGGACTCCCATCCAAATTCCTCGGGCGAAGCTACCGACACCGCATGTTACACTCGTAACCGATCTTTACTGACGAAGCAAAGCATGGAAGAACACCATATGAACTATGGAACAACAGGAAGCCTTCTATCTTATTTCCATATCTTTGGTTGTTCATGCTTTTATCCACAATAATGGGAAAGATCAGCGAAGACTTTTGATAGCAAGTCGATCGTGGAGTATTCTTAGGATACTCTTGGGTCGAAGAAAAGCTTTGAGTATTCAACTATCTGACTCTTTGCGTGGAGGAAAGCCCTCATGTTGTTTTTAACGAGTTTGCCCTCAAGACGGAGCAATAACTCAAATTCGAATTCAGGTACGAGGACATCAGTGAAAGCCTACAGGATCTAAGCTTAAAGGACAAACGTGAAAAGATCCGGCTATGTTGGGATGATGATTCAGTCTAAGAAATCTAAAGATAAATCTATCGAGATCTCAACCACAGAGCAAGTAGGCCGAGCAGATTGATTCTCCCGAACGTAATCAATCCTGTGTAACTCAGTCGATGAGGAAACCGTAGAGGTAATCCGAGACCACTACCGAGAATAACAACTCGGGGGAACATCTAGTAATGTTCCCGAGCCAATGCCCCCGAACCCCGGTGACTCAGTAGATCATACTCTTATCACTGAAATTCTTCAATCTTGAATAGTACAAGCCAAAAGCCTAACTCACCTACCATCTGTGTGAACAAATTTCGAGATGAAGAGCTGAAACTTTGTAGATCGTGGCTCGATGCTCACACTGCCGATCTAATCATTGGAGATCCCTCATCCTAATGTCAAGACAAGATCCAGTTCTGTTCAAGGAGAAAGCGCATTATTTTCCCCGCTTCTTGTCCATCAAGAACCTGGACCACCGAGGATGCATTAAAGGATGCTGACCGGATCATAGCTACGCGGGAGGAGCCTGAATCGGCTTACGAGAAACGAAAAGTGTGGGAGCTTGTAGATGCAATCCCCGTCATCAACATGTCATTGGAACCAAATGGGTCTTCAAAAACAAGCGAGATGAAAACAACGTTATAGTAAGGAACAAAGCAAGGCTCGTGGCTAAAGGCTACTGTCAAGCTGAAGGAATAGATTTCGATGAAACTTTCGCTCCAGTTGCAAGATTGGAGGCAATTAGACTATTCCTAGCCTACGCAACACATCAAAGATTCAGAGTTTATCAAATGAATGTGAAGTTTGTGTTCCCGAATGGCGTGCTTGAAAGAAGAAGTCTATGTGGAACAACCGCCCGGCTCAGTCAGGACATCAAGTATATAGACTCGTAAAGGCTCAGAATGGACTTAAAACAAGCACCCGTGGCTTGGTACGATACCCCGTCCGGAGTTTCTTCTTCGAAAAGGTTTTCGTAAAGGGCACAAGTAGACCGCACTCTATTCATCATTCGACTGGAAGAAGACTTATTACTTGTGCAGATCTACGTGGATGACATCATATTCGGATCAAAGAATGTCATCATGTGTCAACAATTTGAAAAGATGATGAAGGATAAGTTCGAGATGTCAATGATGGGAGAAATGAACTACTTCCTTGGTTTTCAAGTCAAGCAATCTGAAAAGGGAACGTTCATCAACCAAGCGCAAATACACCCGAGACCTCATCAAAAGATTCGGCTACACATCCGGCAAATCTATCAAGATCCCGATGAATACGAATATGAAGATAGATCTTGATAAAGAGGGAGTATCAGTAGACCAAACCGAATATCGTGCTATAATTGGTTCATTATTATATTTAACAGCTACTCGTCCTGACATAACTTATGTTGTAGGTGTCTGTGCTCGATTTCAGGCGAATCCCAAGCAGAGCCATATGGACTCAAAGAAAGAAGATTCTCCGCTTATCTACGAGGAACACTGACATGGGTTTATGGTATCCAGTTGATGATAATATTGAACTAACGGCTATTCCGATGCCGACCATGCAGGATGTAGAATTGACCGAAAATCAACTTCGGGAACATGTCGGTTCCTGGCGAAAGTCGATCTCATGGTTTTCAAAGAAACAAGCACTCGAGAGCTACGTCGACTACTGAAGCTGAATACATGGCTGCCGGAAGTTGTTGCGCCCAAATCCTTTGGCTGAGACAGCAGCTGAGAGACTATGACGTCATTCAGAATGAAGTGCCGATCTTCTGCGATAGTACCAGTGCCATTGCAATCACTCAGAATTCTGTATTACACACGAGATGCAAGCACGTGGACATCAGACTTCACTTCATTCGTGACCATGTCAAAAAGAAGGATATCAGGATGGAAAAGATCCATACCGACAAGCAACGGGCGACATCTTGACCAAGCCTCTAGTCGAATCCGATTCGGAGAAGTTTCGGTGAGAGCTAGGTCTGTTGGACCCTACCGACCCCGATCCCGGTAAGAAGGTTTCATGAGAGGACCATTTCAATAAGGGGGAATGTTCACTCTCGATGCGGAATGTATTCAAGATCGTAGAGATTCAGAAACCATCTACACGAGGTATCAGCTGACTACTATGTTCAGCTGACAGGTACTATGGCGGGTATTTTTGTAGATGCCCCTGACAACATGGAGGAGATCCTCAGCAAAGGCCGTGTCAGTGCGAACCAATCATGGAATTCGATGCTTGCGAGCTTGAATACATGGATGAAGTCTTTACATACCTCGAGGATCCCGGGTCCGGGAAGAATTTCTATCGAGGAAGCCCACTTACTTCCTTCCTCGACAAGTGGCGAGATATATCTGAACTCGATTCCGTCGGAGGAGATATTGTGGCGAGTTTCGCTGTTCACGCTATTAGCGATGCGTCAAGATTCCAAAGCGGATATCGATCAAGCAAGCAACGAAGAAGAGCTTCAATCTTCCATCCGAAGGCATCGCATTCATAGGCTATAACGACGACTCAGTAGACGAATACCGACGGTATTCGTGCGGCAAGCCTACAACCTTCGTGAGCAGACCTTCCCGAAGAACGCAATGCTACCACGCTTCGCAGCATTGGCTACATCGCCACGCTAGTTGTGCGACGAGCCAAGTGGGCTCCTTCGATCGGTCTCTCGACCTAAGATCCACTTGATGATGGCAATTTATGATTGTGCCAAGGTCAACTGGACCGAAGTTCTTCATTCGGGAATTTATAGCTCAAGCAGCCAAGTTTGACAAGCCCACGCGTAAGCTGAGCGCAAAAGGCAAATTACTTTATGGGCTAAAGCTGTCAGTTATGATTGAAGACTTCTGTGGCTCTGAGCAGATCACCTATGACGACAAGGAGTACTTCAACATAAAGAAAGTTCGGTTTACAACAGGGGCTGCGGCCCTTCAAAATCGGGTCGAGCCCTCACCGTGACTCACAGACCGAGTCTCGAAGGCTACTCCAACGAAAAGGAGAACGCCTCCAGCAAAAACCCCAAAGGCACCGGCTAAGAAACTGAGGAAAGCCAGCGATGTGCCTGCTGAACCTGAAGCCCCTGCTGAACAGGCCACTCAGCAAACTACTCAGCCCCAGAGGCTGATAGATGAATCTGAGTCTTCTGAGAAGACTCAATCAGTGGAGAAGGGAGTCTCCACTGAAGAACCAATAGAGATGGAACAAGGGGAGGCTACTGAAGCTCACAACATGAGAAATTCAACGACTCTGACGTCCCCCTCGCAGTTCCTCCACTCAGCCGATGCGCCACTGCGAGACTCGACGTCTCCAATTGACTTGGAATCCGAGACGGCGTCTGAAGAAGAAACAATCGGGATGGAAGCGTCAGTGATTCTATCCAGAGCATCCCGAGAAATTCTTCAACTAATTCCAGAGCTTGCTGACTACTCAGACCTGTTGCAAATTGCCAAATCAGCAAGGCTCCACATGTTGCTGCGACATCAGGAGTGGCCTCGTCTACAACGCTTAGTTCTTCACTACTCCCGCCGCGCGGCTTCATGAAGAAGAACCGAGACCGAGAGAACAGATAGGCTATTCTGAGCCTGAAGACCTCAGCTCAATGGACAATCTGAGGGCTGCGATGCTGGCTATGATACATGATCGACAGCTTGCCTCCGGCCCAGCACCCTCAGATGGGTCAGACCATGACGACCCACCCAGTGATTCAGGCCCTGGAAAGCCTGATGAGGGAAATCCCGTGACAAGGATACACTCACTCCCGAAGAAGCTCCGTCCACCCGTATCCTTGGGACTCGCGAATTCGATGGTCGGGTACCTCGAGCATCCACGAGCCCGCCTCGGCCCTTTGTTGAAATCTCGCATTCGAGGTAGCGCCCGCCCCGCATCGTTGACGTTCCAAGTATGTGGCGAAGGCTATTAAAAGCCAAGGCACTCAGAACCGTGCCCTCGCCAAGGCGAGCCCACAACGTGTGGAAGAAGACTCGCTGAAGCCACCGCTACCGAGCTTCGGGGCCGAAGTCTTCTATATCTCAATCGCCGCCCCGATGTCTCTGCGCTTATTTCAAAAGCAACGGCTCAAGAAGAAGACAAATTTGAATCTCATCTCGGGATCTTTCGGGAGAGCCAAGCCAAACTACTTGAGGAATTTCGTGCTTCCAAATTGGCTCATACCAAGCTATTACCGAACAATCCGGAATGCCACCGACATAAGACTTGATAATATTCAACCGGTCCTGGAGGATAAGATCTCCGAGAAGGTTTGAATGATTTTAAGGCCGGCAATGAACTCTCCAACAAGCAATACAATGAAGCTCGACTTCCGAGAGGAACGAGCCGCATGAGGCAATCGACGCACCTTAAGGATCAAATTCGGTGCTGTCAACCTCCTTCAACAGCCTTCAGAAAAAGGTACTTATCCCTACCCCGACTGCTATTGATGATGCCAAAAAGGGGAAAAGTAAAAGAGGGAAGGAAAAGAGTACCGAGCCAGCAAAAGGCAAGAAACAGAGTACTGAGAAGCCTACTCCTACTTCTAAGGGGGAAGCTACACTGAAGTCATCTCAGACTCAGACTCAGACGGGTGAGGCCCAGGGTGTCCCAACTGCGAGCACAGTTGAGACCGGCCCAAGTGGCTCAGGATCCCAGGCTACTCATGCAACCCCGACTCCTACTGATATCATCAAGGAGGTTGCAGAGTATGCTGAACAGAAAGAGGACTCAGATGATGAAGAAGAGGTTCCTCTACCTCCACCTGTTCAAGGAAAAGGTAAGAAAGTAATGGATCTCCCGACCCCTCCAGCAAAGAAGAAAACCAAGAGATATATTTCTACTGAGGAGGAGGCTCAGATAGCGGCTGATGAGAAGCTCGCTAGGGAGATTGCACGATGCGAAGGCTTTGCCAACAAGCCAAAGTCTAAGCCTCGCTAAAAGGAAAGACAAAGGCACCAAACGCGGTGGAAAGAAGAAAGCGCCCGCTAGGTTGCATCCCGAAAAACTCGAAATCGAGGATGATGAAGATAGGGAGAGGCAACAACAACGAGCAAAAAGGCACTCGGCAGCAAGGTACGTCCAAAAACAAATCCAGTACCTCTGCTGACTCTGAACAAGCTCCTCGGAAGCCTCAAGAGCAAGATGCAGAAATTGAAGCAATATTCGCTCAGATGGAGAGATATCTCTACCGAGGAGAGGAAGCTAGACAATTAGAGGCTGCCAGGCAGAGGCTACATTTGGCAGACCTCGAGGCACTCGATTCGTGCACGAGCATGAGGCCAGGCTGAGAGTTCCTTCGAAAGCCGACATTCCTTACCGATACGTAAGGTTCGGAAGCCAACCGATCCGAAAACACATAGATGGCCGAGATCGGACGAATGGATGCCTATTCGGTTCAATCGAGAGATGGGAATCGGCCAAGATTGAAGTTTATCAAGAGAAATTATTTCCGGAGATTCGGCTCGAAATGTCTAAGGCCGATGCCTACGTCGAGTGGATGGGTCATTCTCGAACTCGATCTTTACCCATATTTGCACAGAGTCGTAACTGAAGGGGTAGTAGTCAGCGTTCCTGAAGTAAGAATCATTCCTCCACCCAGAAGACAAGACGACTCAGTTCATCTCGGAGTGATTGAACGAGAAGTGAAGAATGCTTTGCGATGAGCAGAGGTCTAGAACAAGATGATCCAAGCCAGACTTATTGCCGAATACTTGAAGCTGAGGAAGAACACGTTCAGAATGTATGGAGTCCCACTGCCTGAAGATCAATCTCAAGGTTTCATGAATAGGATTCAGGATTCAGCAGTTTAAGGGATCTCCTCCTTAGTTCTCTTCTTAGCTTAGCAAGATTTGTATTGTACTTAACTGACTATCATATATATACAATCTGCTTTTTGGCTTTGACAACTACTTGTTGTCTAAATAGCCGTGTTTGCTTTATGCTTTAACACTCGAATCATCAAGTGATTCTTGACACACACACTTTGTTTATTTACTTGTCGGTTTTTTGCTCGGTTAGATTTCGATAGACTAGACTTTCATAGAGTTATTATTTCTCATAAGCGGGAAATTGTTGCATGGGGGAAATTGTTGTAACGGGGAAATTGTTCTGCTCTGTCTCCCTCAGTAGTCTAGCACTTACCAGACAACTCCACTGATCCTTCTTGTAATTATGTAAGGAGCTCTGTTCCTGAGTAAGTTAGTATTTAGCATAGATGATAGGTTTTGGCATCATCAAATAGGGGAAATTGTTGGGTGATGATTCCATCCTCAAGACTTGTTACTCTTAGTGGGAAATGATTCGGTCTTAGACATCGATCTTAAGCTCGGTAGCCTTGTGCTCGTACTTGTCCGAAGATTTGAAGATCCCAAAACCCTATCCGATTGGTGAACCATTCCGTTGTATATGTTGTTTGTCTCGAGGTTTCGAGACTCGGTAGACACTCTGCTCTGGTCAAGGCGCTCGGAGCTTATCCGCCTCGGCACCGGTGTAGAAGACTCCGGTGATCCTGGACTCAGCGAGGAGCAAGATATCCTGAGAGAGTCGGTTAACCGAACTCAGCGGGCGTAGTTCACTGGACTCGTAGCTGATCTTCGATAGACTTATCTCATTTGTCTATCTACCGAATACAAGGTCGAACTCAAAGATCGGCAGACAATCTTCTGAACTGTCAGATCTTTTTGAAATGCAATCAGCATAGTCATATACGAGGAAGAGAGAAGTCAGCTTCAATTAGCCTCGAAGTCTGTTCTGTCTCAACCACTTTATTCACCTCGACAAATGACAAACATACACGTGTCATCCTACCTACTAAAGCTGCAAGTCAACACTTTCCGAAAAAGGAGGAAAAGGCACTGTTACCTACGTCAAAAAGAGCCGTTTGCTACCAAAAGAGAGAGAGAGAAGAAGATCGTCTCCAACGGATCTATTTCAATCTCTGCTCTATAAATAGAGGGATTATTCAAGAAGAATACACCGAATGCACGAACCACAAAGCCAAAATCCAGAAAGCACTCAACGAGCAAAGAACCCAAAGAACAAAGTCTTAGCAAGAACTTGAAGAACAATCTTGCGCGAAAGACTACATTCTAGCTCATAGGGAATCAAGCTGAACCGACATATAAAGCCTCTAGTATCCAAATCGACGTTACACGAACTCAAAGCTTACCTTCAGCTGTTCGTCGATCTAGAAGCTACTCTCTCATATTCCCTATCCCTCTAACCCTAAGCTCAACTGTTCTTATCTATAGCTTAGACGAAGGAGTTCATCTTTGAACCTGATCCTTATTGTATAAGGACTCCTTCACTGTTGGAGAAAGTTTGTCAAACACTTCTAAGTTTGATCGTTGTAAACTGAGACTTGGATCAGTATAAAAACCAAGACGCGGCTTTGCCCGAAATGCGCAAGGACGGCGAGACTAACTCAGGATAAATAATAGCCTCCTGATCTTTCGGGACAGTGGACGTAGGATTTGAGCGATATCCGAACCACTTTAAAAATCTGTGTCGTTTACTTACTGTTGCATTGATTTTACTATTCATACCGAACATCATTTCTTAAAATCAATCAACTGTCTCAGCATACTGAACTGAATATCTGATGAACTGAGACTTTCATAAAACGTTTTCACCTCTCAACTGATTTGGGCCTACACACATTTCCGCACGTTGAACTCTTACGAAGATCTTGAATTTCGACTCGAGTCGGCTAAGCGAGGTCTCGGTAGAGTCGGACTCTTTGCCGCACACGATTCGTAGCAGTGTTTGGTCTGCCGAACCCATTTGATCGAGACACCATCCCGAATAGGACTGTTCGTGTTCGAAGTTGAGAAATCGAATCAGGTGTATTCACACCCCCCCCCTCTACACCTGACCTTACACTCGGGACCAACAATTTTCAAAACATAATTATATGAAAAACCGCCATCTGTGGAACATGACACAATATTTACAATCCAACATTTAGAATTATTCTGCAAAGCAGTCAGTGCCCTCAAAATTCAACACCAAGCCATACACGTTTTACCAAACATAATGAAATAACCAAAAATTTGAAAAGTTTATTGGTATTGGACAAGCGTCTATGTTATCCAGTGAGACATAGCAAACACATATATAAAAAGTTATATTAGGTACATTGCACAAGCGTCTATGTTATACAATGAGACAATTTTTCCCAAGCATAAGGGGGAAAAAAAGAATAGGAAGAAGTTAACAAAAGTCACTTTTTTAAGCAAAATACAAAGCGGCAATAAGATATTTTGTAGTGGAAATTCAAAAGCCAGCAGTGAGGTTAGAAAATACACTTAAACGATTTATCACGTTGTTGAGGATTTCAAAAAATTTAAGAACGGATAGAATATTCAAGATTGTAGAGTCTTTTGTGTATTTCATAAAATTGAGGTATTTGTGTAAATAGGTATAATCCATGGAATCGAAAAAATTGTCAAAATAAAATAAGTGATAATAATAATTATAAGTATATCAAAGATGTTAAAACATGGTTCAGCATCATTTGTAAGGTGTTTGGTGTTTGTGTTGTATGAGGAATTAGAATTGATCAATCAAAGATTACTGCTGTAATTTTTATTTCTGTATATTCAACTATTGTACAAACCCTTTTCTTATAGGGTTAAACGATATACTGTACAAGGAAATAGAAATCATAAACATGTATTAAGGATCTTGACTGATTCTAATTTCCTTAACTCTTGCGGGGATTTGATCTACTTTCCTTTCCAACATGATTTGATCTAATTTCCTTGCGGTGATTTGATCTACTTTCCTTTCCAACATGATTTGATCTACTTTCCTTGCAGTGATTTGATCTACTTTCATTTGATCTACTTTCCTTTCCAACATGATTTGATCTACTTTCCTTGCGGTAATTTGATCTACTTTCCTTTCCAACACTCCCCTCAAGTTAAGTAACAGGATCTCCGATACTTAACTTGCCAAGAACTTCTGCAAAACTTCTGGAGTTTACGTCTTTGGTCAGGATATCAGCAAGCTGGTCTTCAGACCGTACAAATGGTAGTGCCACAATGCTACCCTCGATCTTCTCTTTAATAAAGTGTCTATCAACTTCAACATGTTTCGTTATGTCATGTTGCACTGGATTCTCTGAGATACTGATAGCAGCCTTGTTGTCACAAAATATCCGGCATGTCTTTGCTGAATGAAGATCTAGCTCCATCAATAGCTTCCTTAACCAAAGAACTTCAGTTAGTCCACTCTTGATTCCTCTAAACTCTGCTTCTGCACTTGAGAAAACCACCACTTTCTGCTTTTTGCTTTTCCAAGATACGAGATTGCCTCCAACAAAAGTAAAGTATCTAGCGGTGGATCGTCTGTCCACTAGATTTCCAGCCCAATCTGCATCTGTATAGGCTTGTATATCTAGATGCCCAGCCCTTTTGAACAGCAATACATAGCCAAAAGTTCCCTTCAAATACCTTATAATTCTCAACGCATCTTCCAAGTGATCAGCTTGAGGTCGGTGCATAAACTGACTTACAACACCAACAGCGTACGCAATATCAGGTCGGGTATGAGAAAGATAGATAAGTTTACCTACCAGACGCTGATATCGCCCTTGATCTGCTAATTCTGCCCCCTCCACAATTTGTAGCCCGTGATTCACAACAATGGGCGTATCTGCTGGCTTGCAATCCAACATTCATGTCTCAGTTAGAAGATCTAGAGTATACTTCTTTTGATTAATAAAGATTCCCTTCCTTGATCTGAGCACTTCGATCCCGAGAAAGTACTTCAGATTTCCCAAGTCCTTCATCTCAAACTCTTTAAACAGATTTTCCTTCAACTTCTTGATCTCCTCTGAGTCATTGCCTGTTATGATCATATCATCTACATAGATAATTAAACAGGTGATGAGGTTACCTCATTTCTTCAGAAATAAGGTGTGATCTGAATTGCTCTGCTGATATCCATACTTCTTCATAGCTGTGGTAAATCTCCTAAACCAAGCTCTTGGGGATTGTTTAAGTCCATATAAGGTCTTCTTCAACTTGCAAACCTCACCTCCTCCAAACTTACTTGAGAAACCCTGGGGTGCTTCCATGTAGACTTCTTTGTTTAATTCCCCATGAAGAAAACATTTGTAACATCAAACTGATGCAATATCCAATCTTTGTTAGCAGCAATAGAGAGTAGAACTCTGACTGTGTTCATCATTGCCACTGGTGAGAAAGTCTCAGCATAATCTATCCCGTATGTCTGTGTCTACCCTTTTGCAACAACTCGGGCCTTGTATCTTTCGATAGATCCATCTGGTCATCTTTTAATTGTAAAAACCCATCTGCATCCTATGGGCCTTTTTCCTTCTGGCAACTAACACTTCTCCCATGTATAATTCCGGGCTAACGCATCCATCTCCTTCTGCATGGCGTTCCTCCAATGTTCAAACTTGAGGGCCCCTTCCACTGAATGTGGAATCTCTTCTTCTTACAAAGATGCTTCATAGGTTGTGGCAACTTTAGACAGATTTCCTTATGCAATATTCCCAACAGAGTACCGAGTATTCCGTGCAGTTTTCTCTGGGGTATATCGTTTGGGAGGAATACCTCGATTACTCCTGGGTGGCAACACATATCGCTTAGTATCATCATCTACTGTGTTATCTTCCTGTTCTCCTTCACTCTCCCGTGAAATGTTATAGGAAGAATCAGAAATAACAGTAGTAGGTTCAGAATCCCTTACCTCGGTTATCAGAGGCATAGGAGACATTGGTTCTGGCAGCGGATCAGCAGATTGTTCCTGATTGTTTGAGACTGGCTCAGCGGCAAGGTTAACTGTCTCTGTTGGATCCACTCTCGGACCTGGCATTGGCAACCAACTGAGCGAGTCGAATTTACTCTCATTCTCACGCTCCCCTTGACTGCGAAGGTGGTGGGTATAAAAGAACTCGGTTTCAAGAAATCCGCAGTGGAGGGTGGTTAGGATTTGACGAGTTTTGGGGTTGTAGCATCTATATCCCTTTTGGTTAATGCCATAACCAACAAACACGCACTTAACCGCACAAGGAGAGAGTTTGGTTCGTTCGTGTTTGGGAATATGAACAAAGATGGAGCAACCAAAAACTCGAGGATGAAGTGTGAGGGCAAGAGGTATTTGGGCAAGGGTGGATAATTTTTGTAGAGGGGTTTTAAGCTGGAGTATTTTGGTAGGAAGGCGATTCAAGAGGTAGACGAATGTTGCAACAGCTTCAGGCCAAAAGGAAGATGGGACACGGGATTCAATCATCATAACACGTGTCATTTCAAGAAGAATTCGATTCTTCCATTCGGCAACACCATTTTGTTCGGGGGTATAAGGGTAAGTGGTTTGGTGGATTATCCCTTTTTGCTGGCAAAAGGTTTTCATAGAATTATTGACAAATTCCCCCCCATTATCGGATCTAAGAATTTGAATACTTCTCTGAAATTGAGTTTGGACCATGGTATAGAAATGGGTGAATTTGTCAAAAACCTGATATTTATGTTGTAAAAAATACACCCATGTCATCCTAGTGCAATCATCAACAAAGAGCAGAAAATATTTAAAACCCTGACCTTCCACAATAGGTGAAGGACCCCAAACATCATAGTGCACCAAAGAAAAAATAGAGTTTACATGTGTATTATTGGGTTTAAAAGATTGTCTGTGGCTTTTAGCCAAAACACAAATATCACAAGACAAAGTCTCAGTTTTCACTAATTTAGGGAATAAAAGTTTAAGATAACCCGTGGAAGGATGTCCCAATCGTCGATGCCAAAGCCAGGCTTCCCGGTCTGTAGTTCCGTGAGCAAGCATCACTTTGCCTTGTTCAGCTATCTCATCCACATAGTACAATCCGTTCCCGCTCGGTGCCACGCCCAATAATCTCCCCCGTCCTGATATCCTGCAGAAAACAGAAGTGAGGATGCATTAGCATGGTACAGTTAAGCTCTTTTGTAACATGGCTAATTGACACGAGCTTATGGGAAAGAGACGGAACATATAGACAATTTGAAAGTCGTAAAGTGGGAGAAATTTCTATAGTTCCGGCGCCCTCTACTCGAGTTAAGTCACCACTGGCGATCTGAACGTGTGTTCTTAATGGTCTTGATGACTCAAGGATATCAGATTTGTCAAAAGTCATAGTATCAGTGGCCCCACAATCAAAAATCCACCCCCTATCTTTATCCATTTTTTTACATTGGGTTTGGCAAACAGTGGAAATGTTAGTACTAGGCAAAGGTTCGGGGTGGTTCTGCAACAGATGGGGTCGGTTTTGTAACTTGGCATACACTGGGGGACTAAACTGCAAATAAGAAGGTGAGGGAGGGTTTAGTGGTAAACCACCAAACCCTATACCTGTTGTTCCTTCTTCCTCGTGAGTAACCGCCGCACTCCCCTGTTCATTCACCTTCGGACTGCTCACCGCCACCGCTGCGCCGGCCACTTCTTGCCTATCAACTCCGATAGCTGACTTCCCCTTCGCCTGTGGGACCTTGTGGTTGTCCTCCCACCAGTCGGGATAACAGACAAGTTGGAAGCACGTCTCCTTGGTATGTTTCTGCATCCCACAATGAGTGCAGTGGAGTTTCGATTTATCCACTTTTCCTCGCGATGACGGGTTTCCAGAGCGAATTTGGGCTCCTTTCTGTGTCGGCGGTCGATTGTTGTCCGGACGTGGTGCAGTGTTGCGGGCTCTGAATCCGGTCCCTATGCCTCCCGATGATGTGGTTCCCGAGTCGGTAGGGTTGGTTGTCGGTTGCAGAATCTGTAGCCGGGCGGCCTCCCGTCTCACCTTTGAGAACGCCAACTCGGCTGAGGGAATTGGGGATACATTGAGGATGTCTCGCCGGATACCATCGTATTTGGTATCTAAGCCGGAGAGGAATTGGTAGAGTCAGTGATTAGCAATTAACTTCCGGTACTTATTGATTCCTTGCTCACAGCAGCCGAGAGGGTTCGGCTCTCTTTGGTCGATGTTTAGCCATATGGCCTGAAATTCATTCCAGTAATCCTCCAGTGTAAGTTGACCTTGATTAACCTTGTTGGCTTTAACCTCCAAATCGTAGATTTAGAACGGGTCAGCCCCAATCCCGTAAGTGATTGTCAGGCTATCCCACACAGCCTTGGCGGTCTGATGTTGTGCGAAGCTTGTTACAAGTTTCCCTTCCATGTTTTGTATGAGCCATGAGAAAACAGAGAGATTTGTTTCCTCCCATTGATAGTAGTTTGGGTCTGATTCGGCAGGCGGTGGTGGTTGTCCAGTAATATGGCTAGATTTACCCCTGCTTCCGACTGCTACCCTCATGAGACGAGCCCATAGTGGGTAGTTGTTCCCATCAAGTTTAAAACCAAGTGTAACATTATCGGAGCTTCGCACCAGATTTGCAACTTGTAGCGTTAACTCATTCTGTGCCGTTGGATTTGGATTGGTTGACTCGTCTGACATTGTTGTATTCTTTTTTAAGGGAAAAGAACAAGGATTTTCTGCCTTGATCGATGTTTAGATTGGATTGGGAAATGTATTGAAACAATGATGATCTAGTTCTGAGTTCCTAGAATCATCGCCTACTCTGATACCATGTTAAAACATGGTTCAGCATCATTTGTAAGGTGTTTGGTGTTTGTGTTGTATGAGGAATCAGAATTGATCAATCAAAGATTACTGCTGTAATTTTTATTTCTGTATATTCAACTATTGTACAAACCGTTTTCTTATAGGGTTAAACGATATACTGTACAAGGAAATAGAAATCATAAACATGTATTAAGGATCTTGACTGATTCTAATTTCCTTAACTCTTGTTGTGATTTGATCTACTTTCCTTGCGGTGATTTGATCTACTTTCCTTTCCAACATGATTTGATCTACTTTCCTTGCGGTGATTTGATCTACTTTCCTTTCCAACAAAAGAAACTTTTTTTTTCTAATTCCTATAATGTAATTGGAGCTTATTGTTGGATACAAAAGCTGGTATTACAGTCGAAAAACACTGAGTCGGAAAAACCAAAATTAGAACAGAAATAGAACTTCGTCGAGTCGAGGAAATGTCTCTTTCCGCAAGCCGAAATACGCCCCAGTAGTGCTCTCGGTTCTGGCGTATCGCCCCCAAAGATGAAACGACGAACGTCTTGAGGATTGCAACACCGCAAGATCTTCGAGCTCCGGCGAACTGGACTTTCCGGCGAGGACATGAGCTGGGTAGCTAAAGCTAAGACTTCCAAAAGGAGCTGATCTGGTGCAGCAGGAGCACTGCACCACGAGCTGGATCAGACCACCAATTTCGAGTTGGGCCAGTCCACACAAATCCCATCAAGCCCAATGTCAAAGTCCAACGGACAAGCCTACGGACCACCCAGACCACCAATTTCGAGTTGGGTCAGTCCACACAAATCCCATCAAGCTCAATGACAAAGCCCAACAGACAAGCCCACGGACCATCCAAATGACCAATTGCCAAGATCCAAGGACACGGAACGGAGCCGGAATCGGGGTCGGGCGCGGCGCGGCGCGCCGCGTGTGAGGCGGTCGGCGAAAAGGCTCGCGCGCATGAGCATGTGTGGCTCAAGCCCACCACATGTCACTTTGTTATCTCCTACAAAATGGTAGAGACTTAAATACCACAAAAAAATATTACACATTAATCAATGTCTGTAATAACTCTCCGAAACCCGAATAAGGTAAGTTTCTCCACTTTAGGTAACATATTAGTTTTGTCCCCCAAACTTCGAGCCACTATTTCTTTACTCACTGAAAATCGGAATTGAGAAATTAAGCACACTATAATTATCTACTCGAAACGTAGATCGACGTCATATATCTCAATTCATAAATTGGACATATATCGAGGCTCGAAAAAACGATTAAACGGGCTAAATTTTGCCCAAGTTAAATTAGCATTTAATGCTAACTAAATTTCCATAATATATACTCCCTCCGTCCCATTATTTATGTCCCATTGGGACTGGGCACGGTAATTAAGATAGTGAAGGTAAAGGTGTAAAGTTGTGGTGTAAAAGTATAAAGGGGTGGGGTCCACTTGCTTAGATTGATTGTGGTCCACTCATTTATTTCCTTATTTGGTATGGGACATAAATAATGGGACAACCAAAAATGGCAAGTGGGACATTAATAATGGGACGGAGGGAGTATATATATATATATATATATATATATATATATATATATATATATATATATGATTTTTCCAACACTTATCGACAAAAAGAATTTCGTCAAGTTTTTGTCAAGTTTTCGTCAAAATTATAGATTTCACACTTAACTTTTACATTTTAATCCACCCATAGACTTCCTCTCCACTTATTAACTAACTAGTGTGGCACCCGTGCGATGCACGGGTAATGTAAGTATCGTTTCCTTAAAAGTTTTGCACATACACGGGGTAATGTAAGTATCGTCTCCTTGTAAGTTTTGAATCGTCCTCTAAACTATATTAAACTATGACGACTAAGGCAAATATGTTTTTAAACTAACAAAAGCATGTAATAAAATCAGAACATCATAAAACTAAGTAGCGTCATTAATTAAGGCAACTGTTGTTTTAAACTTGTAAGAGTACGTACAACACTTGAGCATAAAAAATTAAAATATAAGGTAATTAAAAGATATATCATATCCAAATTCAAATTCATAAGCAAAAAACGCTATGGGTTTCCCGATAATAAATACTGCTTGTTGATAGGGATATAAGTTGTAAGGTTCGATCATTGCATGACCTGTTGCCTAACTATAGAACCAAACGATTCTAGTAATTGGTTTTAGTAAAATCAATTCCAACAATAAAGCTGGAAGACTCAAACCAGACTTGTGCTTAAAGCTTTAATGGCACGAAAAAATATATTCCATGCTTAATGCATTTCTAAAAGAATAATACTTAACAGGTATAAGTAAGAAAAGAAAAATAGAGTAACTATAGCACGTAACAAACACATGCAATATAAGAAAGATATCTGAATATAAACACCATCTCTTATGTAGTGTTTGGCGCACGGTTTAAGCTCTGATTTTGTTAATCAGTAAAGGATGTCTGTTCAATAAGACGTAGTTGCATATAACTAAAGAAACTACCATAACTATGTTGCTCTAGTTTTACTAATGTTGTGAAGAAGAGCAGGCGGGGAAGGTGGTTTTTTTTTTCAATTTGTATATAATGTTTTATTCAACAACCAAAAAGTCTTTCTTTAAAAAATGTTATATATACATAATAATATATATTACTGTTATAGATTTTCTAATCGAAACCAAAATATGAAAATATCCATCTTGATTAAATGTTCAAGCTAATCCACATATACAAATAGCCAATATCTAAGATTCATACATTATAAATATTCACACCAAAACTGCAGACTTCTTATATAGTAAGGCATATGTTTTACAATGTATTTTTATTTTTAATCAAGAATAAATTATAACATACATGTAAATAGATTCAAAACACTAAATATATACACTCGCAAACTTACAAATATTCGGTCTTTATTTGAAATGAGTCAATGAGAACACTACCGTAAGTAAACACCATTTTTGAATTTTATAGCAATTCCTAGTTCCAAAGGCATCAATACAAAGCGCCGCTAAATCTATTGAAACCGACATCTAATCTCCATTCAAAATCCTAACCGAAAACGACAAATAATCTCATTTACGAAGCTATCTATCTCGTATACACAAGTGCGGATAGATTCCGAATACTCGAAAGGTAGCCACGACGAAAAGATCATATCGTAAGACAACCTGGAAAACTAATCACATTCTCTCACCCATAGATAGCAAATAATCAATTCGGTAGATTTGAAGACCAACAAAATACCAACCATGCCCCAGATTTGGACCTCACCAAATCCCCCGGATATTGAAGACCAACAAAATACCAACCATGCCCCAGATATTTCATGAAACTGGCCTTATCCTCTATTCATAATAATAATATATTTTTTTGTTTTTTAGTTATCTTATTCCATTTCATTTCTATATATAGCAGCATCAATTGTATAAGTATTAATATAAGCGAACAATGTAACAAATTAAAAGTAAAGAACATTAGAAAGGGCAACGTCACTTTATCAATTGGATTGTATATTTATTTATAGTGACCTCAAATGTCATAGTATCATTAATTATATTATTAGAAAGTAATACTAAAATAAGGGCAAACCAACCAATAGGAGTAGGTAAACATGTTCATGGTTTCACATGATGGTTGCACTATAACACAGAAAGCAGTATAATTGACAACTCTTCAGCGGAACCCATAATTAATATGATCTAAGTAATAAACACTATATAGTATATACAAACTATATAAACAATAAAAAATTTGTTTAGAATATAGTTACTTAATGCACTTGATAAAGTGCATTGTGTATAAATACGGCAAAGAGTGGATATCAAAAAGTTTTTGCATAAAGAAAAAAAGCACTATTAACTCTGTTTGTATATAAATAGTGTAAGATCGACGAAATACTGCAAAAATTGAGTATAAAAAATTTTATGTGTAAAGAATTAATCATCACCAACCATGAGGAATTGAGGAAGGACTAAAATTTCCGACTGTTGTATTTTGGGATAGCATCGCAACAAATATACTTGATCGAGGTCCATTTAATTGGCAACCTGTAAAATAAAAAATGACCATTCAACAAAAATATAAGTATTAGTATATAAACAATAACTACCACGTATATACAAACTGTATAATAAATATGTATAAAAAGATAGTTCCATAATTCAGTCGAATAAGTCTCATTGCATATAAAGCGAAAGAAAAATCAAACAATATTGCAAAAAGCGGATGGCAAAGAAATTCACCAAATCAAAGTTAACATGAAAAAATATAATGGTGAAACCGAAGATGAAAATACATATACGATATTTTAATTTGATAGAGCAAATGCAATGTGTGATAATCCAACAATTATAACATAAGTAGCCCAAACCTAATGTGGGTAAACTGATTAATTAAACTAACTGTAATAACCAAAACACAACCTGCAGATTTCGCAAAACAACATGCAACAAAAACCCACGTATGTGTTTAGCACAAGAAATGAAAAGATATAATTTACTTAAAACACTCAATGAAGAAATCACACAAAACATAAATTACCATCTTTAATCTTTCCCTTGCTTGCTTGATTCCCTTTTCTTCTTCAATTTACCAATCCACTGGTAAAGTAACCAATCTTATATACTTTAATCAGAAGTTAATCAAGAGCTACATTCATAATTTACATAAAAGCAGATGAATAAACAGATAAGCAGTTACATAAAAGCGAGATGAATAAACATATTGGATTTACAAGGAAGATGAACAGCTAGTTCCACTATGAGAATCGAAGCAGATGAATAAACAGATAAAGATGAAATCTTCAAAGGCTTGGATCTTCGTTCAACATGAAAAAATGTGTGAGGGCTCTAAATCTTAAATACGCGTGAACAAACTAACTATGATTATATTAGTTGGAAACAAAAAAACTACTCATTTATCTTCTCAAATTCAAGAAGAAGAAAAAAGAAGAAAAAAAGTGAAAAATGTGTTATTTTATGACCTTTCACGTTTCGGGACATGCAAAATTGAAGTAATTTTAAGCTGTAAGCATAAGTTAAAAAAATTGAAGTAATTTTGACCGCTGACATAGGTTATCTGATGTATCGCAAAGGTATTAATTGACTGCAGTCCCTTTCACATCAGTTAGAAGACTTACTTACTGCTTAATGATCCTGCCAAAAGAAAGGAAACCACAGATTATGAATGGAACAACAAACGCAGCTTAGAAGCAGGAAAATGGCAAACAACCAAAGCAATATGGATCTAGAGAGACTCTCCCTTAGCTCCACAACTTTATAAATTATAAGGAGATCAAACCATTGCATGAACCAAATTACTTCAATTATAAGTATGAAATGTGATCAAACAGATACAACAACTGAGGGAGTGAATGAATCGGATTAAATTTCAACTCCACCAACAGTCACATATGCGAAGCAGCTGATGTAAATACCTGAATCAGATTCTCACATACACCACAATCAATGAACAAAAATAAAAAATTGACAAATATAAGTCATTTGAAATAATTAGAAATGAATATGAAGTCGTCTCCTTATAATTTTGGTTTGAAAACTAAATTTGAGATAGAAAGGATAAGAAATATATCAATTGCTACAGAACCACACTTTTATAAGAAAGGATAAGAAATATACGCAATTGAGTGGGAGATCCCACTCCTTTATCGGATGTAAGAAGTAGCGTAGCTTTTATCAAAAATAAAGAAACAGAAAACCTTAATACAAAAATAAAAAATTAAGATCGAACGTGAACATAATACTTGTGTCATGGGTTGTCGATTCCTGCTATGCGACGAAATATGAGGAATCAGAACTGCCTACAGATTTATCATTTCTATACATCTTTATTCAATAATGGAGGGCCAAAACGTGCGGAAAAATGGATTAAGTTACCATGTCATGCTTTGGGGTATTCCCTCCGTGATGCATACAATCAAATCTAATTCGGCCTCCGGTCCCTCCAAAATTGCTTTCGCCGCAAAAGGTGCGGGCACATAAATTACGAATGCATTAGCCTTTGTATCCGCTTTGGCTTCTGCCACAGAGTTGAAAACAGGGAGACCCAAAGGCTCTGTTCCACCCTTTTTGGGGTAACTCCTCCAACCTCTAAATGCAAAAAAGTTAAAGACCATATAACTTAGCTCATCTAAACACGCGTCGACTCCATTACATTTGTCAATAGCAAATCTATATCTTATTCCTTGACTTAAATGCCAATTCTCAAGCTAATGGAGAAACCCACATACATAAGAACAGAGCATAATTAGGTACATGAAGTAAAGACGAAATTCCAGAAAATGGTTTAAAATTACCATTTTGGTGCCATACTCTATGGCCTGCTGAGTGTGGAAGGTGTCATTCTTTCACCTGCGAAAGTGAGGTAGGACAAAACACAACCCAAATTAGAAACAACCCGAAGCAGGAATCTGAAGGAAAGATGAAGAAATCGGCCATGGGTATGGCCAAGAAACGAAACTCGAGATCCGCCCGCAAAACAAAGGAAGTAAACCCAAAATGAAAAGCAAGATCCGCTTGCAAAACAAAGGAAGTAAACCCAAATGAGGTGCCAGTATATCAGTACGGTGTTATCGGTTGGGGGTGGTAATGGGCGGAGGTAGAGGTACGATTAGACAGCGATGAACAGTGGTTTGGGTGGGGTACGTGGCTTCCGCATCTGTAGATGTGTTGGGGCGCGTGGATTCCGCGAGTGTAAGGCAGCGGGGTTATCGGTTGGGGGGTAGTGGGCGGAGGTAGAGGTACGATTAAACAGCGATGAACAGTGGTTTTGGGTGGGCTGTGAATACGATTGGATGGGAATGAACAGTTGGAAGCAGTCTTTCTTTAATAGATATAATAGATTGTGACAAAGTTTCCATGTAAATACATATACACTATTGGTTAAACTAAGTTCACAACATTAATTTCTACCATGTACCAATGTTCCAACCTTATATATAGTCTGATTGGTCTACACTCTACAGCATGTACAACACTAACTAATTATGGGGTTTCCACAATTATAATTCTGTTTCATGAATTATCCAACACGCAATACTTTTACAACACCTGAAAATAATATAAAAACTAATAATTTAGAATTGAAAATTCATTATCCAAGACTATAAATATGATTCACCATCATCAGAGATTTCCTTGGTAATTGATTGAGGGTTGACCATAACGTAGGTTGACTTTATTACTTATGACTAATAATTTAACATGAGTTACTTCTCGATCATAACAATTGTTCCCAAAATCTCTATTTAACTGTGCCCTAAATAAAACTTAATTATTTTGGACCCAAAAGTGGAAAAATTTTGGGTATATACCACAAAATTTAGCGGATCTTATTGGAAAAATTTATTATGTCAGAAGAATACAGTTCTTTTTTTTACCTTCCAAAAAGCTTCTTCCACTTTGCAGGGAATATATAAAAGCCGGATTTGGTATTTGGATATGATTTCTATCAATAATCAAACAAATCACAAATCAAAATGTTTCCTAAATAAAATCGATGAAGAGATAAAAAGGTTAAAATGGGATTTCTACTATTTTGAAATGTTGATGTAATATATAATTTCTGTAGTTACTTTATCTGTTGCTAGCTTTGAAAACAAAAAACTTACAATCCTAATCCTTATGGGAAAATCAAAATAGAACCTAACTTTTATGCTTTTGTAAAAAATAATAATAATAATAATATTTTAAAAAATCACAATTTAATTAACCTTTATCTGGTCAGGCACCGCGCTAGCGCGGTGAATAATTTTTAGTATGTATATATATATGGAGTGGTTCCCTGTGAACAACTCTCAGTGTGTGAACGTGCAAACACTGTATTTTCAAATCTATATATATATATATATAAGAGGTTCAAATGTGAATATATTTTATGGTGTGAACGTGTGAACCGATTTAAAGATAAATATACTTCACTTAAGAGATATTTTTATAATCTGACAAATAAGGTGCACTATCATTGTCTTGAAAGTACATACCTTGAGAAAGGCACGGGCAAGAGAGAGGGAATGAAAATGGCGGAAACGAAGGTGCGAGGTGGATCCATGACTTCCTAAGGATTGAAGTCGCGCCTTCCGACCAAAATCAACTCCGCCACACCAAAACCAATCGCGCTGCCGGCGAGCGTTCCGACGTTGTGCCTCTTCGCTATGTTGTGGACAACTATGTAACTCTCATACTTCTCCTTATTCTTCTCCTCCTTGCTCTCCATGTATAAAACGGATTTACGACGGTGGAGGCTCTGCTAAGGGTTTTAGGTGGTGACTAGAAATTCAAGTATCTGACGTTGTTTGTTCCTTCCGTCGTCCGTTTACTTTTACGACAAGGTTCATCCCGGGCCCAATATCTCTCTAATCCAATTCGGCCTTAGACCCATTTTCTAAATACTACTCCATTAACGACAAGGTTTACTTATCTCGTTTTTCTTTTCGAATTGTCTAACTTATTTTTTCTCATTTTTCAAAATAATAAGGAAAGAAAAAACATAAATCAACCACACAAATAACATCTCTCCTTAATAAATAAATAAAAAATAAATAAAAGAAATAAAAAAAACTAATCTTATTACATAGTACCATATTTTCGGACACATACATAAAGAAATATTACAAGTGGTACATATTTATTAATTAATTTAAAATTCAATCAAAATATCATACTACAAACAAATCAATTAAAGAAAATGTGCATTGCACCACATAATGTATTTACATTCAATCTAGATGGATAAAAATTTGATTTTTGATTGGCATTTTTGTATTTCTAATCTTACATTGTTGCCGTGTTTCTTTTTCGGTATTCTAATTTTTAAACGTTCAGTTTCAATCTTTCGAAGGAAAATGCATTTTCAATTGAGGGATTTGCGGCGATAGACGCACGATAGTACCGAAAACACATATATAGCCGCACACTAAAACAAAACACAAATATAGCCATTTTGTCATTATACGGCGCAGGGCCGATGGAGGGCCGATGGACTCCTTCCATCGGCCCTCTATCGGCCCTAAGGAAAAAGAGTCGCACCATCCCCATCGGCCTAGCCCTTACCGACATCGGCCAGAGGATGAAATAAAGTATCGGGTTCGAGGGCCGATTGTAGGCCGACTTGCGGTGTCCATCGGCCCCCTACCGACATCGGCCGAGAGGAGTATGGCCGAAGGCCGAACATCCCATAAGCCCGAGCCATTGTTGTGATGGCCGAAGGTGGGCCGAATTTGGTTATCCGTCGGCCCTCCATCGGCCCTCAATCGGCCCTGTATCCCTTTCTTCGAGACGGGATTCGACACAGCATTCGACAGGACACATGCATGTCTTTTCCTGCAATCGTACGAAGGGCCGATGGGTGGCCGATGGAAGGCCGATGGCGGGCCGATCGATGCACGTGGGAGATGCAGTTTGAATTCAGCTTTATCTGTTGAAATGACTAGTCGGATATGACAGTCACATGCAAGTTACTGAGGGCCGAAGGGGGGCCGATGGAGGGCCGATGGTGGGCCGATGGTAAACTGACAACACACTCCAATTATCACGTGAAACTTGACTCGAAAATTTCTTATAAGACGTAGAATGGATGTTTTGGTAGAATCAACGAAAAATTTCCTCATTTCACTTCCACTCCTCTATTCTTCACATCAACTTCATAGAAATGGCCGATTATCGATCAATTATTGTTAAATTGAACGGTCAATTCGATGCAGAGTCGAATTATATCGGTGGTAATGAGTTCATTGTTTACCTTCCTTCAAACAATATTTCGCTCGATTATCTTCGACAAAGTATTGATCGGTGGCTCAGTGCTTATTCTCTTCCGTTCAACTACTTCATTTACTATACTGCTGCTTCCCGACGAACCGGCAGGATGATGAAAGCCATTCTGGGTCATGATACTGATCTTATGCGACTGTGCTCTATCGACGTAGAGCCGGTTGTGTTTGTTGTGTATCCTGAAATACAAAATCCTGAATTTGGTGTCCCCAACCAGAATAAATTTCCCGAAGAGAATTATAATTTCGGGGGTCATAGTTGGTTTACGGGCCAAAGTAGTAGAAGTAATGATGGCGGACGTGCTCCCGAAAGGAATGTTCTTGTGGAGTCGGATTCAGATGATGAGGCGGATTTGGACTCATCATCTGATGATGAAGAGGATGAAGATATACCTTCTGCCTTGATTAATTGTTCGTTACAAGATTTTGCTGCATGGATTCGGAGGGAGGGTGGCGTAAGTCAACTTATGTCTTTGCTAGTTCCAGTCAATCGTTCTCGAACAAATGAGGACACTGTATACGACAACATAGAAGCAGCAAGCAACTGGCTACTTCCTATTGTTCCACTTGATGTTGCCGATTCAATAGCGGCGAGGAACTTGAATACTCTTGTAGACGGAAGTTTGCGGGCAGGATTGATGTTCAGCTCGAAAGACGAACTTTATCTGCTGTCGCTCTATTCCATTTGGAAAAATGTGCGGATTTCGGGGTGCACCGTTCGAGTAGTTCCCGCTTGGAATATATGTGCGAAGAAGTGTTGATTGTCCATTCGAGCTACGGGCATACTTGTAGAGGTCGGACGTGTTGGGAGGTAACTAAATGGGTTGCGGAGCACAATTGTACAACCGATTTATTCGGGCTAGGCGAACGAAATGTGAGGTCGAAGGTCGTAGGCTGCATATATAGCCCGTAAAATGCGCCGTCAAAGCAAGTTAATGAAACCGGCTGATATTCGGAGCCGATCCGTTGGATAAATTTGGAATACAAGCAACGTACGGGGTGGCTCTCCGAGCGCCAACGCAGCCTATTTCGATGATTTACGGTGGTCATGCTGATTCGTTCAGCAAACTGCCTAAATATCTGCATTTGTTGGAACTAACTAATCCGGGAACATATACGGATCTTGATGTTGGTGTGGATGGTCGTTTCCGACATTTATTTATGGCGCTTGGTGTATTACGAGCCCCCTTGGTTAACATGCCTCCCAGGAAGGTTATTGTGGTGGACGGTACCCATTTGAAAGGGAGAAACAAGGGAATATTATTCGTCGCAGCTACTTTTGATGCGAACGAGCAAATATTCCCACTCGCTTTGGTGTAGGTCCCATTGAAAATGATGTTTCATGGACGTGGTTTATGATGCGGCGAGAGCCGCATTTGCAACGGATGATAGGTTAGTCATTGTTTCAGACCAACATAAAAGCATAGCGAATGCGGTAAGTGTGGTTTTCCCAGAGGCACAACACGGACTTTGTTATTACCATCTTTCGAATAAGCTTGCGAGACACGGTGAGTGGGTAATCCGGTCGTTTCATCGAGCCGCTTATGCTTATCGGTCGACAGAGTTCCATGACGCAATGAATACCATCCGTCGGGGGAAACCCCGGAATTTATGAAAAGTTGATGGAAATCGGATCGGATAAGTGGTCGAGACTTTTCTGTAAAGGCCGTCATTATAGTCTACTTACATCGAATGCCGCAGAATCAATAAATTCTCGATTGTTGGAAGCTAGACGACTTCCAATTATTGCTATGCTCGAGGCAATCCGTCATATGATAGAGTCATGGTTCGATCAACGACGAGTAAAAGCAATTTCCAGAAATAATCCGTTGTCTGAGGCTTGTGAGTTCAGGATGCGGAGTGAAGTTGAGTTGGGCACGAAGGTTTACGGTTACCCAGGTGACTGCTAATAAATACAAGGTCGACGAAGGTGACCAGACGGTGGAGGGTAAATCTTGAAGATGAAATGTGTGAATGTGGCGTCTGGCAAATCGACTTATTGCCATGTAGTCATGTTGTTGCCGTTTTGTATCATCGTCGGGAGAATTTGTATAATCATATTAATGATTATTATACGACGGCGACGTGGAAGTCAATATATGCTGGTGTAGTTAATCCGTTACCTCCTCGAAATGAGTGGGGTGTCCCACCGGAGATAGACGACATTGTTGTTCTTCCACCAACGATTATGCGTCAAGCAGGACGTCCGAGAAACACCCGTCGACCATTCGGCCACGAGGCGTACTTCAAGAACTCGAAGTCGAAAAAAATGCGGTAATTGTGGAGATGAAGGTCACACAAGGAGAAGATGCCCCAATGTTGGAACGAGAAATAACGAGTGAAGCGGCCTTGTAATCTATTTTCCTATGTTCGTAAAATGTTCATAAAATGTTCGTAAAATGTTCGTAAAATGTTTAAATGCGGTAATATGTTTATCGGCCCTCGCCCATAGGCCCTGGGCCCTCGGCCCTCGGCCCTCGGCCCTCGCCCATCTGCCCTCGCCCATCGGCCTTCGGCCCTCGGCCCTCGCCCATCTGCCCTCGCCCATCGGCCTTCGGCCCTCGGCCTCGGCCCTCGCCCATCTGCCCTCGCCCATCGGCCTTCGGCCCTCGGCCCCGGCCCTTCGCCCTCGCCCCTCGGCCGTCACGCCCTCGCCCCTCGGCCTTGCCCCTCGCCCCTCGGCCGTCGCCCTCGCCCGTCGGCCTTCGGCCCCTCGGCCCTCGGCCCTTCCGGCCCTCGATTTCTCATTGAATCGGCCCTCAATAGCCATTCTGTCATGCCGTCGGCCCTCAATTGCCTCGGCCGTCGGCCCTCAATTGCACTTCAATATTGCCGTGGATTGTCTCGGCAATATTGTTCGAAATTGCAAGATTATAAAATTGTTCGAAAATTACAAAATTACAAGATTATTAAATTGTTCGAAAATACAAAATTACAAGATTATAAAATACATTTAATCATCGGAATGAGTCGTTTCGTAGTAGCATTGTTCGAAGCATTTCCACGCCATCCACTCCCGATATATTCGGATGTTGGTCTTTTGATTACCCCACTTTGGTGTAGGATATCCACGATGAATCTTTCGATTGCCATACAAGTAAATAGGCCACAACTCGTTTGAATCTTGTTGCACGAACTATTCATGCTGCGGCATCAAGATTAACTTCGGACTCCGCCAGCCCGGATGCGTGAACGAGAACTTATTAGTCATCCAATAACTAGAAGCCTATTAAAAGAAAGTAAATATTTCAGATAACTTATATATAGTCTATCTAAAATTAAATATTTTAGACAACTTACATCTAGCAATCGTCCCGATGAGCTTTCGGAGCGGCTTTAGATTATGTTTCCTCACTTCAAAAATATTTGCATCGGCCTTTTTGTTGAGTGAGTCATAAAGCTCCAAAGTCCAGGGACTCGATGTTCGGGCGGACGGTTACCCAATGCGAGGCGGCCAACACCGGAAAAATTACCTATTGGATTAAATAAATTAATACACGGGGCAAAATAATAAAATATAAGTACTTACAAATTTTGCATTGAACCACGGCATCCGTGAACCGCCAATTCCTTGTTCCACTCCAAATACGGCCTCGAGCAAACCCGGATTAGGTATCCAGTCTTCATAGCTCATTTCGAACCGCTCATGAAAATCGCTATTCGGCTCATAGATTTTTGTACTCCATGCGTCCACGAGCGCCGTCTCATTTACAAAAACAAACAAATTATCAACACGTTATAAAAAGGAAAAAAGGGAAAATAATAAGAAATTTAAAATAAACTTACAAAAAGCGACGACCTATTGCTATGACCGTATAACGTGAATCCGGAGTAGTCAACACGTCCCGATCCTTGTACACCTCAAGCCGTTGACGAAGGTAGGCAATGTACAAATCAACCTCCGAGCGCCCATGTCCGACTTAACGTTGAGGATGGTCTTGAAAAAATCATGCGTAAGGTCATGTTGCGACACCGTAATCTTTGCAGAAATACCAGTGGACATGAACCCCTCAAAATTTCTCCTCAACACGTCACCGGCATCGACCATGAATGGAGCTCTAGAAGGATTCTCTCGCGGAGTCACTAAGGGCTGTAAAATGCAAATATTATTTATTAATAAAATAATTTGCTTAAATCGTAAAATAAAATAATTTGCTTAAATCGTAAAATAAAATCCGTACCGGGTCTTCGCGTTCTTCAAATCTATGTTCCGGTGCTTGACTTTCATACATTTGTCGTATATTCTCCGTATCAAAGAAGTCGAAACCGATAACTCGTTGTTCTTTGCATATATGACAAACATACATAAACAAATGAAAAAAATATAAATAATTTAACTCCCTACAAATACCTGTACAGGCGGTGGCTCAACTCGAGGAAGTGGTTCCCAACGCCTAGGAACCCAAACATCTCTCTCCTCGTACATGCTATGTCGGCCTTGTTCAAACCCCCGATGAACCATTCGAGCCGCAGCATCCCAAGGATTTGCATCGCCAAGCACCGTGCAATCCTCATCTTCCTGTGGCGGAGCTTCTGTATCATTCCAGCTCGGCCACTGATGTACTGAGACAATCCTCCCTTGAGGTGCGGATGTTTGCTCCACCTCAGTGTCATCGACATCATCCCCTTCCCAATCCTCCAAACTAAAGGATATGGATGGTCTGCTCGTATTCTTCGGACTCTTGCCGAACACTTTTTCAATCATTTTACCAACTTTATCGAAAAAACTTTTCTCCCGCACCTTCCACCGGTCATCCACTTTCGCTAACAACTCTTCCTCGCGCTTATCGAAGCGTTCTTCTAATGCCCGCAAAGCTCGGTCGTAAGTCGGAACAGAAGAATCTTCATCCGGACGATGACGGGATGACTCAACCGATGCGCGTTTCTTCTTTGATTTTTTCTTTTGTGCAGGGGGGGCCGGAGTTTCTACACTAGCAGCTTCATCGACTCGCCTACGGGGTACGGGGATGGGTCTCGGAAACGTCACACAGCAATCGGATCATCTCCATTCACCCTTCTCCAATATTACCTGTATGCTCCTCCGGAGTAGGCGTTAGAGTCTCAAGGGGAGGTGTACGCATCCGTTAAAAAATGTAATAATAAGTTAAAATACACTCTTCTACTTGTAAAATAAAAATAAATTTATTTAAAATTTTATTTACCGGTGTGGCGAAGAAACTAATCCACTCCGTATCTGGTGGCGTAGTGTAAACCCACTTAATACAACGGGGCATACCTCCGGTGTTGACAAGGCGGACACAGAGCTCGCACAAATCTGGTATCGCCTCATATGCCCAAATCTAAAATACAAGAACACCATTAAACATAATGACTACTATAAAATTGTCGAAAAATAATTCAATATTTTATTCGTACCTGAAGGGCCCAAAGCTGCCCATAAATATTATATTTTGATTTCAACGTCTCCATTCGCCCCGGTACAAAGCTCATGTAGTAGAGAAGGGCATTGTAGGTGTACGATCCCCAAGGAAACGCATTCCATGCGTCTAAATCATCTGCCAGGACCCACATCCAGGTGTCCACCTTCTTCGTCTCGGCAGGAGCAAAGAAAAAACACATTAATGCCAGGACATTAGCCACCTTCAAATGCTCATCTTCGGAGAGCTCACGGACCTTATCACTTTTCCACATTTTCGGTAGCTCGCCTCCCGGATATTGGATTCCCACCTATGAGACTCATGTATACCGTCGATTCTTCCGCCTCGCGAGGTGCATTCGTATCAAATTCAGATGGACCGAAAAATAATCCTGTCACCAATGCATATTCCAACTGAGAAAATCGAAGCTCTCGCCAGGATATGTGAAAACGAGCCTCCCGGCCGGTGCACGCACCTCGTAGCACATCAATTGGTGCAATGCTATTACCGAGCTTTTTCCTTTCCTCCGGCTCAAAAGGTGCCCAAGCTGTCCCTCTCTAAACCGTCGGACCAAGTTATTACCCCCCGCTTCGAAAGTGCATTCTTAATCGGTTCCGTAATGAATCTCTCCGGTATGTAGTTACTTTTAATGTCTTCTCTCTAATCGGGAGTCGAATGTAATCGGGCTGCCAGTCGAAAAAATAGAGTTAACGGCAGAACAGTTAAGGGCCGAAGAAGGGCCGAATAAGGGCCGAAGAAGGGCCGATGGAGCTTAACCTCCATCGGCCCCTCTTCGGCCCTTCATCGGCCTTGGCTTCAAAAACGACATTATCGACAAATTTCTACCCAAAAATTCGACGAAAAACAAGCGCATAAATGGACATATCAAACACAAATTTCACAGCAATGGCATACATTAACAAACAAATCGACACCCCAATCGACAAATTTCGATAACAATTCATGAAAATCAGATTTAAGATGGGACGAGATCAGTACCCGATCGGCGTCCATGGGCGTTCGTCGGGACTTGCTCGGAAATGAATGGCTCGGCCACTCGGCGACGGTGGATCGGCGGGCTGCGCTCTTTCGGCGGTGGCTCGATCGGATTTGAATGGCTCGGCCCTCTATTTCATTTACTGTTTGGGGCCGAAGGGAAAAAAATGCACTTAATACGTGCCTTCGGTTTTTCGGGGCCGAAGGGGGCGATGAGGGGCGATAAGGACCAATTCTTTTCGGCCCTCAATAAATCGGCCGTTATAATCGGGCTCCTTCGGCCCTCCATCGGCCCCAGTAATGCCCATCGGCCGCCCATCGGCCCTCGCTCGGTCTAAGCGCCTAATAAGACAAAATGGCTAGATTTGTGTTTTTGTTAATCGGATGGCTAAAATTATTTTTTTTTTTCCCATTTTGACTAACAGGAGGGATTTCCACTTTTCAATACCATTTTTCTTACCTTTTACTAGGAATTTTAAATATATTACGGATAATAAAATATTAGACACGATCGGAAAAAAATATACGTGAGTACTCTACGTCAAAGGTCAAAGGATCAAACCAAACCAAAATAATGCCCACATTAAAAAACCAAAATTCGAACCTTAATGTCTGTAATGTGAGAGGGCGTACCCAATTTACCGTAGACCTCCGTACCACATGATCGGAGCTCTGACGCCCATTCTCAACGACCGTCAAAACTCAAAAGGCGAAGCGTACTGAGAATCCACCTCAGCCCAGCATCAACCCCATCTCAGCCCACAAAATCCAGTGCCCAGATAAACACATTTCCAAAAAGGAAAAACAATTACCATTTCGAATTTAGATTAGAATTTGTTGAGCCGAAATTTCTGCCTCGATTGATTTCCCGGTCGAAATGATGGGTATTGAGGGTTTCAGTCCGTTTGGCGTTGCAATGCGAGTTGGTTCAAGAGGAAATTACTGAGAATTTGCCGGGATTTTAGGTGGTAGAAACCCTAGATTTTGGGGATTTCGTCTCGGCTGCAGCGGATGTGCAAAAGGTAAAACCCTAGCTGTTCTGTTTCTACTTTAGATTTGTTGATGCGTTTGAAGTTTGCGTCTTTTTGCTTTATTATCGTTTGATTTTGATCTTATGCTTTTATTGTAATGTTCATTTTGTGTGATTGAACTTCAATTGAGCTGATAGAGCAAGAATTTGTGCGTTTGAGTTGGAACTGGACTTCATTCTTCTGGATATTTGATTTGGGGCTGAAAACAGATTAGGTTTTTTTTTATTATGCTTCTTTAAATTGCATGCTGAAGCTCTTTTGTATCTTTGGTGTTAATTACCTTTTAGGGAATTTTGGGTAGATATTCATATTGTACAGAAAATAGTAGTGGATTTGCATGTCTTCTCATATTGACTTCATACATGACATTATTTAGCCTTTTAGTCTGTAGAAAGTTGATTGCAACGTTCGTCGATGACTATAACTTATCGCATGATGGTAAACTCTATGAATCATTTGTGCTAGATGTTTACTTGGGGGTTATTTTAAATAGTCTAGTGAACTGAACTCTTAGATACGAATTTATTCTATTCGTGTTGCAATAGATTTGCTTGAGTTAGCATCGGCGAGTAGGGATTAGCTTACAACCTGCACTAATTATCTTTGAGAGGCTTTCTAATGAATTCTGCTTTAAATTTATAATTCCTATATACTTAGCTGCACATATCTAATTTGGTATTAGGAGGTTTTGTTAATTTTAGTGATATTCTATTATCTATTATGAATTAATGAATTTCTTTCTGTAGTTACTTGATATACAGTTTCCATTGCGTGGGAATATAGTTTACAAATAACTATTGCTCCTGCAAAGGAAAACTCTTTACTATGGATATTAAACATATTAACTAAGAAATACACGAAGTAGAAGCTGATAATGTGTTTTGTTAATTTTTAGTTGTTGTTTACTGCAGATACTGATATGAATAGGGAAGAGTTGGGAAATATCATGACTGTCAGGACAAAACCAGCAGCTCTAGCTGTTTCAAAAAGCAACGGCCACCGGGAAGATGTTGGGCAGTCTAAGATGGAACTTCACGTAGGGTTAGAGTTCGATTCAGCTGAAGAGGCGCAAGAGTTCTACAGTTCTTATGCTACCCAAGTGGGATTCAAGATTAGGATTGGGCAGCTATATAGATCCAGAGTCGACGGTGCTGTTATTTCCCGGAGATTTGTTTGCTCGAAGGAGGGATTTCAGACCAGCTCAAGAACGGGTTGTCCAGCTTTCATAAGAGTGCAAAAGGCCGAGTCGGGGAAATGGGTTTTAGCTAATATTAAGAAGGAACACAATCATGAATTCGACGAATCTGAAGAACTTTGTCCGCCTCGCATTCAGAGGAAGACGATTTCAACTCCGAGGTCATCGTCGGCTGGTGGAGCCAGTCGGACGGGAATCAGGTCACATGAGGATGATGGTCAGTCTGGTGTGGTCGATATGAAACGTCTCAAAAAGGAAGAGATGGAAGGAACGATTGGACCCGTAGGCGAACCATACAAAGGGCTTGAATTTAATTCGGCCAATGAAGCATATAAATTCTACTACACTTATGCAGCTAATGAAGGGTTCAGGATCCGGATAGGTCAGTTATTCCGTTCCAAGCATGACGGGTCGATTACATCTCGAAGGTTTGTGTGCTCGAAAGAAGGGCATCAACATCCTTCAAGAGTTGGGTGTGGAGCATATATGAGAATACAGAGACAAGAATCGGGACGGTGGGTGGTTGATCGTCTCAAGAAGGAACACAATCATGAATTCGAAACTCCTACGGATTTAAGTAGAACAGTGACTGTTGCATCAAAAGGGGAGTTCAGAGAGGAAGGAAGTAACATGCTCGAAAATTTGGATTTGGTTGAGACGAATGGAGGTCTCAGCCTTGTTAAACGGGTTTCTAATTGTAATATTAGTAGCTCTTGGTATACGTTGCTTCTCGAGTACTTCCAATCGCATCAAGCTGAAGACACGGGATTCTTCTATGCAGTGGAGATGCGCGAAGGTAAAGGGATGAACCTCTTCTGGGCAGATTCACGGTCTAGATTCTCATGTACGCAATTTGGAGACGTGATTGTCTTTGATACGACGTACAGAAGAGGTAGTTATTCGGTGCCATTCAGCTCGTTTGTTGGCGTTAACCACCATCGCCAACCGGTACTCCTCGGTTGTGCATTAGTTGGCGATGAATCCGAGGAATCGTTTACGTGGATCTTTCAGGCTTGGCTTCGTGCAATGTCGGGTCACCGCCCTATTTCCATAATCGCGGATCAAGATCATGTGATTCAGCATTCGATCGCTCACGTTTTCCCCGGTACACACCACCGGTTTTCGGCGTGGCAACTCCTTGCTAAAGAGCAGGAGAATTTAGGCCCTTTGCTTTCCATGTATGCTGATTTCCGATACGACTATGAAACTTGCGTCTTCCAGAGCCAGACAGCGAGTGAGTTCGACTCCGCTTGGGATATGCTTGTCGAAAAATACAACCTCGTGGAGAGCGCGTGGTTCAAGGATATGTATAGAACGCGTAAAAGCTGGGTCCCATTGTATCTTCGAGGTACATTCTTTGCCGGTATACCGGTTGATGGTAGCTTGAAGTCATACTTCAGCACACTCCTGAATCCTCAAACCCCTCTCAACGAGTTTGTCGTACGCTATGAGAAAGCTCTAGAACAACGACGCGAGGAGGAAAGGAAGGAGGATTTCAACTCCTTTAACCTCCAAGCAGTCCTCCACACAAAGGACCCCATAGAAGAACAATGCAGACGTCTCTACACAATCACAATGTTCAAAGTCTTCCAAAAGGAGCTCTTGGAATGCTACAGCTACGTCGGGATGAAAATAAACGTCGAGGGAGCGATTAGTCGTTACATGGTGCAGAAGTGTGGGAACGGCGACGAGAGGAAAACCGTTGCCTTCAACGCCTCGAACCTCAACATCAACTGCAGCTGCAAAACCTTCGAGTTTGAAGGTGTTTTATGCAGGCATGCATTGAAGGTTTTCCAAATAATGAACATACGGGAGCTCCCGTCGAGGTATATTTTGCACCGGTGGAGCAAGAGCGCGAAATACGGGATCTTGAGGGATGCGGACTCGGCGAGGGGTACGCAAGATTTCAAGGCGTTAATGGTGTGGAGTTTGAGGGAGGAAGCGAGGAACTACATAGAGGCTGGGGCTGCTTCTCTTGAGAGGTATAAACTTGCTTTTGAGATTATGCAGGAAGGTAGGAGGAATTTGTGTTGCCAAAATTAGGGTTGTTGATTATGTGTTAGGATAGGTGATGGATTTGTTGTTGGTTAGAGCTTCATACAGTTGTAATGCAGGGGCTAGGTTTTTCAACTGTTTTCAGCCTTGTAATTAGAAAGCATCCTTTTAATGTATTGGAGCTCTAATGGTAGTTTTCATGAAAAAAAAAAAATCAGCTCAAGTTGTTAGTGATCTGTTTTGTAAGTATATTGCATAATGCGAACTTAGAAAGTATGGGCACTTCGAAAAATTTTGATGTATTGTATCGGTCGATGGATATGTTATGCCTCCGGCACAAATCCAAGCACGTTGAAATCTTTTATCCCACTTTCTTGTGTGTCACTCTTGTTACATTATCATTTTTAACTGTAAGTATTTATGTGTTAATGATTTGAATTTTAGGATTATTGTAAACATTCTTGAACAATCAATTAAAAATATTCTAACATGTTTTAGGATATGTCAACACATGTCCAACCTAAGAAAATAAAATTTTATTAAAAAAAATTATTCATCTGTTTCATAGAAAATGTTTTGTTTTCTTTTTTAGACTATCCCATAAAAAGTGTCTTATTTCTAAAAAAAGCAAAGATCCAAAAGTCAAACAATATAAATTTCTTAATCTATGTGCCCAATAGAAAGGAGACATTTTCTATGGGACGGAGTAATTTATTTTTCTAATTTTGTAGAAAATTTGAGACTCTAATGCGCATTAATTGTCGAACGGTGCGGAATGTGGAATTTTGAAAAAAATGAAGTGCAATACAAAAAATCAGAAATTATACAAAACTCGAGTTTACGAACAATTTAAGGGTATAGGCGTATAGCGGCACCTGCATAATTGCACCCGAATCCAAGGTAAAGTATGACTTGGTACTCAAATTGTTGCAATTTTGTTATATCACTCAATTTGTTACTTCTTCGTGCATTGAGATTTTGTTACTATTTTCACTTACTTATTAACATCATGTCTTATATTTTATAGAAAATATGCTCTCATTTACGTAGCGTGTCTCGTGTTAGTACAATCTAGATGCAAACTCAAACTATAGTTCCTCCCATGCTCTTCTCATTACCAAATAAATCTGCTAAAAATTGGACAAGCTTCTTATTCTGAGACAGAAACAGAATGCAAACACTTCAAACTGAAACAACATTATTAATCAATGCCAAACATCTTATGATGTACTTTCATTCAATCCACTCCCTTCTTCACAAACATCTTCCAAAGGAACAAGATTTTAAGCCAAGCGAATTCATCTACAGCGCATTTTTTCGCCCTCTTTGCCCCGTTCCCTACACCTTCAACGACAGCTTCTGCGCAGCAAGAGCCTCTGCCTCAAGCGTAGGCTCCCACAGCAGCGTCGTCTCAGCAAGCAACGCAGTCACGATGTATGGATCCATGTTCGAAGCCGGGCGCCTATCTTCCAAATAGCCTAAAGAAAACACACTTATACAATCAAGCTTTGAACTATCTAAGTAGATCTCTTGTCCCAAAAATCTCATGTTTCAACACAGTTACTCATTTTACCATTTTTACCCTCTATTTTGTACAAAATTACGTAGTTTTATATGGGACATGAATTTTTTGAGACAATACATCTCATTCAATATCTAACTTATTTCTATAATACCTTTGCCGTTCTTCTCCGTATCGCGTCCCACACGGATGGAGGCGCCCCGGTTAGCAACACCCTGCAAATAAGCAATGCTTAGCAGAAATTTTAGGAAAAGGGACTGGTTTTCTTGCATTCTTGAAGCATATTTCTACCCATGAGAAGGAGTTGATGCTGGCGGTTTCGTGCTTCCCAGTGAGGCGTCTCTCGTTCCCTTCTCCGTACGCGCTGATATGCTCCTTGTGGCGAAGGGAGAGGTTCAAGATTGCCTTCTTGATCACTTCAAACCCACCATCTTCCCTCATACTCTTAGTACTGCATTTTTTTTTTTTTTTCATTACATTTTAGTCCTTTGATGAGTTTTCTTGATCATAGAATGTATGAGTTTTAAAAATTACCTGTAGTTGGTGTGGCATCCTGCACCATTCCAATCACCCTAGATCGTTCATGAAAAAGATCAGTTTTTTTCATTTAACACGAGAAACAGGTGATGTGTGGATGCAATTCCTCATACCTCTATTGGTTTCGGATCAAGTGTAAGAACAACTCCAGCTTGTTCCGTAATCCTCTGTTGAAAAAGTCACACAAACTCACAATCAAAACAAGAAACAACAATAGTAATTAGTCTTCTTGTTCTGAAACTCTGCATCTACTGTCTTACTTACCTCAAGGAGGTATCTAGCACACCAGATGTGATCTCCGGCCTCAATACCGACACTCGGACCAACTTGAAACTCCCACTTCAGTAAGAACAGGTTGAGTTAGACAAGTTGGAGTTAGGACATGAAAAGACAAGGTTTGTTCTTGAAAGACCTGGCCAGGCATAACCTCCCCATTAGTCCCACTAATGTTAATCCCAGCATACAAGCACGCCTTGTAGTGAGCATCCGATATATCGCGCCCAAATGACTTATCCGCCCCAGCTGCACAGTAGTAAGGACCCTAAAACCACACCCATGCAATGGTTACATCAAAGCGTTGGAACCGATCAAGAACGCGCCTAAACGGAGTTATATGAGGTACCTGAGGGCCAGGGTAACCTCCAACCGGCCATCCCAATGGCCACTTCACATTGGTTTGGAGTAAGGTGTATTCTTGCTCAATGCCGAACCTAATTCAACCCGGTTTACGTATATAGGCTTGACAAGAAACTGAGAGGCATACAAATGAGAGGCTTTTACCATGGAGTTTCTGCAACAACCTTTGAGTCACTGAAGATCTGAGCAGCTTTGTAGCGTTTGTTAGTTGGGATCGGCTCGCCCGCTGGCGTATACGTGTCGCATATGACCAAGATGTTGTTTCCACCGCGGAACGGATCCTTGAAGATTGCTTGTGGGCTACACAGATGATTTAAACTTAAGATTTTCAAAGTGTTGATGAATGGAGCATGTTATGGTGATGATCTTACTATAGGATGACTTCACTGTCTTCGCCGGGTGCTTGGCCCGTGCTCGAGCCATCGTAGTTCCACTTAGGCAGCTCGGAAGGGTGCTCGACGGGCTTCGATATGGTCTACATTCATGACAACACAAGCACACACATTACAAATCACTTATTTCCATACTATCATAAAAAGACTAATTAAGCAAGAAAGACGGCATTTTTCTACCCTCGATTTGCTCCGAACATCGATACCCGACCCTCCGATCCTGTTACATAGGCAGCAAAGAGATGAATTCTAATGCAACATGTTGATTGAAGTCATGAATTTGGACAAGATGTGGGGGAGAGAGAAATTTATTACCAAATGTACTCAGCAATGATCTTGTCTGTATAGGGAGTTACATCCAAGTTGAGCAGCTGTTCCATCCGGTTGATGGTGCTGTTATCAGAGTTGATGGCCATAACTCTCAACTTTGATGAGTTCTTGACTGACCCTTTTCTTTGTTGCTTCACTACAAGAGAGCTCCACATCTTCGAGGTTAACGGGGTCGAGTCTGTCAAGCTCTTCGACACTCTCATCTGCCATTGTGCACAAGGAGCAACAATCTGTGCCATCCTTCACTATACTCTGTTTCAACAAAGGAAGGCTTAAACTTCTATAAGATGGCCTTTTTAACACAAACATCATATACGGAAAAAGATCATAAGTTCGAATTCTCACGTTTCTTACGTTCACTATATTTGGACTTAAATCAGAAAATGCTGAAGATTAAACAGCAAAGATTACCATTACAATGATGCTCCTCTCTAAGACTTAAACTTCTATAAGGTGGCCTTTTAAGCGTAAAAGATATCATATGTTCGAATCTCACATTTTTTACATTTGAATTGAAAAGAAATGCAGAAGCAAAAGATTACCTGGAAACTGAGTAGAAATGGCTTGGAGAGGATGAACAAAATGATGTTCAAGAGTGATGAAATGAGATTGTGGGGAGGGAAATATAATGGTTTTTCTGGCTTTTGATTAGTAGATAGGGGCAGTGTGATTTTTGTGGAGGAAAATAGTTTTTCATCTAAAGGCCTCCAACAAAGTTGACAAGTATAGATAAGGCTTCTCTCTCTCCTCTCTCTTACATGTGCTGCAGGACTGTAGTAGAGACAAAACAAGTTTCTTGTTCATTTGCAGATGTTCTCAAAGCTGCTTTAACAATGCCACTAAACAATGAAAACAACTGCCATTTCAAAATCTTGAATTATGTTTCTTTAGCAATTTATCATAAGATAATTCATCTCTTGTATAAAACTTATTTTAGCCAAAATAATTGAAAAGGGTAGAAGAAATACTGTAGACCTACTGAATATACACACTTGGACATATTTACACTTTTGGGGACCATTGGATTTGGATTAGCTTTTTCTAGAATTTTTCAGGAATCCTAGAGTGGCTGTAGGTGCCAAAACGACATCGTTTGGCAATTATTTATCCCACCAAAATGAAAGTAAGAAGAAAACAGAACACTGCCCTGATGGGATCTTGAAAATAATTTCATCTTATTTAGCAATTCAACATGGGGGAGAAATCGAGTGATTATTTGTAGTCATTTGTGAATCAAATATGGAGTTCTTGAGTGATTCTCATGCATCATCTCTTAGCCGCTGAAACCTTATGTTTGGTCATTTATTATGCCTTCCATCCAATTTTGATTTTTTTATTGTGGTTATTCCGCCGGAGAGCATCGAATACACGTAGTTCATGCGCCTCCAGACCAAATTCGGATTTTTTTCCCCCTTATAATCGCCATACACCAATGCATACTCAAAAAGCTCTTTTTTTTCCCTTCATTTTCAAGAACTCATCTTTGCTCACAAAAATGTAGTCCTTCCCATCAACTTGGCCGGCAGGCTAGTTGCGGTAACAAAGAAATGCAAATCTTCTCTGACCTCCCTTAATCCCAGCATCCTTCCCCACTCCGCTCGGGCCGCTGATCACGATGATGAGAGCCGGTTAGGGTGTGGGATTATGGGTTCGGGGGTGAATTTGGAGCCCAAATTGGCCTGCAAATTCCGGTCATCCATCGTTGAATTAGTGTGAAGCCCAATGAAGGTGTATGAATTTGTTTCTCTGAGACCCTAATTTTAGGGTTTGGAATTTTGATGAAAATATTGGATAAGATTGCGAATTGGGAAGAGGGTTTTCCAATGTTGATGGAAGCATAAACGGGTTCGGGCCGGGCTTTATTGCAGAGAAGCAGATTCTTCGGAACAGCATCGAGTTTCAGTTCAGACTAATCCAGAAATTGTGTTCGGATGCGTTGAATTTGGAATCTGCCAAATAGATAAAAAGATAAGATTTTTAAGATAAAATTTCGTCGTATCTCGATTTAATCTCATACAGTCGCTCATATTCAATAGCATAAAATGAAAAAATAGAAGGAAATTTATATCACATTTAACATCACTATGTGCATACGCCTAGTGAATTACATCGAGTTCTCACAGCATTCTTCATCGCCTTCGTCTTCAATCAGGATCACCGGAACCCTAATAAGTTCGTCGACAAACCGTTTCCAATCAGTTTTAAGCTCACTTCATTGATCTTCAATGGCGGTAAAGCTCAAGAATTTAGTACCAGAGGCTTCATGCACCTCCACCTTGAGTAGCAGCAGCAACTTTTCTCGCCATGTATAGACCGGGTTTGTGCTGCAGCCCGGCGGGTCCTTCTCCGGCACCTTCTCCGTCGTCGGTTTTGCAGCTGGAGTTCGTCATTGGATAAGAAGGGCTCGGAACAATATATTGAGCTTGCACGGATCTTCGCTGTACGGTTGACTCGGCCGATGGTGGTGGTGGTGCTCCGTAATTGGTAAACCGCGGTGGAGCTCCGGTCATCTTCCCCGGCCTCGCTGTCACAGCGTGGTTAATGTCAGTTCACTCCATCGATATTGTCTAAAAGGGAACAAATATGCAATTTTGGGGGGTAAAATAGTAATTCCTCATATTTTTTTAAAATTTCCGCAAAATGATACTAGTATGGTATCCATGGTGAACACCATGGTGTGCATTGGTAGTCATGAAAAAGGAGATGTAACATGACAACGGAACGTCGTACCGTGGATGCTTTCGGGAACTTGGAGAGGCAATCGCGTCATGGGAATGGCGCACGACCGCTCCACGGGCGGCCTCACGGCTTCTCTGATCGAACACCTCGAGAGATCGTTGGCAACGTCACCCGAATACACTACACAAGACCTGCAACCGTATACACAACACTCAACGGCCTCATACGGCATTCGTGCAATTAGAACACAAGATGTAACATAAAAAACACGAATAGAGACAAGGATTACGTGTACCTTGGCAAAGACGACGATTGTTGCCTCTCCGCAGGCGGAGCAGCAGATCCTTTCTTCCAATACTCCTCAAGAAACGCGAATTGCTTCTTGAATTTCTCGACCGCACTGCAAAGGATGAATAGCCATGCCAATACGAATAAGGTTCGTTAAATCACAACTCAAGTCCCAGATTTCGGGAGGGAAGAAATGGAAATACCTCGGATACATGAAGCTCGTAGGCTCGGCTCCATCCAAGTGTTCCTTCAACATCTTCGGGTGATATTCAAGAATCTCTCGATAAATCAACTCCCGAACGTCCTCCTTCGTAATCCTCCTCCTTTCAAACTCAAACTCCATCTTCGTAACCGGTTGTGCAGATGGTTCTCTCTCAGCTCTAGATAGATTCCTAAAGTATGGATCTGCAAGAGCCTGACACCTCAAAGCGATAAATTTACACAAAATCGAACTAAAACATGAGCTCTAATCTTTCAAGACTCGGATAAAGAAAAACGGATTCAAACCTCCTCTGCAGAAGGTCGGTCCTTGGGATCGAAAGCGAGCAGTCTTTGCAAGAGGCGAAGAGCTAACGGATCAACATTCGGAAACTTGTGGGACAACGGGATCGCCTTTTTCCTTCTCATGCTGCTTAAGTACCTACGAGCCTTCTCGTTTCTTATCTGTTGTATCATAAAGTTGAATAAGCTAATGCGGGTTGGAATTCTCGACACACACAAACACCCAGAAAACTGTAATAACGACCCACCCTTGCTATGGTTTCGGGAGGCAGAGTTCCCAAAAGATCGGTCATTAGGTCTAATTGATGAACCACGTTTTTACCCGGGAATAGAGGCTTTCCGGTCAATAGTTCCGCAAATATACAGCCAATGCTCCAAATGTCAATTGCAGGCGTATACTGAAAATGAATACACAAGAAAATAAACGCTATTGTCTTTGCATTCATCACGAATTTACAAAAAAGACAATAAAGTGACAAACTTTATACCTTAGAGAAAAAAGATCCACATAATTCAGGAGCTCTATACCACCTTGTTGCAACATAATCCTACAAGAATATCAAATATAAGAAATTTATTATCGACACAGAAAGTCGTTAAAGAAGAAAATGACAGCATTTTGTTACACAACTGCTAATTAGTTTATGTTAATTAGGTTTAATATGTCTAGATAGGCTAATTCTAGTTAATTTACAATTAATTTAGGAGCGATGAAAAGTGTAACACATTTTACAAAATAAAGAAGACAATACGCATACCGTCCAAAATATTGCAGTAGGAGTATCATTGAAAGCCACTCTTGCAAGGCCGAAATCACAAATTTTCATTTTGCAGTCAGCATTTGCCAAGATGTTTTTCGGCTTCAGATCGCGATGAAACACGTTAGCTACAAAGAGGGACAATTTGTTAACATATAAAATTTATAACTAAACCCGTATTCAAGGTAGGAATGTAGCAGTTGTATAACCTGTATGAATGTATTTCATGCCTCGGAGAAGCTGATACAGAAAAAATTGATAATGTTCCGGAGTCAAATCGTCGTTTGCTTTAATGACTTGATGGAGGTCCGATTCCATGAGCTCAAACACGACGTATATGTCCTTGAACTCTCGCCTGGATGGCGGGAGCAGAATGTGCTTGATCTCCACAATGTCGGGATGTCGGAGAAGTCTAAGAAGCTTCACCTCCCGGAGAATTCGCGTGGCATCCGAGAGGTGTTCGAAGATATCATTTATCTTCTTGATTGCAACCTTTTCTCCGACATGTGTATCATAGGCAGAGCAGACTACACCGTAGCTGCCTTTCCCAATTACTTCCTCGATTTTGTATCTGCTCCCTTCACCGTATTGGGTGAAGAAATCCACATCTACAGATGACTAAAAATAAAAAGGGATGCTTTATTCATATGTGAAGAAAAGCAAGAACAAAAGAAACTTGCAATAGCGAGATAATGGGGGTCGAAATGGGCAATTTCTTTTAAGAATAAGTTTTTCGAAGATGAAGAAGAAAAATGTTTAAATCCATTAAATCCCACCGCGAATTCAAAGTTACCTTCTGCTTTCACCATTACAAATTTACAAAATCTTAAGCATCTATTTGTCACCGAGCCATCCAATTCAAATTGCATATCTTTTCATTGATATTCAACTAGAGATGCAAAAGTGGATTCTAATTTGTACGTGATAAAACCGAATAGATTTTGTATATGCAAGTCATTAGAAGCGACGAATACTATGAAAGTATAACCATGTAAGATAAATAAATGAGATATTAAAGAGTATGCAACTGATAAGCTTTGGGTTATCTAGAGGAAAGGGACTCTCCTTTAGCAAAAGCTATATTTCATAATAATTTTCAAGAATTCCAATGAATCAATAACAAGCATCCTAACACTATTTATGCTAAATAAAAGCACAAAAGCTGGCAAGCAAGTGAAGTTCATTACTAATAAAACACAAAGAGCCTAATAATTCGAAGGGCTAGGCCGTATCAGCAACTAAACTGCTAACCCATACAAGGTAAAGACTAAGAAAAAAACATTCTATAAAAAGAGATTGAAATATGAAGAGGCAGAAAGGGAGGAAGCAAGTTAACCATTCATATAGCATGCAAACATTACAGCTTATCCATCAGTCGCTCATCTGTTCTTGATCAAACATACTAGTCATCTTGTCTACCTACAAATTCTAGGATAAAATTATTCACCAGAAAATTAAAAAAATTAGCTATACATGGATAAGTTTTTACCATGTGATTCAAGAAAAGAGGAGATCAAGAAATTGATGAGACCCCAAATCCCAATAATGCTGCTATTTAAAATTGATCTTTAAATCCAGGCTATGTCTACCTCAACAAACAAAATTATTCATATAACTTCCAGCATCTTCTATCTTCTTGAACCCTAATAAATTACTCTACCACAATTCAAATAAATCCCAAAATCCAATCTTTACATGAAATTTCTAAGTCTTATAAAATTACAAAAATTAAACTAGATATTCCAACTCAGAATAGTCTGGCTAAATAGTATTTACAAGTAATTGCCAACTGAAACTTAGAATTTGTACCTTTTGCTTCTGATCAGTCTGCATATTGTTGGATCGAAATTAAAGGAACTTCAGCCCATAAACTCAAAGACACAATTTTGAAGAAATCCCAGATACTATCTTCAAGTAATAAACCTCAAAGCTTGAAGATAAGAAAACTTCGAGAATAAAAAGATTCTCTTTATTGGGTTTGCAGAACTCAAGACTTCCTCTTTAATGGAGAAAAGGAAAAAAAATAAAAAATTGGTTTTAAGCGTGTAGGAGGAGAGAGAATATGTAGCTGGGAAAATTGAGATTCGTAGATCGTTGGCAATGACAGCTAATGCAATATGCACTTTTTGAACAGCAAAGTTGAATGAGAGAGAGAGAGACCAAGGATTTAAATCCAACTGTTCAGAGAGAGAGAGAGACTGCTGGCGACGCGAAGATAGGTAAGTAAAGAATGTATGTAGCCTTTGCGGTTTGTCCGTCGAGGAATCTACCTTTAAAAGTCGCCAATTTAAATATTAATTTTGATTTATTAATACATACCAAGAATCAAGATTAGCCTTTTATTTATTAATAACATTAATTAGCATAACATCAAAAGTTTTATTCAAACTTTAAAATGATGACTTCAACGTGAGAGAAATGGCCAGATACTAGTACTGGAATATTTCGTAGAATCCATAAATAATCCTAGAGGAAGAAGATATGTATTAGATAACTTTAAAATTTTGAAGGTTTAAAAAAATTATCGAAATAATTTATAAGTTCATTTTGATTTTATGAGCTGATAGTAATAAATTTTGGCTTACAAATCAGTTTGATATTTATTACTATCAGTTCAAATTTTGTATTAGGTTACTTAAATTTTGATTTATAAGTTCAAATTTCTTTAAGTAAATATTTATAATAAATCAGTTTTACAAAAAGGGAGCAATCTTCTGGTTTTCAGTTGGCAAAAATTGGAATCTAAAAAAATGTTGTTTATTTGCAAGAAGGGTTTTTGTGGGGTTTCACTCTCACACAAATATATAGTAGTATATATCATAGTAATTACCCAACAATAAAATGGGTTCTTTGAGAAATGATGGAACACAAAGAAGATTATATGAACATAAGGAAATTGATGGGGGAAGAAAAGGAGTAAGCAGAGGTCAGTTTTTGGACGTATCTCGTAAAGTACTACACTTTCTATAGATTGACAAACAGACGTTTTTTAAAGTTAAGGCAATAACCATATTACTAGACCAAATCGTACACAAACATTACATAATCAAAATAGAAATTTTCTCTTTTCATAGTGTAACAGAATGTAGAGGCTCTCTCTCTCTACACACAACAAACTTAAATAAGCTTTTCTTGTGTCTTGAGTTAGAAATATACAAGCATAGTGCCAGACTCTCAAAACAAAAGTTACAGCAAGCTTAGGAGAACACATAATTTATTGCACATAGCAAAATTTTGGGGGGTTTACATATAAAGAATAGCACTAATTGCACAAGCAGGAGACTCATCAGTCCTTCACCAAAAATCACAATCCTCTCCAAATTACGACACACTCTCCAACTGAAGCCTCTCATCATCTCTTGTTATCATGAAGAGACTCACCAGCATTACTTTGCAGCTTTGCAGAACCCGAGTCGTCCTCGCCTGCCTTCTTCGTTGCCTGTCCTAGCTTGTTCTGGGGTCCCTGTGCATCACCCAAGAAGAGATGTGATGATTTATCGCGGGTATGTATACAGAGAGCTGGTCCTGCTCCTAGAGTTTTAAAATGCTCGACCCGGTTCAACTAATAGATGCATGACAATCAGTAAGAGAGAAGAACTAAAGGAAAGTGGAGGAGAAAACATAATGATTTTCTTCACATATATTCTTCTTGTTATACAGAGAAGCAAAGTTTTTGTATCTTGATTGGAGAAAACATATGTTTCTTCATATAGATTCTTCTTCTTCTCTTAGAGAAGCACAGATATTTCCAAGTCATTTGAACAGTTAACTTACAGCTCCTTTGGCAGTTAGCCTCCTTACTGATGGGGCACGTGCGACTGAAGAAGCAGCTGCTGCTGCTGCTACGCGTATCCTGCAGCATGAACAAATGTCAAGAATAAGATCACAAGAGAATATATATATATATATATATATATATATGTAAGTGTGTGTGTGTGTGTGTGTGTGTGTGTGTGTGTGTGATCTAGTACCTTTTATGGACATCAACATACTCATCTGTCTCATCAACAATTTCCTCCTACTCCAAAGAAGAAGAAACCATAAATTATTAGCAATTTAGCGCCGTGCAGATGTCTATCTAAGGAGTTGATTTAAGGTAATCTGTACCTGTAGAAGTTCTTCGAATACATCTTCTAAGGTGATAATCCCAATAACCTCACCATCTTCGGTTTCATCCGGAGCAGCCAATGCATTTGCGACTGCATCATTGTAGGTGAGGTTGGTTTTGGAGGATGGCCTTGAAAGCTTTTCAATGTCGACTACAATAGTCTCTGTCTTGTCTCCTTTCTTCGATAGCAATGGAGTAGTTGCGTCCGAATCCCCATTTGTGGCTTCACTCTCTTCGTACTTCTCCAATATAGAAGGAGGCCTTTTGCTTTGGCCTTTGGACCTCACAACAGCAGCCATATGGCTGCTACCCTTTTGGAACTCGTTGAGTATGTCATAAAGGGGCATATCTGCAGGAACACTGGGAGGAAACAGTGTAATGGATTAATAACCTACATAGATATGGATAGAGGTTGCGAATTTAATGACATACCGAGGAATTCTTCGAATAGAAACAGCACTAACTGGGGTTTCGGTTTCTGCCCTCACAGTGAGAAGACTTTTCACCTAATTGTTGTAATGTATGTAAGAGTTACTTACTGAAAACAAAGAAACAGAGCATTTGTTGTTTTTAAGAATCTCACCAGCAAAAGTCCAATAATGTTCCTTGGATTCCCGGAATAGACAGGGACACGACTATGACCGCGAGCAAGAATCTTACCTATTGCTTCCCTGAGATGAGGTAGATAGATCTATGTGATGTTTTCATAGAACAGAAGACTAGATAAAAACTGGTATTCTGATTTAAGCTATGTATGGCTTACCAGTCTAGCTTTGAGTTAACATCCAAAGAAAACGTTGACTCGATTGGCGTCATGGCCTCCTCAGCAGTCTGGTCAGAGTTGCATGAAAATAACATAATGAGAGAACAGTACAAGTAGATGGAAGATGTTTCGTGCGTTACATGATTGAGATTATTATGATATAGAATCTGCATAGAAGAACTTCGAAGAATTGAGCAATAATACAACCTAAGAGATCATTAAGGCTTCGAAGCTATCTGATAGAACTAGCAAAAGAATACTAGGTGCACATTGGCAGCTGAACTAAACCAGACAGGAATACCGGCAGATTTAGTGTATCATATGAGGTTTTGAATGCTAACGCTATACCTTCTCTGTTAAGTCCAATGCTCCGCTAATAATTGTGGTCTCATCATGCGTTAGTTCACCGCCTTTTCCAGCCTATGAACATGGGAAGAAAGTTAAATGTCAATCAAGGATGCGTAAACATTGCCAGGTGATGAAGCCTGGCAGTTTCAACCTAAATCTGAAGGATTACAACTCGTAAGCATTATTACCTCCTGGCCGTGGATGGAAACAAGAGCCTTCAGTTGAGCTCGTCTAAACAGTGCCTCGTTATGTCCTAGAACCCAATCCAGAATCTGAATTCATAGAATAACCAAATAATCAGACTCACAGTTTCAATAGATTAGAGCACGCACAGGTTTTTTTTTTTTTTTTTTTTGGGGGGGGCTTACACATAGGGAGGGAAGTAGATATCAAACTTCAAAATTTGAGAGTTCGGACAAAGCGTTTCCACAAACATGATGTTTGGTAGTTAATTATTCATTAGGGAGCACATAAGAACAAATGACTGCTAAAACTCAATGCTTTACACACAAGAAAAATGCTTCCACGACCTGTACTGAAACAAATTACTACTCGATTTAGGATCAGGAAGGTAAGGACCACGAGGTAAATTAGAGTTTTAATGGGAAAAAAATGATGAGATTGTATACTTGCAATTTCATTGACCAAACCAATGGTAGTAGACCACATAGTCAATCATAAATTACCTTGCCAATTGGATAAGCAATTGGGTAGCAAACGATCATCAAAAAACGAACAAGCCAGACAAAATTAGAACCGACAGCAAGCCCATATCTAGTGCATATCGCTTGAGGGATAACCTGACAAAACAATAAATTCATAATAGAACGAACACCAGCCAGGGGGGTGGGAGGGGGAGCACGAAAGATGAATGAGTACCTCTCCAAATAATAAGACGAAGCTAACTGATAGTATAATAGCAACATATTGATTGAACAGCTTATCTAAGTATATAGGAAGGGCCTGCAAGATGGAATGATTAGTACAAGAATAAGCAACTTTACTCATCAGCAGCATCATTAGAAAAAAACATCGATAGGCTAATTTGGTACCTCCATTGCACCAGCATTACATAATAGCAATGTCACAAGAAGCTGGTGCTGCTTCTGAACCACTGGAAGTATGGCAGCTGCAGAGAATTCACGTGGTTCAGATTAAAAGGGAAAAAGTATACATGAGAAGCACACATCTAGTTCAAAGAAAGAACTTTATTATGTCATGGGACGAAAACTACCACAAGTTTAACCATACCACCCAAATCATGCTCACGGTCACATTGGCTGAGGTACTTTCACTAATTACAATAATAAGTCTTAACCATTAGTTATGGTGTAAATATTTATCTGTTTACAAAGCATATTGAGGTTCCAGGTATTTGCTTCATACCAAAAACTCCACTGCTAAATAATAATGGTGAATCAATATTTAAACAATTACGAATAACGACACAGGAAAGACATTAGCGACCATAACTGTTTCAGTAAATGAAGAATATCCTATTAAAAAGAGTACATATGTATCCATTACTCCGTTTCAGTTATTCTGAGCCATGTGGAATCAAATGCCAGCATAAACAAAATCAACATCAATTTAAATGATCCCCATTCACCTGAAATTTTTTTCTAGCTCATATAAGTATAGATGATAAAGACACCTAACTAAAAAAGAAGACAAAAGCCGTAAAGCTGATAAAACAAAGCACCATCTTGGTCATTTATGGATCCACTTAAGTTATTAAAACAGAATTTGATCTATTAACCAAGTTTTAAGGCTTTAAGCTACCATCAATCATAGAATTATTGACAATGACCTTGCAACCAACAAATCTACTCCAAATTAGCATCTCAAAGACATTACTTCCAATTGTAAAAATCCACCTTTATCCAATTATCACCACATAACTAAAGTAGCCACCTCGGAACATCGACATGAAAACAAACCAAAACCGCATCTTTCTGCATTAGTCTTTTAGCAAAACCACCAAGCCACAACAACTTGTGCATAAAAATTAAAGTACAAATTCCAATTTTTCACAACAGCAAAGCATCAATTCTAAGCCGAAACAATTCCCCTCCACAACCTATAACTATAATTCCGATTACCTAAAAAATTAAAAACAATTAAAATTAATAAAATCTAAATCTAACTAAAACCTATCTCGTAATCAATCATAAGAACCCTGAAGAAACAAAACTGTCAAAAATCAAAATCAAAATCTGATTACAGCTATCTAACAGTAAATCATCACGAGCCACAACTAAGAAAAAACAATCAAAATCATAATGGAATCCAAATCCAACTACAGGTATCCCACAACCAATCATCAGTGCATCACAAGTCAAAACAAGCAATACCACAAAAACTAAACCACAAGCAGATAACAAGATCGAACTCCCGCTTCAAACAAGAACAGTTCTCCTACCCGCCTGCTTCTTCTCGGAGGGAGTTCCGCTCTGCTGGAGGATCTCGAGGTCGACTAGCCCCAACGACATGAGTCCCAACGTCAAGCCCGACATTATCCCCGCGAACAGCACCAAAAAGCATGATATTCCGGCGTAAACGTACCACAACACAGTACCGAACTCTATCTCCGATCCCAGCATCCCGCCGCCGCCGTTCTTCCACGCTATCGACACCAGCGCCGCCGCATTTACAAAGTGCATAATTGTCCGTACGCAGAAGCTCGCCTCGAAATTCCGCCTCCGTTACGAGCTTCAGTATAGGCTCGATGCTGATCGCGTGGCAGTAGTGTGAATCAGGAATATCCTCTCTCTGTGTGCGATTTTCCACGAGAGAGAGAGAGAGAGAGAGAGAATTGCAGGGTGTACTGAAATGATTGTATATATTGTGAATTTGTGATGGAGTTTCACTGTAATTAATATTTTTAATGTATTTGAAAAAATACTTAAAATGGAAATTCAAATATTACTACTACTATTATTTTCTTGAACGTATAATGTGTTTGGAATATTCAAATTTAGAGTAATTAATTAATTATAACATAAATTTAAATTCATTGAAAAAAATACAAGCTGATTAGGTGTGGATCGATGTGATATACTGATTTTTTTTTAATATTATATATCATTACAATATAAAAAATATGATAGATATAGCGTTGATCTATTTGTCATATCGTATATATAGATATTCCAAGATTTATTGTTATAATCAATATCTTGAATGTGTTTTTGTATGGTAGACTCCTACTTCTCATAGGATCATCCCGGACTCCGATAGTTTGTACTTTTCATGGCATATGCGATATACAGAATTTTCAATATTTGTTCGGTATAATATATTAGTAATTAACTTAATGTCGTTATTGTATCCAAAATTATGGTATATTAATTGTCTTTTTTAGTATAGTAAGTGTGGTATATTAAATTTTCTGTAATTATCAGTACAATAACGATACAATTAAGAAAAGTAAAAATAACTAGGTACATTTTTAATTTAAAGTGATATGTACTTAACAAGATATGATAATACAATTAATACTATATTTTTATAAATGGCATTTGCACCTCCTAATCTAAGATGCAAACAATTAAAAAATGGTGGTTAATTCCAAATTTATAGTATTCCAAATTGCTTTTTACATTCTTATGTATAATGTAAAATTATAATTTTTTTGCATAAAATATATAACGATTATACATAAATTATATAAAAATTGTGCATGGTTGACAGTTCTCACGTTAAATGCAAATTCATAATGTAAAATTATAGATTTTTTGCATAAAATATATAACGATTATACATAAATTATATAAGAATTATGCATGGTTGACAATTCACACGTTAAATGCAAATTCTCGCATAATTAACTCCTATATTATATCGGTTAAAATTATTATTATTAGTATTATTAGTGTTGATTTTTTTTTTTTTTTTTTATTATTAGTGTTGATATTTTATTGTTTGACTGTTAGGTGTGTGGTGTAAAGTGGCTAGTCAAGAATCTTTCGTATCTCTTCCTTTACTAGATCCGATGAATTAAATATTTCATTTATTGGCGCTGCAGACCCACATTTGCCTATTATTTCTTCCCCGTTTTTATTAATATCACTCGGATTTTGATCCCCGTTTTACAATTTTAGGTATAGAGAGTGAATAAATGTTAACTATGTTTGGCCCTTTTTGGATTTTTTTTTTACCAATTCCTTTACAATTTGTAGTCGTTTGACGAATTAGTTGGTTTTACTAACGGTTGATGCGACGCTAGCAAGTTTATCTCAATACAAAAATGTTGGTTTAAAATTACAAGGACTGAATCTGCAAACTTATGAGTATAAATTTGTAATTTCATGAGACGGGACCAAGATGTAAATTTAGAAGTGAAAATTTACATTTTAAGGAATCAAATAATAAATTTGTTATCTCTTTCAATTCTCTCCCATAAATCTCATGAACTAATGCATCATTTAAATCAATTAATTTAATAATCTAATTTCCATAAAAAAAATCTAACAATCCCCCTTATGGAAGTTAGATTATTAAATTAATTGATTTAAAGGATGCATTAGTTCATGAGATTTATGGGAGAGAATAGAAAGAGATAACAATCGCAAGACGATATTTGTGTTGAAGAAATGACGACAAGTAGCAATGATGTACCCGATCCCCTTGTCCAAGTAACGACAAGCAGTAATAACGTGCCGCCGAACTTTACAACAGCAACAAACAACCAAATTCCAAGCGCTCATGTTCATGCGGAAAGGCCGGAAAATTTCTCACGTTATGAATTTAAGCGTTGGCAATCTAAAATGTTATTTTATTTAACTACTTTGAATTTGTCTCGATTCTTGAAAGAGACACCTCCAATTGTGGGGGAAGATGAAAAAGATGAGCAAAAACGCATAGCCTATGATACATGACATCATAACGACTACATACGAAGAAGCCGAATGGCTACGAAACTTCTTAGAGGATATTCCTCGTTGGGAAAAACCCGTGCCTCCCGTCTTGATACATTGTGATAGTATGTCTGCGATAGGGAGAGCACAAAGTAGTATGTATAATGATAAGTCTTGACATATTCGTCAAAGACACAATACCGTTAGACAATTGATCACTAGTGAAATAATATGTATTGACTATGTGAAGTCAAAAGACAATATTACGGATCCGTTTACTAAAGGTATTAATCGTGATCAATTGTACAATACAGTAAGGGGAATGAGATTAAAATCCACACTAAAAGAACGCTCTTAATGGTAACTCTACCATGATGATTGGAGATCCCATGAGCATGGTTCAAAGAGACAACTAAGTTAAGAATGTTCAAGTTGTGCACTTGGAAACACAACTTACAATCCATTCTCGAAGCTGCCCAAGTGCAAACCTGTAGCTTGTGGTAAAAGGGTAAGCGTATAAGCTTTTAATGATTCCTATAGCCTTATTGGTGGAGTATGACATGATATTCTTTATAGGAGATCACCTATATAAATGAGAAGTGTGGCCGCTTTAAATAGAAACACTTATGAATCCAAGATATGGTCCAAGGCCAAAATGGACACAACGTGAGAACGAAAGATATTGTATCTATTATTGTGTATATGTTATTGTCTTGGTTTACACGAAAGCTGACCGGTTCAAGACATCACATTCACCGAGCAGCGAGTAAATCCGATAACATTATACTAAGGAAGGTTCAAAGCAAAAAACTACCTATCATGATGCAATAATAGGTCATTTGGGACTTTGGTTTGCATAACATTTTGCATTTACATTTAATAATCTAATGTGGGGGATTGTTAGATTTAATCATGAAATTAGATTATTAAATTGTTTAATACATAATTATAAAATTGAAAGTTGCATGGACGTTGCATGTGAATCATGTAAAGTTGCATTGGTTTGTGGAAGAGATGTGTCGATTGGTTGGTGGATGGACACCAACGTTAATTAACATGCATGCGTAGCATAGTCAACCATACATCTTGTCTCGCTCCTAAAATGATAAGATCTTGTGGCTAAGATTTACACACACTTTAAGGACCTGAAACTTTACATAGAACCAATACAATTCCGCAAAAACTTCCTTGCAATCGGGTCGCCCAAGATCTGTGACCCAAATCTGCGGATCCGGTGCTCAAAATCAATATATACATTTTGTGCTAATCTTATTACATTAATGGTTTATAGTCTAATGGTAAGCCATTTTACAACCAACCAAGTCCAAGAGGTTTTGAGTTCGACCTTGCCTAGTCGCATTTTTTTGTTATTCAATTTTATCATTTTTTTCATTTAGCAAAAACTATTGTGCGATTTTTTAATTATTTTTAATTTTATTTTTTTAACATTGTTTTTTTTTTGTTCTATTTTATTTCTTTTCTATTTTGTTGAGAGCAGTGTCATTTGTTGAGTATTATTTGTTTCGAACAAAAATGTCATTTTTTATATTGTACATCTGCTATCATCACTGACGGAAGTGTCATTTGTTGAATATCATTTGTTTCGAACAGAAGTATAATTTTTTTAAACAAAAGTGTCATTTATTGAGTATCAATTATTTTGAAAAAAGTGTCATTTGTTTTGGGAAAAAAATGTCATTTGTTTAGGAATAAGTGTCAATTATTTCAAACAAAAGTACTCCATACGTCTCGCTATTATTGTCTCTTTTTGTTTCGGCACGGAGATTAAGAAATTTTGTTTGAGTGTGTATTTTTTGAATTTTAATTGTAATAAGAAATGGGCACATTTTCGAGGAGTGATTGGTTGAAGAAATGAGAATTCATCCAAAATTTTGCAAGGCATAGTTGATACAATCAATTTTTTTTCTGTTTTTTTTTTTCATATTGTATTTTAAGAAACTCATCCAAATTTTTGCAAGTTATAGTTGATACAATTAATCTTTTTTTTTCATATTGTATTTTAAGAAATAGTTTAAGTTTCCAAAAAGTTAAAAATTATAAATTTCTGAATTCGTAGTTGAACGAAAATCGTGTGAGAGATAGATTTTTGGAGAGAGATAATACGATAATGTGAGGATGAGTAGTAAGTAGGAGGGACCCACTTCATTTTTTCTTTAAGACTATTTTTTGCTCTTTTAGGAAAAATGACAGTAATAGTCGGACAACCCGATTAGGAAAATAGGACAGTAATAGCTGGACGGAGAAAATATCAATTATTTAATATCAATTGTTTAGGAAAAAAATGACATTTGTTTTGAACGAAAATGTCAATTGTTTGAACAAAATTTTCATCTATTGAGTATCAATTGTTTTGAACAAAAATATCAGTGAAAATTACAACACATCAGAAATCAAAATTATAGCATCAGAAATCAAGAGCATAAACCAATACCAAAATGAATGTAATTTCTAGCAAATAAAACACAATAAGTAATACGAAAAACGATAACACAAAGATTGACGTAGAAAATCCCCTTCAATGTGAAGAGGTAAAACCACGAGATCCTTAGTCTAGCTAAATCTAGTATAATCAAGTAGATAGTACAATCAAACAAGTATAATATGATATCTAGCTCTTAACAACAACTATGAATGAACTAGAATCACAAAACGAAAAATAAAGACGTAAAACATCCACAAACCAGCAACAGAATTCTGAAAAATATAACTCAAAATTTAATAACTCATTCGGTCAGAATGTAGAACGACGTGTCTTCTAACACCAGTTAAAATTTCAGTTCGATTAGACAACGCATGAGTCTTCGATCATTGAAAACGCTGAAACTGTACAAGCATGCGGACTCGTTGACGATTTGGCGGGGTAGATAGATGAATGAGGCGGAGCAATCGCGGCGACAGCGATAGAGAAACGAATGAGTGAAGAGAGAGATCTATTTGTGTTGGGATGTAGAGAGAGAGGTGTTGCGCAATGGAGAATTGGAGATGATGGAAAATTAAGGTTTTGCCTCTCTATATATGGAGAGCTTGGGATCAAAACCGGGTAAATGAGGCGCAAACTGAATCTGTGTGCAACAAGCAGGGACAGAGTCAGAAACTTCGGTTAGGGGGGTCCAACTAATTATACGTTTATAGATGTCATTTATAGTAGTAAATTTCTGAGTTATTTTCCATTTTAATTAGGAAAATAAAGAAGAAAAATGGAAGGAATTGTAGGGAATTGAACCCAAGCTAACAAAATTCATAAGAAAATTTTTTACCACTATACCAAGATACATTTCATTAAATATCTATATACTAAATATCTTTAACTCAGGGGGGCCACTGCCACCCCTGCCCCACCCCTACCTCCGTCCCTGCCAACAGGCACACGGAAGATCGCTTCATACATTTCCTTAATAATCGAGTTGAAAAAAATCGAAACAAAATCTATGAGACGAAAAGTTTATAAAAAAAACTCAAATTAATTAAACAATTAAGGATGGTAGTCCCACCCAGTCCTCAAATCCGCCTCTAACCTTCTCCGTGGTATGCAATGTACAATGAAAGATAGCATTATGGTAAAAGAGAGATCCGAATGTAATAAAATTATTTAATTTAATAGTGTACTGGACTATTAGGTAGCCTAATTAAACCTACTAAATTGCAATTATGCCTTTAAACTAATATCGATGTTGTTTTCTTTGAAATAAAATATTTGTCCTATAATATATATTTCCTTTTGTACAAATCCTATCGAATTAAATTTATTATTAATTTTCATAGGTATTAATTTCAGTTTGTTTTAATTTTCATAGATGGACATAGTGATAATCTATTTACGAGGTTATGCATATCACTTTACTCTCTATTTTTTTTTTTTTTAATTTCACCATAATGTATCAATACAAAAGTGCAACATTTTCCATTGTTAAACTTAACGTAAAATTATCAACTTTTTTACCACTAATCTACATGAATAATGTCAAACCGAACATGATACACCTATACAAACAGGACAAAATCCAAGAAAACAATAAATTAAAAAGCAGAAGAAATCAAAGAAAATATAACAACAAATCGAGCATTTTAATTCAAATGAAGCAAAAGATTATCGTATGATTAAACTTTGCAAACAAACACCGTGTTGGTTTTGTGTTTTCAATGAACACTATTGACTTTCGCTTATTTGTCGTGGGATAAGGTTTTTTTATTCAAAAAAATTATTGAAGAAAAAACTAAAAGAACAGTAATTTTTTTTGTAATTTCGTACTAATAGGTTTGGGGGTATAGACGTATAATATACTCCATCCGTCCCATAAAAAATGTCTTATTTAAAAAAAACAAATAATGTATGAATTAAAATTAACAATCAAACAATACACATCACACAATATAAGTTTCTTAATCTCCGTGCCCCATAGAAAAATAAGTAATTTTTAAAAAGTTGGGAGTAAAGTGTTATAACTCAAACGTCCGGGATTAATATTAAAGTAAATAAAACATTTACTTACAAAAATGATTATGAATTGGGTGATGTTTGGAATAGCTTTCAGCTGCAGCTGACGTGTTTGGAGCACCCAATTTTCAGCAGAAATTCTCTATCAAATATAGCCAAGATAGAGAAGCTGTTTAAACTGCTATGACTCAACTTTCAACTGCAGCTTATAGCTTATATAATTTATTAAACTATTTTATCCTTTAAATATTTTTATAATTCTAAAAAATTATTAATTTTAAAATTAATTTAATTTAAATCAATTTCAAAATTAATTTTCTAATATTAACTTTTGAGAATTATTAATTCTCAAAAATTAATTTAATTTAATTTAATATTTATTTATTTATTATAAATTATAATTATTTAATAATATTGAGGATAAAACGAATATTTTATTTAAAAATTTAAAATAAGATATTGATATCACCAATTTTTTAAATACTATTTTCTTCATTTTCAATAATTTTCAACACCTATTTTCAAACAACTATAAATTCTCAAATAATAATAGTTACTCCACCCACTTAGAAAAATGATTGATACCAACAGTGAAGAATTAGGAAATAATTTCAATTAAAGAAATGGGGATTTGAAACGGCTAAAGAGCTCTGCACTGAAGATGGATTCACTGAGTTTCGATGGAGAATTCTAACATGGATCCCGCGACGACACCTTCGATCTCTGCGCCGCAGCCGGCGGCGCCTACAGGAGCTTCTTGGTTTTCCGGCATTGTCCGCAGCCGCTCCGCCTCCGCCAAGATGCCCAACAACTTATCCGCCGCGGCCGCTGGTGACGGCGCCGGAGGGGCCGCTGGCCCCATCAACAAGAAGCGTCAATTTCGTGGGGTGATGTTTAAGTACGGCCCGAAGCCAATTCAGGTGAGAGAAATCAAAATCTTCGGGAAATTGTGATTCTATGAAGAAAAAAAATCATTCTTTTTCTAGTTTTGATTAAGTTGAATTCTGTTGTCGTACTTGTTTTCTTGAGCTGGTTTTAGGGTTTTGTTGAAGAAATGATTCGTGTTTGGTTTGTGTTCTGAATTTTGGCGAATGTTACTGGTTTTGAAATAGGGTTGCTTCGTAAGGTTGTCGATTTGATGGTTTAGCACTGATGAGATAGTTCTTCAAATGAACTGCCAATGAAGTTTGATTTTATGTTTTTCTAAATTGGAAGATGGAAAATAAACAAGAAATCCAAAGATCAAGCAACTTCGTGATGGCATTTTGTTGTTTCATATGGACCTATGATCTAAGATTTAATACTAAGAATTGAGTGTTGATGTTACCAGCAACATGTAGCTCATTCACTATTTCTTACTCCTATGAGAGTGATAGATCTAGATTCCATCCCTCCCCATCTCGTTAGGGTAGAAATAGAACTTCGAAAATCAAAATAAAAATTGTGTGTTGATGTTGAGAAATGAGATTATGGATCCGATAATTAGTGTATTAGGAAATTGTTACCTAAAGACTTTGATTTCTTTCTTTCTTCTAGATGGTTAGGTTGATATGCAACATGTAATTGTGACATGGCTTAGAGTAATTATACACGTTTGTATGTAGTAGAAGGTTTTATTCTGTTTTTTTAAAGTTTCAAAATCGTGAAAGTTTTGTGGTGTTCTTGTAGTCTCATTTTCAGAATGGATAGACGAGTACTCGAACTGTGAAAGAGAAAGTAGATATGCTGTGTTTCTCTGCTTTTTTATGATGCATCAAGAGAAAATCTTGTTTCACCTATAGATAAACATGAAGAGACTTAATCCATATCATTTGATGACTTGAATTCTTGTGTGATGATTGTATGTAGATTCAGCAAAAAAAAAATAATAATAATAAATAAAGAAGACTGAATTGTCAGAAGGAGATTCAAATATCATTACATTAATATGAAGTATAGTACCTATTTCGTGTACTCTTCATATATGTTTATTTGTAAATAGTCATCGAGTAGGTTCTTCGTTATCTTCACATCCTTTTGTTCCTCCGTGCTCATATTTCATAATTAATTTCAAGATCAGTTTTCTCTTCATTTGTCTTATTCTTTCTTCCTCTTGGTACAGGTTGCATTTAAAACAGGTGATCACAAACAACAAGTTATTTTTATCGGCGGGCTGACTGACGGGTTTTTGGCTACTGAGTAAGTTGGTTCTGATACTTTTACTTTCAACTTTTATCTTTTCCTTGAAGGTTATGATTGAGGTGTCGACTTAATAAAGATTGTAAATAATACCAAATAACATAAGATCACTTTTAAAAAGTCGGGACTGTGCGACATTCCAACCATATCTCATTTATGAGACCTTAATTGGCGGATAGATACTAGTTAGTTTTTAAAACTCCTTATCAAAGTAATCTGATAGTTTGATTTCTTGAACTGTTCATATTATTTAAATATTGTTGCCATACACCTTGACAATGGGAAGATATTTAAAAGCTTCTTTACGTCCTGTCCTTGTAGGCATATTTTGAGCCCTTGGCTCTGTTGAATTCAAACTTTAGATCCATGATTCCGAATTCAAGTTATTAAATGTGTGCATGGGTTTCTTATGTAACTCGGAAGTGCACAGACTTGCTTGCTCTTTGAAAACACGTGTACATTAATAAATAGACCACCATTTTATCAATTATCTATTCATAAGATCCTAATATATATGATTCTAATTCTCTAGATATTTGGAGTCTTTGGCAATTGCATTGGAGAAAGAGCAATGGTCACTAGTTCAGTTTCTGTTTTCGTCATCGTACAGTGGATACGGCATCTCAAGCTTGAAACAAGTAATTTTTCTTATTTATTTTTCTATCAAGTTCATGTTTTATGGTGCCAACAGAGTAAATCTTAATGTCCCATTCCAGTCATTCTGTTCTATCAGAGAAAAGTTGTTTTATTTGAGCGATTATGAATAATATTTTGATTCATGTTTATGCATCTTCTCTTAGCGTAATGACTTTAATCAAGTAAACCGTTCATCTATATGATTATACTATAATTCAAAAATCGTGCAGTCTTTAATTCACAGAGAATTTATTATCAACCTGAGTTTGTTTTACAATTTTTACTCGTTTCACTGTTTGCCAAAAACATTTATTGTTGCGTTCTTCTAAAGGATGCCATGGAGATCGATCAATTGATTAGTTACCTGATAAACAAGGAAGATTCTGAAGGTGTGGTGCTACTCGGACACAGTACCGGATGCCAGGTGATTTGCTGATTTTGTTTTACTGTCGTATAACTATTGCACCGTTAGATAAGTAATTCACGGCCTTCTACATACGACTATGAAATGCTCATTTGATTTTCTGTAGGATATTGTATATTATTTGCGAACAAATGCAGCATGTTCGAGAGCAGTTCGCGCAGCCATTTTGCAGGTGCTTCTTTCTTTCTTTCTTTCTTTCTTCCTTTTTTTTTTCCTGCTGAACCACACGATATTCTTTTCGTTCCACCACTTAAGATAGAATTTCATCTTTTATATATTATCTCCTCAATTTTCTATCTTTGAGTTTCGTTATTTGATCCTCTTTTCAGGCTCCGGTTAGCGACCGTGAATACAGAGCTACTCTCCCTGAAACTGCCTCCATGATCGACTTGGCTTCAACGATGATCAATGAAGGCCGTGGTTCGGAATTGATGCCAAGGGAAGCCAATCCGGATTCTCCAATTACTGCTTATCGGTGAGTAATTATTAGTCCCATTCTACGAAGTTCTATCACTTATCGTGTCTATTTCCAGATTTCATTCTCTCTCTGCATACAATGGTGATGATGACATGTTCAGTTCCGACTTTAGTGAAGACCAGCTGAGGCAGAAACTCGGGCACTTGTCCAGCACGCCTACCCTGGTGAGATTTCGTTCGATTTCGATGCTGGGATTCAAACGGACGTGTTATATATTTGTTCAAAGCAAGATATAACGAAGTTTTGAACTCCCAACTGATCACTGCTAGGATTCGTACTGCACTTAGATGACTATAGCTATGCTCCTAGAAGAAACACTCCGTTTTCTTGAATCTCTTGTCCACGATAGGTTCTGTCCCATTTTTATGTTGGGATTACACAAGCGTATTATATATTTTGCTCAAAGCAATAACACGTCGAAGTTCTGAATCCCAACTGGTCACTGCTATAGGACTCATGCTGCACTTATATACTCCATCCATCCCAATTGTCCACTTTTTTTTAGCACGTAAATTAAGAAAGTTGTTAGTTGTATGCAAGGTAGTGGGTTCAACTAGATTACATTAGAGTATTATTTTAAGTTAAAAAGGAAAGCGGACGAATGGAGTGGGACGATCCGAAAAGGAAAGATGGACAATTGGAGTGTGATGGAGGGAGTATCTCTTATCCATGGTATGTTTCATTCGATTTTGATACTGGGATTCACACGAACATATTATTTATTTGTTCAAAGCAAGAATATGTCAAAGTTTTGAATCCCAGCTGATCACAGCTATGGTGCGTGGTGTAGTTAGATGACTATAGCTATCGTTCTAGAAGTAACGTTTCATTTTCTTTAATCTCTTATCCATGTTCGTCATCTCGATGTTCCTTGACTCGTAGTAGTATCTATGCTCATCCCACAACGTCTTAATATGCTCTTTCCATTATTTTACCTTGTTGCAGGTCATGTTCTCCATGGGAGACGAATACATACCAGAATACGTCGACAAGAAAGCTCTGGTCAATAGGTACGATTACGAATGCAAACCCTTTTGAATTATTACTGCATCCATGCATTGGCATAGGGGGCGTGTAAATTTGTTTCAACCCCGAATGCTCTTTGTATTTTTTAAAGAAATGCGATTTGCCCCCCTGAAATTACAAATTTGCACTCCCAATTTTTCATACTTTCTAATTTCCCACCCCTAATTTTAAATTCTGGATCGTCTCTGCATCTTAGATTCTTACCTCATCATAAACGCGACAACCTCGATATGTTAACTCGTTGCTCGTATTATTAAGCTCAAACTTGACCAAGGCGTTGGCATCTGCTCGTATCTCCGCAGGTTGTGCATAGCAATGAGCGCGGAGAAAGCTGAGATCGAGTATGGGAACCACTCGCTATCCAACAGAACCGAGGAAGCGGTCCAAGCCATGATCGAGTTCATAAAAAGAGACGGGCCTAAAGGATGGGATGACCCGTGGAGCTGACGTGGCGCATTCGGATTTGCATGTTCAGGTTCTACATGTCTAGATATGCAACCTTTTAACTTTCCTCCATCACTACATCTTTTGATAGATTTTTGATTCTGTTTATGTACATTAAAATTTCCAAAAATAGATTATTACTATTTTTGTTTCTTTTCTTTAGCAGAAATGGTTCCATTTGAGACAATATTCTTCAATGTGGGCGGAGGTTAAGTTTGTTTGGAGTGAGAATAGTGTGATGTTAAGGGATGAATTTATAAGGGCTATTAATTATTTTGATTGTTAGTGGGCCATGGGCTCATAACTAGAATAAAAAGGTTGTTTCTCTAACAACAATTAGGGTGGGAAAAATTGCTGAAAATTCGTATAGTACCCATACCTATCGAAAATGTCAAATTTGTAGTAATTTTCAGTACTGTAATATTGAGGTATACCGATAATAAGCAAAAATCTAGTATATATTGCAATACTGTATTACATAATCATCAATTAAAAGTAAAGTATACTGAATTTCGTTATAGTATAGCATAAAAAGGGTAGGTACCGTTTCGATAGTATGATTTACTTTGAAATTTTTCAACACGATACTAATATATATTTTTCATAACATGTTATTTTATTTTATTTGTATTTCGTAAATTAATAAAATAGTTCCTTTTGTTAGATAATGTCCATTTATTGCTTACTTGTTTTTTTCCATATCATATTAGTTGTTTTTTTTTGTTTTTGTTCAAATTTCAATAATTGACTCTTGTCTGAGTTGACAATCTCAGTCTCACATGGGAGGAGTACAGCAATAGGCAATAGCACATGGAAGTTGGAACATGCTCTTACATTATTCCTTAACTAGAATATTACTCCACAATTTCGATTTTTCCATTATACCTCATGCACAATCTAATCAAATATCAAAAAATGATCATAGATAACTTTAGGTATATATATCATATATGATATGATGAGAATTGACGAATATTTACTCTAATATATTGGACATTGAAACGGTTGTAAACGAACCGAATTGAGTCGAATATCGTTGTATTCAATTTGTATTTGCTTCGTTATTTGAGTATTCGTATTCGTTCATTATTCGGATATTAAATCCATTTTGTGTTCAATTCATTTATGTTAATTCAATATTCATATTTGACTCATATTCAATAGTTAATGATAAATATTCAATTAAATTCCACTAAGAAAAAATAATACTTTGAATAATATTAGTTCTCAAATTCAAAATAAATAATATTCAAAATTTTATCATAGAAGCAATTATTATCATAAAATAAGAAAAAAAACAATTATAATAATTATATACTCCCTCCGTCCCGCTCCAAGTGACCCATTTCTTTTCGGCGAGTGATTTAAAAAAGTGAATGACAAAACATGAGAGATGATTAGATGATAAAGTACAGTTAAACCTCGATAAAAGTAATATTCAATAAAGTAATAATCTTGCTAAGATAATAATTTATTCCGGACCCAATATGGGTCAGAGCACTAAAATAATATTCGATAAAGTAATAACCTTGTTAAATGAATATTTTTTCTCGTCTCAAAGTTATTACTTTATCGAGGTTTGTTGGGTTAAGAGTCAGTAGATGGTACTCAGTTGTCTAGTGGTTAAAAGAATATTGGGGGAAATCATAGTAGTACTATGGAATTGAAGATCCCAAAACCCAGCTGATATCAGTAGTATAGTGTGTCGATAGGATTAGATGATGTATAGGTTAGACTTATTTTGTTTTGATTATCTTTTTGTCTAAGTCCTGTACGGGGTAAATTGTTGGGCCGATCTTCCGACGAAGTTACTCTCCGTAACCCCACGTCATCAATGTAAGAGCTTGCGTTCTTTAGCCAAGGAATGATCTTCACCTCGGAGGAGACACCCATCGCCGATAAGATATCGCAGAAGAACATAATGCAAAGCTCAGCACCTTCGCTAGCCATCGCCGACCCACCGTGAGCCTTATCGGCTTGTCGCCCGACTCAACCGAAGAAGACAGAGACTGTCTTGAGTCTACTGTATCCAACAGAAAGCGACCCAGTCGTAAACATCTTTTCGAAGTTCAGCAGAAGATCATACGAGGATGTAGAATAGTCAACTATATCTCTGACACATTCTCACCTACCACAAACCTCGACCAATGAGATGCCGACAACGCTTTTACTGCTCCGACCAACTAAAAGCTGCTCCAAGTATTAACTGCTCGTCCGCAACAATTCGAATTTATGGCCGTTTTCTTTGGAAGCTTGTGACACGTGGCATCGTCTTCTCCAACGGACATATGCCTGCTCACAACTATAAATAGAGAAGAAATTCGAGCTCCACGCACGGGACTCATAAGGGAAAAAACTCAAGCTCAAGAACACTCTAGCGAACTTAACAGATTATACAGCGAAGAACCTGCTTTCATAGAATATTTGTAGTTCTTCTCTCTAGAGTATTTAGATCCCTTTCTTCTCTAGACTAAGCTCATCGCGCATTTATAGCTTAGATTTCGAAGGAGTTCACTTTTAGTGAATTGTTCTTATTGTAAGAACTCCTTCTTAGTTGGAGATTATCCCCTCCCTTTCGAACTTAGGTTTGAATTGTAAAGTCGCTAAGGACTATAACTTAGAAGGATATGTCCAGCCGACTGATACCTTGGCCGAGACTTGCTCGAATAATCAACAAGTTATCCTGCCTTGTTCAGGACCGTGGACGTAGGATCTTGCGTATCCGAACCACGTTATATCGCTTGTGTTATTTACTGTTTTATTGCATATCATACAAACCGCTCAAAATCATATGTTTGCATAAAACGTATTTTAAAAGCGCATGACCAAAAGAATTTATCTTGCGAAAACACGTTTCAACCGAGACGAATTTCCGGCCCCACACTTATCCGCACAACGTCTCCGACCGAGTTTCAACGACCGACTTAGGTCGGTAGGGAGAGCTCGATGGCCGACACACTCGACCCCGTGATCGAAGGTTACTATTTGGCACTCGTTCATCGGTTGCACCAAATGTACTCACTGTCCTTCGATTTGAGAAAAAGAAACTGTGATCAGGTGTATTCACCCCCCCCCTCTCTACACCTGACTATCGTCTCCGGACCAACAAGGTTTAACTGTAAGAGAGAGAAGATTAGTGAGATTGTTAGAGAGTAAATGATAAAATAGGGAAGATAAATAATAAAGTAAAGGAGAAAAATAATTAAAGTAACAAAGATAAATGATAAAGTATGAGAGAATTTATTATTTTTTTAAAAAGTTATTTCCATTTTTGGAAATAGGTCATTTGGGACGTGGACGTCCGAAATAGAAAATAGGTACTTGGAGCGGACAAAGGGAATAGTATTTATGGACTAAATTATTAATGGGTTTCGTTGATATATTTTATTTATTAATATTTTATTTTATGTATTAAATGTGTTAAAAGAATTTAATTGAATGTTTGCGAATATCGAATCAATATCATAATTTCATTTTCATATTTGAATACTAATCGAATCGAATCGAATTGAATCTGTATATTTGAATTCGAATATTAAAATTTTGAATAGGAATTTTTAATTTCAAATACGAATATCAAATCGAACAAAAATATTTAATTCATTTTACAACTCTACCGCTACATGGCCCACGAATTAAGTAATATCATATGTATATTGTAATTATAATTGTAAATGCTATTTCTACTAAAAATATAGCCTTCAAATCTACAAGCCTTTTGAATTTTAATTTTAGACCCGTCACTGTAATTGGACAAACTATATAAAAATGCTCCTGATGCTGTTGTGCTCGACGTGTAGCACACCATTGATTATTTAAGATTTTATTAGATATTCTTAAAGTTTTATATTGGCCACATATAGGAATATGTGCATCTCTTACTGTGCCAACAATGTATAGCCAAATAATTGAAAGTCACATGTGACATGTCACATGCATTTTCATTCTCTCACGTGAAATTGGTCCTATAATTTAATCTCAGATAAAAACTAAATTCTATTCTGTTGTTAGTTGTGAATTTAAATCGAGTCACATTAAATATTAGAAATCTCTAATTTATTTTACCAAATGTTTTGCTATTTCGAAATAAGATGCCAATCACAATTATTAGCGCTATTAGTGTAATTTAATCATCATTATCTACACAAATGAATATTGATTTTTTTAATTTTAATTAATGCGTATAAATACAAAAATAAATCAATTATTAAATACTAATTAAGTTCATAACTGTGCGGTAGGTCCTGCGCACTAATTGATTAGTCCAAAAAGTGGGCAACTACTTTTGACTTGTATAATTTATTTTTACAATATGGTCTTATCTTTTTCATAATTATTAATTTGAATTCCTAAATCTTTTTCCCCACCCACTTTGTAGTTATTCCGAAGTTTATATTAAATTAATTTTGTGAAAGGTGTCATGTGTGATTATTCATGCACTAAATTTATTAACATTTAATTATAAATATATAATAAATGTGACAAACTCAAATTTCAATAATACTTTAGTTGGGTATCTGTATATCATACGTTGATCTAATGTAATCTATTTTTTTATGATAAATAAATAAATTGGCAATCGCTAGTTTATGTATGAAATTATCAAATCTTGCTTGTGTATAATAGTGTGACAGATTGTCGTTGCTGCAATTAATTTGCAGCCACAACTCAAGCATTCTAACTGCTAGCTGGTTTTGAAAGGGGCTCGAGTATTGCCGCCTCCTAATCGTCACAAAATCTAATTTTTACGTATAATTTTTTTTTTTTTTTAAATCCCTCTTAGGAATTATGCACGCTGCCCAATTCTTTTTGAAATTGATAATTTCTCCTCCTTACTCTAATCCTAACTGCTCTTGATTATAGAGCAACGTAAATTACATCTTTTAATATACATTTCGAATATCATCTATACATCTTTAATACACATTTTGAATATTGTCTACGAATTTCACTCGTGATAAGAAAAAACGATGAAATATAAATTGTGGAATCTTCTGCTGAAGAGAGTAGAAAGAGCTATGCGCGTGGGAATGAATCGTGCAAAAACCATGCAAACGGCTAATAGCAGAAAAGACAAAACCACCCCTTCGTGGTACCGCACTCCACCATGATCCCAGCGCCAACTGTCTGTCGGTGGACGGTGGACACGATGAGGGCGCAATAGTAATATCCGTTCTTTTCAAGAATTGATTATGGCCATCAAATTAATAAAACCCCCATCAATTCTCCTCCAGCTCAAATTCCAACCTCTCTCTCTTCCCATTATTTCATTCTACTAATTTTCCAACTATAACTTCAACTCCTCCACTACAATACTATAATCACTCTGCACATCTTTCAAGCGAGTCAGAGAGAGAGAGAGAGGGGATTTCCGGGAGTGGAGAGAGAGAAGGAAGAAAATATTCAAAATACCCACAAGTTGTGCTGTTTCTTGCAGCAAGATTCGAGTAGAAAAGAGTAAGTTTTTGTAACACATCTTAGTTAAATCTTTTCGAGAAAGCATTGCAGAAGACAAATATTTTACTGGGAATGTTGCTTTTCTTGCTTATTCTTTAAGTTTGATAAAAAAAAAAAATAGTGATTAACTTCTTTTAACTCTGTGTGATTTTTTTCTCAGATGAGGGAGAAATCTGCTACTTCTGCATGGGTTTTAGGGATGAACCCTATTGTTCATTCTTGGTTCAAGATTTTGATGATGTGTGTATTTCTTGGAATATTGATTGTGTGGGGCATTGATGGTTTGAATCCCAGTAGTTATCAGAATGATTATGTTGTGTTGAAGCTCAACCATGGAGAGAGAGAGGCTTTGTCCTTCGGAGATTTCAACTTCAGAAATCTTTCTGTTGATTTGGGGGATAATGAGGAGATTGATTTTAACCTCACAAATCAAATCTTGGCAAAATCTGATGATGTTGAGAGTAGTTCTAACCCACCCAATTTGGTTGTAAGTGAAACTAAAAATGTGTCAATTTCGAACCCTAATTTGAGTCCAATTTTGAGCCCTAATGTGTCAACCAAGAAATGGGATGATGGGAGTAGCAATTCTAGTGATTCTGTTCCCCCTAGGATTGTATCTTGGATTTCATCCCAATTGGAGGCTAATTACTCATCTAACATTCTTGCTAAGTGGTTGACTCCTAGTGATGAGCATTGTAAGGATTCAAGAACTGCAGACATTAGGCTTGCTAGTTTAGATGGTGGGAATGTGCAGTTGTTAGCTGGGGAAATTAATGACTTCGTTTTTTATGCTGTGGATGAGGCAGGGGAGCCTCATTGTATGGGAGGAGACTACTTTGAAACCGATTTAACCGGTGAGAAATGGAAATCGAGGCCTCCGGTTAGGGATCTGGGAAACGGAACATATTTGCTCTCCCTCCAAGTCCATCCGGATTTCATTGGAGACTACAAACTCACCATCATTTTACTCTACAGGCACTACGAAGGGCTTAAGTTTTCACCTTCAAAGTTTGCGGTGGATAGAGTCGTTCGTGCGATTCCAATCAAGTTTGTGAGGTCTGAAAAAGAGTCCCATTTGCCTCAACTTAAGCAATGTGGATTTAGTGATTATGCTAGGGATGTTTGGTCCGGTCGTTGGACACGACATGCTAAGAACAAAAGCTGCGCGATTAGCCATGATGGGCGGTTTAGGTGCTTAGCCCCAACCTTCCCTTGCCAAAAACCATGGTGTGATGGTCCATTAGGGTTGCTCGAGAGCAACGGTTGGGTGTATTCGGCTCATTGCTCCTTCAAGCTTCAATCTAGAGAAGAAGCATGGAGATGCTTGGATAAAAAGTGGATCTTTTGGTGGGGAGACTCCAACCATTGTGACACAATTAGGAACATTCTTCACTTCATCTTGGATGTGAGAGAAATCCAAGTTGTTCCAAGGTTGTTTGATATGAATGTGACAAATCCAAGAAACTCATCTCAAGTGGTGAGATTCACTAGTATCTTCAATGGGCATTGGAATCATACTTCAAATTATCAAGGGTTGAATTCCTTGATCAATTTGGAGTATAGGGAGACACTAAAAGGCTATTTTTACCAAGAAGTAGTACCAAATACTATCATAATGAACTCTGGTTTGCATGATGGTATACATTGGTCTACTATTAGAAACTTCATCAAGGGTGCAGATTATGCAGCTGAATTTTGGTCCAATATAATAAAGGGAGTAAAGCAAAGAGGCCTCCAGCCACCGGAGATCATCTACCGGACAACGGTGGCCACCGGAGGCTATGCTAGGTCAATGGCTTTCAACCCTCACAAGATGGAGGCTTTCAATGGGGTAGTGTTGGACAAGCTTAGGAAATATGGTTTGCTCGGTAGGGTTATCGATGGGTTTGACATGACCTACCCGTGGCACTTCGATAACCGGTGCAACGACGGGGTTCACTACGGGCGGGCCCCGCTCAAGGCCAAGTGGCGGGACGGGAGGATCGGGCACGAGTACTTTGTTGACCTTATGCTCGGGCACGTGCTGGTCAACGCGCTATGTGTTGGACCGGATTGAACTCAAGATCTCTTTCTTTTACGGGGATTAGGATTGGACCGGTTTTTGGGCGGAGATCGAGTGGGAGATTGAAAGATTGGATTTTGATGAGAGGGAATGGTGGATACTTTGTGCAGATAGTAGTAGTTAGCTAGCAGATTGCTATATTCTTGTATGATTCTTTTGTATTGCATTTCATGAATGTGAAATCTCTCACATTACACTGTAAAATTCATTGATATACTATCAATTTGTTATTCCGAAATAACTTGATTTTTATATTTATTTTTTGAAAGTAAAAAATTAATTCGCCCACTAAAATTTCACTTTTACATTTAGTCATTTTTCACCCAAAAATTCAGATTTTGCTTATCTTTTCGTATCCGTCTTGTATTGTTGTCCCTATTATCTTGACATGTATACACCTACCTATCCAATCAATCCAAAGGATATAATTTTTAATATTTAAAATATCAATTCCTCATGAAAATTATTGCACAAAAAAATTAGTCAAGGGCAACAACAGCAGCAGCATAACTTACTGGGAAAGAAAGAACAATAAGGAAGCAAGAAAAAACCTACAAATTTATTTTATAAACCCCAATACAATGGCTGATGCTCAATCTTCGTAGTATTTACCGCAAGAATCTTCTCCTATTAGGGTGGTGAAAGATTGTTTCTTTCGTGTTTTATCAACTCAATTTGGCGATTTTGGGGGGGAAATTTGATTTCGGTCTCGTCATTGAGGAGCGTAGCCAGTGAATTTCTCTCCCTACATTTAATCAAAATGGCGTTCAAAATCTCGTGGGTTTCGTTTCTGAGAGTTTTCTTGCTTCTGTTGCTGCTCGCTGCTATTGTGATCGCTTGCTTCACTCTCCCGGTTGAAAAGGTTCACTTTATTTCTTTTGGGCCTCTTTCTTGTTTATGTTTTCTTTTGATTTTTTTTTAAAAAGATTTCTGCTCTGTAGTTGTTTTCATGAATCGTTTTTGGGATTGGATAATGAATGTAGTTTAGATTTTTTTAGGTCGAGTAAAATCTAGAAAGATTGGATAAAAATTGTTCTTGAGATTTTGTGAATTTTTCGAAGAACAATATGATAGCAAGAAACTGTATAATCTAAGTTGTTTAGAGCTAAATTTAATTTACAGCTTGATTAGCTAGATAGTCTTTCTTATTTATGTTTTCTTGTGATTCTTTTGTTTTCTGCTCTGTAGTTGTTTTCTTGAAATTGTTTTTGGGATTGGGTAATATAGTTTGGATAATTATTTTAGGTAGAATAAGATCTTGAAAGATTGGGCAAAAGGGTCTAATATGAGTTCTTTAGAGCTAAATTGAAAGTAGAGCTTGATTAGCTTGATTGGATTCTGTTTCCCATTGAACTCTTATGATTATTCTTGCAGTTTAAGTATCTCTACATTTCAATTAGGCGAAGATTTTCTTTGTGTTTGAAAGAATATTTAATATTTTGGATGATGCTTTCTTTGGAGAAAACTTCCTTCTAAATTGGCTTCATCTTAGCACCAAGGTTGTTATAATGCATGTTATTCACATTGTTTACGAATCATGTTGTTTTTATCCTCGCAGATTTTAAGAGATTTCTTGGTTTGGGTGAAGGAAGATCTTGGTCCTTGGGGTCCTTTGGTGTTGTAAGTACTATGTTTATGTGCTGTTAAATTATATATAATGTAGTTGAATGAAGTTACATTACTTCCATTTTCAACTAGTAGGATTAGTGTACTTAAAAAATCATATATTTATTAATGTGTTCGAAATGCCTGCATTACTTTCAAATTCAAGTGTTTATTGGAAACTTTAGATAAAATCATCGACAATATAATCTTCTACCATTACATAGGGTTGGAGGAAAGTTTAAAAAACTTTTGGATGCTTTGGCAAGGCACATCTCCCCCCCCACCAGCGGTACTGTTATGAATTTATGAGTTTCATGATGATGGAATGGGAAATAGGTTTATGCTTATCGCCAACGCTTATGCTCCTAATTCTGCTTTTTAAAACCTTTGTTGGTGATGCAAGTTCATCTGCAAACAATCTATAACAGAATATCATGTGATCAAATAAAATTCAATGTCCCTATTTAAAATCTATGCAATTCTTACTTCTTGGTTGTAAAATAAGACGAACAGTATTTTTGGCTTCTTATTTTCTCCCTCATCCTTGCTTTTTTTTTTCCTTCTTTTTTTCTTTCTTTCTATGAGGTTGCAAAAGGATATTGTTCTTAATTATAATCTTTGGCTCCACTTCTTAATCATGGAAGTAATGTATTACAGACTAAGTTGGCTAAAGAATGTCTGCAAACTTTACTCAATTTCTTAATAACATGTGGTTTTTGAACATTGCAGAGCTGTGGCGTACATTCCGTTAACTATATTGGCCGTACCAGCCTCAGTACTTACTGTAAGGACTAATGCTTCTTAAATATTCTTTGCCCGAATTTGAAGTTCCAAGTTTTCTAGTCTTCATTTAATTCAAAGCTGTTTATAGGAATTTGCAGTGGAAGTGTTCTAAGGTATTTGAATTGATCCTTCCAGCTAGGTGGTGGTTATCTTTTTGGCCTCCCGATCGGTTTCGTTGCTGATTCAGTTGGGGCTACTGTAGGCGCCGGTGCTGCATTTCTCCTTGGCCGAACTGTAAATTTCTTTTCTTGGTTATATGAGCTCAGTCGAATCTATGCATTAAAGAAGCAGATATTCATTGCTTTATCGTTCTCCCTCGATTATGGCAGCTATTGAGGTCGTTTGTCATATCCAAGTTAAAAGATTATCCAAGGTATCGTGCAGTCGAAGTTGCAGTCCGTAGGTCCGGATTTAAGGTCTGCTCAATCTATGCCAATCTGTTCTATTTGATTCAAGATTTTGATATGTTCGATTGAAAAAAAAAAAAAAAGGATTTTGATATGTGTTTATGGAACCATCTTATAAGCGTTTGCTCGTCAATTTCATGTCACGGAACAGATTGTTTTGTTGCTCCGGCTCGTTCCATTACTCCCATTTAACATGCTGAACTACATCTTATCCGTGACTTCGGTCCCACTCGTTCCATATTTGATGGCGTCGTGGTTGGGCATGATGGTACATACCGATCCTTCTGAAGATTTTACATGGTATCATATGATGTAAGTTTTGATTCATGTTTCTTGTTTGCAGCCAATTACTCTTGCATTGGTGTACGTTGGAACGACGTTGAAGGATCTTTCGGACGTAACACACGGATGGAGCGGATTTTCTAAAACGCGTTGGGTAAGTTTCCATGGAACTGCCCCATTATAAACTATACTCCAACGAGCTCGTTGTTCTGTTGGCTCTCGCCTTCTAGGATTGCATTCTGAACCTAGCATTCTCTTATGCAGGCATTTATCGCGTTGAGCCTTGTCGTGTCTGGTAAGTGTGGACTCCCGTCTTCGATTCGATTTTACACGCCTTTTCTACTTCATTCCGCTCAATACTCACGGCTAGGGGTGGGTCTAGAATTAGGGGCCACCACTCCCAAATTGCGTACTTAATTTCGGATTTTCTTTATATTTTTTTTTATAATTTGCTAGTCCCCCTTCCAGAATTACAAATTCCGCATCCGCCCCTGCTACTGCATCTCAAAGACTCTAAACTAATACATTTGCTTGCAGTGGTGTTGATGATCATTGTCACAAGAGTTGCCAAATCTGCCCTAGAAACAGCATTGGGCGAGAACGAGGACGTCGACGGCGATCCCACCTCGCCGGATTTACCGGTGATGTCCGGCTCCTCCCCGAATCTGCTCGATCCACTTCTAATCAAGGTCGATAACCCCAAATACAACCAAGAATAGCAGAGATAAGTTTCTCATTCATCCTCGAGCATTCGTATGCTTGATATTCATGTGTATATTCGCGATGTCGTATTCTTGGTAGCGTCGAAACTTACTGCTACTTCTTCATGGGTGAATCAGTACAGTAGTTTTATTCTTGAACCAATCTTTTTCCACCTCTCTTGTGGCATGCCTAAAGTGTTTTGTCGAGTGTAGTATTTATCGTCTATTTTTTGAACCCGTTCTACGTAGAGGAATGGGTGTTGTACCCATAGGAGTGTGAGGGATTAGGGAGCATGTGTATTGTTAATGTGTAGAATTATTTTCTTCATTATTGCTGCACATTATTATATCTAATACATACCTACACATGCACTGGGACATATCCTCATTTCCAGCGACCTGATCAAGTAGAGAGAGAGGGGGGAGAGAGAGGGAGAGAGAGCAGCTATACATCTTGGGTTATCAATTGTATTGTGAACTGTTTTCGATTTTAGTCGTGTAATTTTGTTGGGAATCTTAATTATCTCTTCTTTTTGGGTCCCGTAATTTGAAAAATCGTTCGTTGTTTGTCTTTTGGTAGAGAGCGTACTGCATGTACCTCTTTGTTGTGGCCTAATGAACTGATGTTTTCTTATTATGCTATGCTATGAGTAACACAACGTTGAACTAGGTGGCCAAACCAAACCGGAACTACGGTCGCCATTGTTCCGGCTCGGTTATTGTTAGTTTTTGTTATAACTAATCGATAGTTGAGATCAGTCGTTTTTTGATAAAAACGACCAAAATCGAAATTTACTCCATGTATCTCTGCATCAGCATATCTTCACATTCTTGGTTATAAGTAGTCTACTCTCAACATTAAAAGAAAGAGAACCCACAAAAGAAAAAGGGACAGCAAATTCAGCCTGTTGAGTAAACAGTAAGCAAATTCACAACACATTTATCACAAGAAAAATAAAAAAAGTAATCAAGAATTAGGAGAATGTGGTACAAAAGCAGCAAGAGAATTAGTTAGAATGACAAGTTGTTTTGAAGCTTCTTTTTTCCAGCAAATTCACATTTCCTTTATGGCTAAATGGGCCCACTTTGGCCTTTGTATAGAAATTCAAAGAAAGAAGCAAGGACAAAGGCACAAGGGGTTTCATCATTGTTTAACCACTTATTAGCTTATTAGAAAGAGAGAGAGACTGAAAGGAAGAGGAAAGTATTGAATTAGAGATTGAGAGAGAGATGGGGAGATTAAAATCTTACGGTTTCTTTTATGCTAGGGAATTACTTGTCAAAATGGGGTGGGAGGTGCTACTAGTCCCACCCCCTAAGCATAAAAGAAATCAAATCTTACCATGTTTTTACAGCTTTCCTCACCTCCTCCTATGTTGTCTGGCCAAGACTTTAAAAGAAAAATAGATCAACATGTGAGTAATGGAAATAATTGGCATTGTTACCTAACCTTATTGACTGAAATTAACACATTTTAAGGTTTTTTTTTTTTAATTTAATGGATCAATAATTAATTAAATATGAAGAAAATACACGTTCTCGAAATACGGAAGTCTCGACACGAATACTGACCGCCTAAGTAAAACTATAAAAGCATCGAGATTTTTTCTTAATAATCTTGACTATGATGTGAATATTATTATAAAATCACCATTTTCGTATTTTTGTTTAGAGAAAAGGTACTTTAGAAAATTGCCTAAAAAATTAAAATTCACAATTAAGAAATATAATGATTATGAAAAAAGAAATAAAAATGTTCCATAAAAAAGGACTAGGTATAACAGATCAATGGGCATTCTAGTAATCTGATAAAATGAATGAATGCCCCCAACTGTCTGTACTGTACATTATTATATGTAGTCTACTTATTTGTTTATTTCCATTAAAAATAATAAATTCATGATTGTTCATTTTTGTTTACCACAATAAAGATTTATTGCATCAACTAACTTTATGAGGGTGGTAAAATCTGACAAAGTACTCTTCTCACATCAGATGGTAATAAATACACCATCTGTCCCGCTATTTGTGGCTCACTTTCCCGAAAGGGGTGTCTCGTTATTTGTGCTCACTTTTCTAATTTGCCAAAAAATATTACTATCATATCTTCTACTTTATCATCTTCTCTCACCTACTTTATTATATTATCTCTCATAATTTATCATTATTTTTTTCATACTCTCTCATTATCTTACTCATCTTCTTTCTCATACTTTATCATCTACTCTCTTAATTCCCGTGCCGAAAAGAACGTAGCCACAAATAATGGGACGGAGGGAGTATGCAGTATGCAATCTAACCATAGTTAACTGAGTTGACTCGTCGAGTTGAGCTGAGTCGAGCCGAGAGGCTACAAAGAGCCAAGCCGAAAGCATTAAAGCCCAAATTTTTGCCAATCTCTATGAAAGTGGGGAAAATGTATATGATTAAAATAGATTGTCTTATGGAGTAATTATCATTCCCACCACCTTATTAAAAAGAATTGATTAAGTCTTTAATATTAAAAAGGTTAGCCATAAATAAAGCTCCGAAAGCAAGACAGAGTAGGAGTGTTCCTCTCTCTCTCTCTCTCCGTCTCCAAAACGCTGAATTAGTTTCTTCCTTTTCCACCACATTACTTGGTTGAAAGTTGGAACTATTTTGTCTCAGATCTAACAATCCTTTCTCTCACTGCATTACCCTGTTTCTAATTGCGTCCCTTGTGTTGTGAGGAGGGAGGAAAAATGAGTAAAGATGAGTTCTTGAAGATTCAGGTAAAGTCTACTCTTTGATAAATGACGTGGGAGAGAGAGAGAAGTTATATTGCTGTGTTCAATCTGGCATGGTTGTTTCTTGTAGGGGACGTAAGATTTTCAGTCCCCATTGCATTGCTTTCCCCTCTCTCTCTCTCTCTCTCTCTCTCTCTCTCTCTCTCTCTCTCTCTCTCTCCCATTTAGATAAAGATTAGATTTTTATTGTTGTTTGAACTTTTAATTTCTTGTTTTGTTGCTCTGATTTTGGCTCCAAGTGAGAAATCTTGGTCAGGGAGAGAGAGAGGCTATTGTTTCTTGTAGTGGACTCAAGATTTGCAGTGCCCATTACGTTGCTTTCCTCTCTCTCTCTCATTTAGATAAAGATTAGATTTTTGGTGTTGTTTTAATGTTATTTCTTGTTTTCTTGCTCTGATTTTGGCTCCCAATTTTAAATCTTTGCTTATACTTGCAGACTTGTGTTCTTAAAGTCAATATACACTGCGATGGCTGCAAACATAAAGTGAAGAAAATCTTGCAAAAGATTGAAGGTATTGCTTCTATCTCTTGCATTCTCAAACTTTCTCCTCTTCAATTCCCCATGAAATATGATTTCTTCAAATATTAGTGTCTAGTTCGGTTTTGCAAAATAGAGAATCGAACTTCCCGTAAACCGGACCGGATGTCCCAATTTTCGGTTCAGTTTAGTTGGGTTGGAAGAAAATTGGCCTAATTTGTATTTGTCTTCTTCAACAGGTGTATATACTACTAAGATAGATTCAGATCAAGGGAAGGTTACAGTTTCTGGTAATATCGATGCAAATCAAATTATCAAGAAGCTAATCAAGAATGGCAAGCATGCTGAGTTATGGGGGGCAAAACCGTCAAACAACAATCATCAAAATCAACTCAACAATCAGTTCAAGAATCTCCAAATCGGCGGCAAAGGAGGAGGCGGCGGCGGTAATAACAAGGGTCAAGCCCAAAAGGGTGGCGGCAATAATCAACCTAAAGGAGGTGGCGGCGCCGGTGGAGGCCAACATATGCACCAGATTAAAGGGTTTCAAGATATGAAAATGGGTCCCAATTTCATGAAGGATTTGAAGGGTTCGAGTAATGGGAAGGAGAATTTGAAGACGGTGAAATTTAAGTTGCCGGAGGATGAGGATTTGAGCGATGATGAGTTTGACGACGATGAATTTGATGATGATGATGAGTTTGACGATGAATTTGATGATGAGATGGCCCACGCACCGCCGCATAAGATGAAGCAGGCGATGGGGAGCGGTCCGCATATGATGGGCGGGCAGATTCCTCCGCACGGCGGCGCTAATGGTGGACACGGCGGTGCAAATGGGAAGAAGGGCGGCGGCGGAGGAGGGGCGCCGAACGGTGGCGGTGGAAAAAAGGGTGGAAATGGGAATAATGGTAGTGGTCAGAACAAGAATGGTGGCGGCGGCTGGCACGGCGGCGGAGGGGCGGCGTCTATGGCCGCGAAGAAAGTGAATGATGGGCCCCACGGCATGCCTAACATGATGGGTATGAATGGAGGGGGCAATATGGGAATCAGGCCAAGTGGGGGCAATATGGGAGTTAGGCCAATGGGGCAAATGGGTCAAATGGGCAACCTCGCAGCCGTGCAGGGTTTGCCGGCCGCCGCCATGGGCGGCGCCGCGGACCACACGCAGGTTAATAATAATCCCTACTACCAGCAGCAATTGGCAGCCATGATGATGAACCAGCAGAGGGCTAATGGGAATGAGAGGTTTCAGCCGATGATGTATGCGCGGCCGCCGCCGGCTGTGAATTATATGCCGCCGTATCCGGCTTACCCCTACCCGCCGCCGCTTGGGGAGAGGGCGGACCAGTATGCGATGTTTAGTGATGAAAACACTTCTAGTTGTAGAGTGATGTGAAAGATTATGGATGGAACATAGTTTCTTGAATTCCTAATGCAATACTACTACACTTGTTTTTTTCTTGAATTTGCCTCTCTCTCTCTCTCTCTTCTCTCTCTCTCTCTCTCTCTCTCTCTCTCATGTTACTGGATCCGATAGGGAGTGTTTTTCAGATAATATGTAAAATTCAAAGGTGTTTAGAGTCTTTAGGCCCTCTTTCACTCTCCATCGTCGAATTCATAAATCAAAAAATAATGGTTTCTCAAAATATGCAATAAAGTTCTCGAAATTCTGCAAAGTTTGGGACTAAATTTGCAGAATTATTATATACGAACTAAATTTACTGAATATATCGACGGTGAATTTTCTTATTAGAAAAAATGGTGAAGGCGGTTCGCTTGAATTTAAGTAATTGTTATTGTTTATTTGATTGGGAATTTTAGTGGAGAATTTAACGTTTAGTTATGTCCAATGGAATTATGAATTTGTGGAGGGTAATGTGGGGTACTTGTATAGTTCCAAAATTGGTAAAATAATAATATCAATTAATTGGAGATGAGTTAGAATGATAAATCACTATCACACACAATACAATGGTCTGTCATGTTTGGCAATTTTGGAATTTTCTAATCAACAAATCTTTGCGAATATTATCTGACACGATGCAGTAAAAATTAAAATAAAAAATTACTATTAATGTATTTATGAAATGAAGAAGCGGTGAAAGTGTTAGGTTTTGTTTAAATATCATAAATTCAAATTTCATTAAAATTGTTTTTTGTAGCGGGTAGAGACTGTGAATTTCTCAATTTAAAAAAAAAAAGAAACAAAAACAAAGAGCTTGTTAACACATACATAATCTAAGGAGTGAAATTATGAATTATCTTCATTCCTAAATTGCAAATTTCCCACGGGCGTTGGCCCAACATACATCAGACATCAAATCTAACGGCGTGGAGACTAGACACGAATGTTAAAGCGTAAGATTAGTCTAGTCTTATCATGAGGTAAAAATTAAAATAGTAAAAATAAGGCATGAAAAGTGGAGATGTTCGAGTGCGCGCGACTCCACCGTAGCTTTATGTTGCCCCGTCTGATTGTCCTGATCCGTTAATGTTCCGACACTGGAGAACATACTCTGTGGGGCCCTGATAATCCTTCCAATATGCAACAGTGTTAGTTGGCCCCATCTCCGATGCCAAAGTACTACCATATTCTGCTTAGATTTCAATGACTTGTACGTCTACTGTTGTTGGCTTATGGGAGTGGTGGAGCATATGATTAGTACCTTTTTCTATAGCCAGAATAATGTTGTGTGAATTATTTTTTATAAAGTTTTTTCTTTAAATGTAAGTGATTTTATTAGAAAATTCTTGATTTGCAACTTGGAATTGAATTTAAGTTTGAAATCTATTCATTAGGGAACGTTTGGACTCATGAATAACTACGAAACATATATATGATGTTTGGATTAAGACTATCATATCCAAAATTTTAGAATGATATTTGAAAATTTAGCTACTCTCAAACTCTTACTATTTGGTGGATTTTACTTCAAACCACAAATTTGATTCCTACCATTTTTAAAAAATCCTTTTTTAATTTTCTAATTATTCATTTTATATTTTAATCTTTTTTTTCATTATTTCCTTTTTTTATTCTTTCGTTTTTCCTTTATTCCATTATTTTATTTTTCTTTTGTATTTTTCATTCTTCATTATTGGTTTTTATATTTTCCTTTTAATATTTTTATATTTTATAAGGGTAAAACTAAAAATTTATACGAAACACATGTATATTAATGACCCTAAATCCGAACAACTAATCGAAACAAATATATTAGAATGAATCAACCCATTCCAAAACTGAAAGTAATCATCCTAAACTTGAATCCGATTCCAAGCTGTGAACCAAACATCTCCTTTCTTTAAATTAAATTCTGAATTTTGGACAAAATCAATCAAATTATAATTTTTTTGAAAAAGTCCAATTGTTTAGATTATATATCCAAAATTGTGATTTTAATAAACATAAGTCTATTAATTTAAGGATTAATATGTAATTGAATTCTTGAATTTAGTCTTCGTAATCAATAACATATTTAATTAAGTTCTTATGCGGCCACTGCAATCTAAATCGTGTACAATTTTATTTTAAAATTATAAATTTGTTTTATTCTTTAATTCTTAATATGTATTTTTTTCACATGGTTAATAAGTTATTTTAAATTCAAAGAAAGATAATGGAAAAAACTGCAAAATATATTTAAAAATTGATTTTTTTTTCACATGAGAAACATCAATCATTGCTACCATCATTATATTTGATTAAAGTTATTATGTTACAATCTTTAGTACGAGTTTAATCATTGCGTGCTCCTCCTTTTATCGTTATTTTTGTTTTATATATTTAATGTATAATAATACAACCCAATTTTATTTTATATATTTTTATATATGATCTAGACTTATTTTTTAATCCCATAAAATATGCTAATTCAATATTATATTACCAAGCTAATTTAAGACGTACTTATGTTCTAATGTAACACTAAATTCTATCTCATCCGTATTTTAGGAATTGAACCCAAAAATATTTTCTATTAGTACTATAATGACTATCAATTTATTGGAAAAGTAATAATGCATATAAATGCTAACTATGATCTAACTTCTAAGTATATAGCACTAACTTATGTCCCCTATGATGTTAGGGTAATCAACACATTATGAATAATAAAATCATTGTTTGGGACATTCTTTAATTTTTTAGGTTAATGACTATCATTATGATTTATTTATTTTTAAATAAAACTAACTTTCCCTAAGCTCCAATTCGTACACACGTGAAAGAACCAAATCGATTGTCCCCCAACTCCTAAGTAGGGTTCTTGAATAATGTTTAGGTCTTCTTATTATATCAAGATGTCCCCCATAACAATCTAGCTAGTACTAATTAAACAAGTAATTATTTGGCTAAGAACCCAATTTAATATTTGTTAATCACCAATTGTCTCAAGCACTTGTTATAAATATAATATTCATATTATTTAAATAATACAAACTTCCATCCATATATATGTAGAGGCCGATCGAGTTAATCACACATACTTAGCTCAGTGTAGTTTATGCAAGAGAAAATTTTAAATTTGGATGAATCTATAAATGCACTAAACCTATATAGGAGTAAATGTTGTAGTTATGAAATCTCGTGAGCAACCTATGCTTATTATTTAATAAACATAATTAACTAATTGCTATAAAAAGCCAGTAGAAGTGGGGTTAATATCGAGGGAGTATTTCATTCAAAGCTCAAACTTCTAGGTATTGTTTAGCATAATATCACATGATGGTGGTTGGATATTAATGAGATTTTAATAAATTCAAATATTATTACTCTATACTCTATAGTGAATATTATAATCGATAAATATGTATATAACTGCGTAAATCATTTTATGATAATGTATTCAATCACGGATTTAGAATTCAGTTATACGATGCATACTCTACTATTCAAAAATTATAATTTCCTCCTATTTTATATAGGTGTCGTTTAAACACTTTGTACATAAATTAAGATGTACTAGTATTTATTAGTCTAATTAACAACACTAATATTAACTACAAAATTGATTTAAACTAGAGAGAATTGAAAAAAAAAAATCAAAATTGACTGAGAAAAGAGAGAAATAAATTTTACTCATATGGAAAATGATGAAAATAGATAGAAGTAGAACAACACTTATTTACTAAATAGTGAAAAAGTTTAAACGACAGTTATATAAAATAGAGGGAGTAAAAGATTTCAACTTATTAAGATGTATTCACTCTATCAGGTAGGTAGATCACTCGGATTCTCATTATATCAACTTTTTTTTAGTATAATATCTTAGTTTATTTTCTTTCAAAATGTTTAATATTGAAAAAGGGATTATATTTTGAATTATAATAATATTTGTGGGCTTGACTTTTGAGACCATAAACTTGAACAAAAAGGTGGTGAATGCATGTTTTGTACGATTTCCCATGCACGAAGGAGGTGGCTTGTGCAAGAATTTTTAAACTAGCTTCGAGGAGAATATTTTTTTTTTAATTTAGGGAATAATTTATTATTTTATTCATAAATAATTACCCAAAGGAGAATTAAAATATATAGGGCTAGTCAAATTCTAGAAAGTAATGTAATTAGAACCGACCCGATATTATCTATTTTGAGAATATGTAAGGTAAAATCAGTGATTAAGTTATCAATTCATATAACATATTAAGTTGAATATGTATGTATTTAGGGATATACAATCTTTGTTTTTAATATACTATTTAATAGTATATTAAATTGCAAATTTCTTTTCGTTTTGGAAATTATCGATAACTCATAATTTGAAAAAAGTTGAAAGGTTCCAAGTTTAAACATTACTCCAACTCCCACGAAATTTCATGCTATCTTTTTTCTCTTTTTTCCCCTTCTTTTGCAAGCCTCCACTGTCACATATTTTCCCTTTTCCTTAATGAAGAGTTAAATTTCTAACTGACATTTAAAGTGAATAAGTAAATTATTGGTAGAAAAAATGAAATTAATTATATACCAACTGAAATAATAATAGTTCGCCGCTCAGGCGAGCCGATTAGGAATTGCTGATGAGCCGCTCGACCAGGGGTAGTATAGTAAAAGAAGAGGTGATAAGGGATAGCTATGAAGGTAGGTCATCAACGGCCATGATTGTTCAAATTAATAGCCAGTAGCGGTGATACCAAAATCAATCATTAATTATATTATCAAAAAAATGTTTGTATTTTTTTAGTGAAAACTCAAAATAAGAAAAAATTATGGATTTCTTTTTTTTAATGAAAACTCATGTTTCAGTTAATTGTCTAAAGTATTATACAATTAACTCAAATATAATGTATTAATAATAACTCTGAAATTAAACGTGCTTGACATGATCGGATCGATTATATGTAAGGATAGGGGTGTAACGGTTCAGTTCAATTTTTTATGTATTTTAGGAACCGAATCAAACACATAGAAATGGTTCGATTCAGTTCGGTTCAATGTGTTTTTAAATATCGGAACCGAACCGAACCAAACCGCTTATAAATGGTTTGGTTTGGTTCTGTTCATCGGTTCACCTTTTTATTTTTTTATTGATTTTTTAAATCATAAATAATGCAATAATAAGTTTATAGGATGTCACTCGTTTCGAACTCATAACTGTAGAGTTGTTACTCATTTCTCTTCCTTTATATTGATTAAAATTGATCTTAACTTAAATCTAATATTTAAATCCAACAATATTCTCATATAAGAAAAACAAATATTAAATAAAAAATTTTAAAAAACAGGATATTGGTTCGATTCGGTTCGAACCGTTCAAAAATTCTTGAAACCGCGAACCGAATCGAATGTAAACAGTTCCTAAAAAAATAAACCGAACCAAACCACGAAGCTGAATCAAACCACATTTTTCAATTTGGTTCGGTTCGATTCGATCTGCTTCGCGGTTTGGAACGGAATCACTTACACCTCTGGCTAAGGATGTGGAATTCTCAATTTAAGATATATAATATTAAATATACATAAAATGTGGAACTCTGCACAATTTCAGACAGAGCACTTCATCGTTACACTTACTTAGTAGACTGTATAATTTGTATTCATTAATTAATACTATAATAATAAACTTAAATATTAATCGAATTCGAATTTATAGAAATGCATATAGTGGAGTTGGCAAACGCGGTTCCGGCCATTTTGTCAGTGGAAACATAACTAGCATGTTTTATGTGAGTTATGGTCAAAAGCCAAACCCCTTATTTGTCAATTATTGGGATAATTTAGATAAAACATTTATCACATTTTGTATTATTTTCTTTGACTAGCCGGAATTATACATTTATACTTCTTCATTTTTCACTAGTTGACTAATACAAATTGGAATTATCGATTGAACTCTTAACATTGGAACAAATGTCATGACTAGGGACATCTTGTATGTGCTATGATCAAGTTTTGAAGGAAATAGGAGGTGAAGAACGATATACCTTCCTCTTACGTATGTTGTTGCAGCTTCCGATTGTTCTTCCGTATGTCGATCTTCCGATCCGTATCCCGACCTTTTTCTTCATCCGGGTGGTCGAGAGAAAAATAAGATTATATCTCTCTACACCTCAACGCCATGTGTGTATGTAAAATATGTGTTTGTATATGTTTATGAACATAATACTAATATATAGGTTTCAAAAGTCAATATAATATTATTATTTGTAGTCCATTAATTTAATTATATTCCTAATGGACTTTCACATAATTAGTTCATAATATAATTAATTAATCTATTGGGTTACTAATATTTATCAATTAATTGGCCCGACCAATTAATTCCAGATAAATAACATTATTAAATAATGTAAAAATACATTAATCTATTAATAACGATTTCTGAGAGACAATAAATAACTAGGCAACTAATTGGGCCAGATCAGGATCTAATAGAAGAAATAAAGCATAACATCAAATTAATTAATTATCTATCCTCAGCCCAGAGCAAAATTAATTAATAAACACAGATTTATTCCACTAGAGAATCCGTGCTGACTTACCCATTTATCCCAAATTGAGCAAGGGCTTGTATTTTAAACTTAATCGATCTCCGTATTTAAGACAGAAATATCCGTTAATTAATTAAGCTCACTGACAGCTTAAATTAACTAACATCTTATTATATTCCTGAGTAGTACCACTCGACTTTATTAACACACTTGAACTTAATCAACCGGCCGGGTTTACTGTGCTAATCCTTTCAAGTTCCTCAAGGATATTATCAACCCATTTTACTAGGATACGGTTGCAAGATACAGACAACCAGCCTGAGCCACAAATAACTACTAACACCCAAGATACGTAGATCCGGTCGCGATGACGTTCACCATAGTAGGTCAAAGTGATAGATAGCCAAATGCACTCAGCTGAAGTCTTACCAAGCTTAAGACCAGCTAAGTCACCGAGATCTTGGTCTCCACTATGGTCAGTTAGGAGAACACATCTCACTGTGATCCATCAATACACCACTTAAGTGTACCAGTAAAGACAAGTAGCCAAGACAAGCCACTTCTTATCTAAACTGCAGCTTGTCTCAGTTTGTGATAACTGTTTATATCTTGTTAGTTCAACCAATTTGTGTTGTCTTCTGTGATACCCGACACACTACACAAATCTAACTTTTGTACAAGATAAAGGATTACATGTGCAAATATATATATTTATCAGATAGGAAAATAAAATAATGGTAGGGACAAAACACATTGTATACAAGCATAAAATTTGCTTCCAATATACAAAATCTCAACAAGTTTATCATAGACGTATCTATAATTTTTCTAAATAAGAGGCGGAATCTACAATTTAAAAGATGAAATAGGTAATTTGTACGATTTAGAGAACAACACACAACCCTTGAATCCGCTCCATCGTATTAAGGATTGCTTAGTGTAGCTTGCCGATTTTATACTAATTTGTAGATTATCTTGCATAATTATCTAACTGCACTTTTAATTAGTTGGAACTCAAGTAATCAACCCAGTTTGGTGGTTCATGGGCCGACCCAACTGATATTGAATTGGGCCCAGAAATTGGTCCAAGCCCAACTAATTTACCATGTTGGCCCATTAGTCTAATACTCCAGTAGCAAATTTTTTTTCGTATTTAACTTTTCAGTAGCAAAAATAATTGTATAAAATATTCGTAACCAGAATAATCCACAACTATCAAATAAATTATAGCTGCAAATTAAATTGAAAGCATAATCTTTAAAAAAAAAAAAAAAAAAAAGCGAAAAACCAGAGAACAAGTAATGCGAATGGCGTCGTTTTAGGAGCCAGAACCTTCTTAGGGTTTTATGTTATTCTCTACTGAAAGAAATCACGAATATATTTTCCCATTAGGATATGGCTTTTTGGAGGCACATCCTCACGGGAAAGAGCCGGTTGTCGTCGTTCTCCGTGAATTCGAATTATGTATCTGGAATAGCGAATTTCTCCACCAAATCCAGCCCTTACTTAGGTGGTTTTTCTGCTTTTTGATTTGGTTTAATGAATATTTGTTTCGAGGTTTTTATTTGTTGAAATTAGCGGAAACTGTTGTGATCGGTTTGATTAAACTTGCAGTGAAAGTGGGGATTCCTGAGTTCTTGAATGGAGTGGGGAGAGGATTGCAGAATCATGTGGAGAAGCTGGAGTCTGAGATCGGAGATTTGAATAAGCTTCTCGTCACTCGAACGATTAAGCTCAAGCGGCTGGGGATCCCTTGCAAAGACGTAAGACAAATTCCTTCGTTGTATGAATTGATATATCTATGCATTTTAAGTCTATTTTTGTTATTGTGAGTACTGAAATTGTGTATTTCCAGTTTTGGGATTTGGTTTTGGTTTTATTATAAATTGAAATGCTCCTTTGTCAATTCTAGAAATTACTCGAAAATAAAAGGAAATGTGTAGGAGGATATAGTATATGCGCAAATCAATCTTGGTTGATTCATTTTGCTGTGTTTGGTGAAGAAGCACGTGTGATCAATAACTGCGTTTTTTTCCTCTTGGTGTCTAATAAATCATAAACTTGTCTGTTAAAATAATGTATATTGATTTTGATGCATCGTTGTGTAATTTGGATCTCACTGGAAAAACTGTGTAATTGATATGATTCATACGATTAGACACGAGTATTGAATTGGCAATGTGGATACATGAACATCTGTGCTATTGATGTCGAGAAATTACTCTTGTCCATCTTCATATGAGCTATTTGTGGCGAACTGAGCTTTTCTATTATGATAGGCTTGTTTACTTTGAGTCATTGAATTATATTCTTGGTATCCAGTAGACGAAGACGGAACCTTTATCATCCAGTGTAGCCTTGAAGATAAAAGCATTGTTTATTTGATTCACATTATATCTGAACGAATTAGTTACTCAATTTGCATAACAGAGTGATTTTTATTGTTGAGTTGATGGTTTTACATCATAGATTGAACACGAGAGCAAAATTGATTATCTGCATTCCCATCAGCTGTTGTTAATTGGAAAAGTACATGTAGCCTAGTTTTGATGGAATGTGAGAGTAAGGTTAACCTACATGCAATGCAAGTTACCTTCTACTCTCCAAACTATAATGGAGTTTGGGTAAAACTAATGTACTGGTGCATGATGGGAAGGCAAAGAAGTGCTTTTTTCTTGAAGAGGGAAACAGGCATTGACAGTTCTTCTGAATCTTGTTTATATTCTTGATTGTTGTTTCTGCAGCGAAAGTTAATTTTGAAGTACGCCCACAAGTACCGGCTTGGACTATGGAGGCCTAGAGCCGAGCCCCTAAAATCTTGATGAGTCGTTGTTCGTAGGTCGACTACATGCTTGCAGGACTTGTTTCTTTCTCTTTGGCAATTTCAAGCCTCTTAACCCCCATCCTCTCCAGTTAGTTTGGTGGGATTGTGTTTGGTAGAAATGAGTTTTGGTTACAATAAGTTGTTGCAAAAATATGGGTTACCTATTTTATGTCCTTGGTCACTTGATGTTATTGACTACCTTTCATCATTACTTTGTTTCTAATTTAGACTTGTATTGTTAAGAGTCACTATTATTTCATCGGAAACAGAGCAAGCCCTAAACCCTAAACCCTTTTGGACCCAAGGCTCGTTGTTTGTTAAAAGATTTGACTAATATGTTCTCCCAAAATGACTTAAGAGTGTCATTTTGTGGTCACATTTCGAATTTTATCGAGGTTTCTATAGATCTAGCATGGATTTAGTATTCCTAGGTCATTTGATGGAGTAATTAGGTAAGAATCTTTTTAATAATTCAAATCAATTAATATTTGATAGTAAATATTAACTCTTGTTGCAAATAAAACAAATTTCTTACTTCAAATTGTAGATTGTATTTGGTAAGATATTATTTTGTCCGAATAATGGGATGGAAGTGGGAAGGAGTAAAACATCGACTTTTTAGATCAAGACTCGTTCTTATTTATAACAAAAATCAACACATCAGCACGACTTTACCTTTCTTTCTACCTAAAAACGTTATATCCGATTGACGGGAAAAAAAAATCTGAAGGTACAGAGCTATGGCTTCCTCTGCATTGCTGAAGCGAGCGGTGGCGATCAAATCGGCAATCGGCGGCCTCCAAGCGTCAAGGGCGTACGCATCGGTTGCAGTGGGCTCGGACTTGATTTCGGCCGCACCGGATGTTTCCCTCCAGAAAGCTCGCTCTTGGGACGACGGCGTTTCGTCCAAATTCGCCACCACTCCGCTCAAAGACATTTTGAAGGTTGAATTGATATTTTTCGAGGGAAAATTATATTGGGATGTTGCATTTTTTGATATTTTTGTTTATGGGGTTTAGGGTTTCCGAGCTGTTTTTTTTAAATGTCAACTTTTTTTGTTTTGTTTTGTTTTTTCAGGATAAGAAAGTTGTCATCTTTGGACTTCCGGTGAGTTATTTGGATTGTTTATGATCTTACATTTGTCACTCCTTATATTTATTTATTGAATTGAATTGCGATGTTGGATTCATGCCTTCTCATTTAATTGGTGATATTAGTTTAGTTTATTGTGTTGAAATCAAACTTTTCCATGCTTTTTTGGTGATTGCTTTTAAATCTTGAGATTTATAGGAAAGGCTTCACTTGTAATGGTTGTATATTAGTCCCAAATTTAGTGAAATCCCCTTAGATATAGCTCGAATTAAAGTTTAAAGAATCGAAAAATTCATCGCAATCCTTCTAGGAAGATTCTTTGTTTAAGCAATATAGGAACTATCCTATTCTTTATCTTCTGCTCTCGTATTTCCGCAGGATTGTGTCGTTAAGTTTCTTAAAGACAATACTATTGGGTGTAGTAAGAATTTAAGCATAGTAAGAAGCTGTGTTTACTAATCAGCTAGCTTTTGTGGTGGGGTTTACATGGTTTCGTACGAGTAGGAACTGACATATTCTCTTATCTTCCGCTCTTGTATTTCGGAAGGGATTGTGATTAAGTTTCTTACAAAGAATACTATTAGGAAGTGTAGAAATTAAACTAGTTATAATTATCAGTAAAACTCGAGCATAGTAAGAAATTGTGTTTGTCGATGACAATATCGAGCTTGATTTAGCTGTTAATTTGAGAAGAAAAGGACAGTAATATGTTTCTTTTCTAATCTCTTTTCCTGCAACCCTAGGGAGCGTATACAGGTGTTTGTTCGGCACAGCATGTTCCTAGCTACAAAAAGAATGTCGACAAGTTCAAGGCGAAGGGGATTGATTCAGTCATATGTGTAGCTATCAATGACCCCTATGCATTGAATGGCTGGGCTGAGAAACTTCAGGCTAAAGACGCTGTAAGTTACTTGCTTTTACGGTTTACAATTTGCTTGAGAAAGATTTGCAATTCTTGATGGTGTGATATACTCCCTCCTATTTAGAATGAGTGTCATTTTAGCAATTGTCACACAAATTTTTGTTAATTATTTGCTAATTACTAAGCTTGTATAAAATCAGTTAACTTTAATAAAGTACTTATTAAGTAAGGAAATCAGAACGATACTTATTTTTCTAATTAATGAATTGACCACAACGGACACTTAATTAATTAAATAGGAGGGATTATTAGTTTTAGCTTTTTATCCATTATAGAGCTCTAGTAACTCAGCAAGTTAGTTCTCTTGATCCTCCTACTTCGTTCAAGAATTAAGATTTTGCTCGTATCCTAGGACTAATATTTCGTAGTTCTGGGTGAAGCTAATTTCTTGCTTGATTTTGAATTCAAATTCGTTGGAGGATGAGATGCTCAGTCTCATAATGACAACTAGTACTATGATGTGATAATCAACTTTGCACTCTTTGTAATTATTAACCTTTTTCATCTAAGTCGGCCTTATTCGCTATTAGCTGTCCGCTCTTGATGTAGACGCGTTGTAAGTTCAGTTTTAGGTGCCAAAATGCTATCGTTTCTTATTTGGAGAAACTTGGTATTGTTGTATGGGAAGCATTTTTATTATGTTCTACTTCATGTATCGTCTTGTTTGCAGATTGAGTTTTATGGAGATTTTGATGGGAGCTTCCACAAGAAACTTGACTTGATTGTCGATCTATCCGCTGCACTTCTCGGGCCTCGATCCCATAGGTATTTTCGCTTGATTATGCTGATCCATTTTCACCATAGGCGGATTTAGGGGAATTCTGCTTTTTCGATCTTTATATATATATATATTGAAAATTTACTATCTTCCACCCGGAAATGCTATTCGTAGATTCCGCTACCCCTAACATTCTAAATTTCATGTCCGTCGTGTTCTTTTCGCGCAGGTGGTCGGCTTATGTGGACAACGGCAAGATCAAAGCGTTTAACGTCGAGAAGGCTCCGTCGGATTTCGAGGTTTCCGGTGCTGACGTCATCCTCGGACAGATCTAAAAGCATGCTTTCCACAATTCCACTTATGCAGTGACTGCGAGTAGTATTAATTTTTGGTTCTTAGATTTATGTATGCATGAATTCTTGAATAAGACCAACTTATGCTTTTTAACTTATATTAAGATAATTTCTTGAATTTTAAGTGGTAAGTTGCAAATTACTACTCCTTCCGTCCCATTATTTATGTCCCATCATTGAAGACGACGGTAATTAAGATAGTGGAGGTAAAAGTATAAAGTTGTGGTGTAAAAGTATAAAGGGGTAGAGTCCACTTGCTTAGATTGATTGTGGTTCATTCATTTATTTCTTTATTTGATATGGGACATAAATAATGGGACAATCAAAAAAGCGAGTGGGGCATTAATAATGGCGCGGAGGGAGTATAATTTATTGCAAAAATCCATTAAAAGATGTGAGAAATTCTTGCTACCTTTTGTTGATCTATTTCAAGATCGAGGATTTTGGGACACGTGTTTTTGTTTTGAATTTCTTGAAGGAATAAAAAAAATCTAAAAAGTTGCGCCAAGAAATTATTTTGGAAAATGACTTGCTAACCAAACGAGGCCATAACCAATTTTCATGCGATTACAAGTTACAACAGCCAAGATTTCTATTTCCCACAATTCTGCAATAGCTCGAAGGTTCAACGGCATCTCTCTCTCATCTCCTCTTTCTCTCTCTACTGTTCCACTCCGCCCTCATCATCAAATGCGACGGTAAGAATCCCAAACTATTTTCGATTTTGTGTTTGTAGTTCAAGATTTTCAGTAATTATCTTAGCTGGAGCTTCAACTCTGTGCGGAGTTGTTAAAGATTCGAACTTTGGTATCTACTTCCTCTGATTAGTTTATTTAATTGGCTGAGTTCTTGGATTTGCCTTGTTATGATCCAATTTGTGATAATCTCTGGCTCACTTTGATTCTATTCAAGGAGGCAAAAATAGAAGGGCATACCTGAATGTCTTATGCTTCTTATATATAGTTCAATTAGCTAGTGTCAATAATTGTTTCATTTTCTTGTTCTTTTTTCAACAAACATCTACCCTAATTGGGATGATGAGAGAGATTGAACTCTAAATAACAATGAGGCTACATTTTCTAGTTGAAGATGTTGAATATTCTTCTTAAATTCTGTGATTAAGGATTAAGATTGTCTATAGACTTACCTTGAAGTTTGGTTCGGAAGCTTAGATCTACCATTTCTTCTTCCTTTTTCCCTTTTTGTGTTGCAGTCAAGATTTGATGGTGATATCTTATTTTCTTGTGTCTTCGAGCTCGTTTGATGATCAAGATTTTATCCATGTATAGTAGATTGATTATTGTGTCTTTTATTGCTTCTTAATTAGTTCTTGATTTTCTTGCATACTACTTTGGTTACCAACCACACATTGTCTAATTAGCATCTATATATAATTGTAATGGAGACAACCTATTACCAATAGTTTTTCTTTGTAACCGTCGTGTATTAGTGAAAATAGTGAACTGGGTGAACAAATCGTGTGTCTTTTTTTACTTTCCGTCCTTAATTTTCTTGCTCATTGTCTCAACGCAGACGAAGAAGATAACCTCGTACAAGGACTCAACCAGTACCCAACAACCCTAAACCTAACGTCCCTAACGAAGAACGACCGAGCGGAGTGCCTGGCCGGTGAAGTCGCCGACCAATTCAAGAACCAACCCTGCACCAACACCACCGGCGCCAACACCATACCCGGAACCGAACCCCGGATCGCCAACTTCCCCGACCTGCTCAACAAATGCCACTTGAACGTCACCACCACGCGAGACGGACAAATCCTCCCCGCCTGCGTTCCCAACCTCGATCAATCCCTCGTCCTCTCCAACTTCACCAAGTCGCAGTACTCGCAGTATTTGAATGACACCAAGTTTAGTGGCATCGGGGTTGGTTCGGAAGATAATTGGATAGTCGTCGTTCTGACTACTAACACACCGGAGGGGGGTTACTCACCGGGGACTAACACGTATAACGGGGCGGCCGAGGGCAGCGTGATCAGGTCCGCCGTGTTTGTGGTGGTTGGTTTGTTCATGTTGATGTGAGAAAGTAGATTGTAAAACATATATATGTACCTCGGCTAGTCCCTTTTGTATTGAGTGAGACATTTACAGTACTTAATCCAATGTTGTGTGTTGGAACATATATGTACTCTTTCAGTCTATTGGTATATAGAGATGTAAATGCATCGAATCGAATTAAATATCGCAATAACAAAAATATTCTTTTAGGAAATAAAAAATTAGGATTTGAACCTGACGTGAATCGAACACGCAACCTTCTGATCTGGAGTCAGACGCGCTACCATTGCGCCACAGATCCACTTATTATTGATTTCACTACTTTGTGTATTCTATAAAACGTTAATAATCTGGAATCTGTTAAAATAGTAGCAAAACCTAAATTTATAATTAGGAGTAATATGAAGGACGGTCTGGGAAAAAAAGGAAAACTCCCATACATTAATTTTTGAGAAATTATAAATTCTAAAATAATAATTTTCTTGCATTCATCTTGGGACAATTGAACCAATTTCAGTAATATAATAAAATAAGATTTTAAAAATAAAATCTTATATAAATAAATAGCCCCATTAATATTAGAAATTAACAAATTTTCAAAACTACCAATGTATGTGAAGACAATTTAGTACATTCTATTATTTTTTTAAAAAAATTTAAATCCAATGGGATTTTAATTTTAGTTTTTCTTATTATTAAATTCGAAAGATTACGACGTTCTTTTTCGAACTAAAGCTAAAAATAGTGAAGAATTTTAGATGTGGTTTCAATTACATTATTTACTAATACTAAATAATAAAATAAAATTATTTTTCAGGGATCAGAAGACCGTAAGTATTTTTACGATGAAAACAATTTCAATTAAATTTTCTACTATTACATAGTGAATTAGAACAATAAAGTAGGCAACACAAATGAGTGTAATTCTTGATCCTGCATACCCAAATCCATACTTACTACCGCGCGAGTTAACCTGAGCCGGCTTCTCAAAGCAATCAATGTAACCCAAGTTGATTTTGTGATCTTCTCCTTTATCATCAGCAGCAGTTTTCAAGAAGATTTGTGCTTGAAGAACCCAAGCACCGCTCCGGATGCTGCTTTCGTTGAGGGTTTATCAGGCATTATCTTCCTCCCACTACTTTGCACCTGTACAAAATGCTTCTTTATTGCGCATGCCATTTGAAGTCATTTTGATTTTGACTTATCACAAATTTCATATACCGAAATCATACTGTACCTTTGGCAGTATCAACATTTGCCATATACTGATATCCTAATTTCAAGATATTCCACTCTTAAGAGATGCAATTTCAAGATATCACAAGTTTTTGCCTCCAATTTTGCAAGAACTTTGACACAAGCCAATTATTGAACATGATAACAAGAACCCTACTAAATTCCACCTCCTAATTTCACCTCCATTTCTAACTAAACCCACAAACTAACTGAAACATAACTAATCTAGGAAATAGATATTTGAACAATATTAGCTATTACCTTGATTTCTTTGTAAAAGTTCAACTAACAGAGAAACCTAATTGAAGCCAAATCATCAGTCCAATCTTCCTCTTGTTACATTTCTAGCATTAAAAAACGAACAGACAACAACAATAAAGCAGAATTCTTGATGAGAGAGAGAGAGAGAAGGGAGAAAAGGGGAAAACCTATATTTTTGGTGATGATGGGCACGATTCTCAGCTTGATACTTAGTCTTGCAGGTATCAAGCGGGTAAAGAATGGTGGTGCTGAGCACTGAACCCACCGCACCTGATGTCGCCTCCACTATAGATTCCATTTTCAAGATTCTATCAAGATTGCAGCTTTCTCTAACGCGGATAACAAGAACAAATGAAATATTGATAATAAATTGAGGTTACGAAGAATTGGGTAGTTCCGTAGAGATGAACCCGAGACGTGGTTGTTGGTTTTGTTCGTTGCAACTTCCGAGTCGCCAAGAATTTGGTCGGGGCAGTCGCGTTGAAAAGCGTGTAAGAATATATAGCATTATCACACGTGGTTTTATTACCTTGTGTTTACTCGTAATACCTTGTTTTACACGTGGTTTATTTTAGCGTAGTCAGATGCATAGTAAAATGTTATTCCCTTACCACTTTTGTATACCCTTATGTGTACTATATTACAAGGGTATTGATATGTGTTAAATATGTTGATTTAATTAGAAATGCATACAAGGGTATACGAAAATAGTACATACAAGCCACTCCGCGTCAGATTTAGGGTGGAATTTGAAAATGTTGTTTCTTTTGAGTAAATAATGCAGTTATATATGATTTTTTGTAATGTGTAGTGTTTATTTTATTTTTCTTTTATAGAAGGAAGATTATCAATGAGACAATCTAATACTCCCCCTGTCTCGCTATTACTGTCATACTTGCTTAATCGGACGGTCCCGCTATTACTGTCATCTTTCCTAAAATAGTAAAAATTACTTGTAAACATAAAATGAAGTGAGTCCCCCTTACTCACTACTCAACCCCCACATTCTTATACTCTCTCTTCAAAAATCTATCTCCCACTCGATTATGTTCCGCTCCGAACTAAGAAAATTACGATTTTTATCTTTTTGAAAACTTTAGATTATTTCTTCAAATACAATATAAAAAAAATATAAAAAATAAAAATCGATTGCCTTTTACTAGCCTTGCAAAAATTTGGATAATTCTCATTTCTTTCCACCAACCACTCCTCGAAAACTGTGTTAATTTCTTTATACAATTAAAACTCATAAAATACACACTAAACTAAAATTTCTTAATCTCCGTGCCGAAGTCAACTGAGATAGAATTAGCGAGACGGAGGGAGTATATAATAATAAATGGTATAGTCTATCCAATGATTTGATTCTAATTTCTATTTTAGTCTTTTAATATAGTCTTTATTGCGTTTTTTACTTTAATGCAGTTTATGTTTTTTCTATCCTTTAGTGTGTTTGTGTTCTACTTTGATTTTATAATTTACTCGATTTTGGATTTATAATTCTATAAATATTCAGTTTTAGTTCTTCAATAGAAATTATCGGGAAAAAAAGAGTATAAATACACTATTCACGAACATTTTGCAAAGTTCCAATTAAAGGTTATATGACACGAAACAGATAAGAGGCTTTACTGCAGGATATATGATGAGTTCAAATTTAGTTTTCCATTTTTCCTGTAATTTTTGTAAGTGTTCGTTTTATGTCTCGTGACTTTACAATGTGTGCGGTTTTAATCCCTCGATGAAAAGTGCAGTTCATGTGTCTTTTCTTATTCTACAATTTCATCTAGGACCAAAAATTAACTTTTTATAAAATTATATGATTAAAATTAGACACTTCATATAGTAATATGATTAAAATTACATACGGTAATATATTAGAGGATTAAACTTTGTAAAGTTATAAGATTAAAATTAAATACTTTATTAAGTTATATAATCAAAATTAAACACAGTAATATTGGAGGGATAAAATCGAACAAAAACTAAATTAGACGATAAATTTTTTTATCTAATTCCGATATTTTATTCTGTGTATGTTTATCAAGAAAAAAGAAATGGTAATTAAAAGGAAAAAAAATGAAAATGAAATATCGACAATTTCAAAGCGGTCTTCACGCAGAGGCTACGCAGGCAAAGCACCGTTGTTGGTTGGTATGGTTGGTTGCAATTCCAATTCCAATTTCCATTTAATAAGGGAGAAAAAAATGAAAATGGGGTAATTTTCTCTCTCATCGATTCTAGTGAGAGAAAGCCGCAGCAGTACCAGTAACAGTCCGATGGAGAAGGCGATGCGCGTTAGCATCGGCAGCATTTTCTTATCGCCATCGGCGTCGAGTATTGCCTTACTCATTCTTATGCTGTTATTCATCCTAATCCTCATCCTCATCGCTTGCAAGTTCCGACCATGGCGCCGCTTCCTCTCCGCCTCAGCCGACGCTCGCCGCCGTTCCTCCGCCTCCATCAGGGTCTGCCCTTCAGGATTGATTTTATGTGTGTTTTCGGATTTGATTTGTCTGCAAGATTTCAATTTCTTTTCTAGTTTTCTAATTAGGTCATGGATGTGAGATTTATTTTTGTTAGTTGGCTATGATTCTTGAACGATTTCGTCAATTTTTATTTTATTTTGTGTGTTGTGATTTCTTGATTGCTATATTGAGATTGACATTGTTTGATATTGTTAATCGTGATAATTTTTCCTATTATTTTTTCTAAATTTAGGGTTGGTGCAAGAATTTTAGCTTATGCTTGTATAGGTTCTCAGTTCCTGATGAATGTGTATGAGTGTTGGACTTGAATTGAATAATCAGCTCTCACTTTAGCATATCACATATTTTAAAAATGGATCACTGTGAACTTCTGAAAGTTGAAAAATTGAAAATCGAGCTTATTAAACAACTGGTACTCAGGATTTGAGCTTTCTAGAGTTTGCAAGGTTGAATCTTATGGCTTGTTATTGACTAGGGATTCTGGATCTAATGTAGTTAAAATGCGAACGAAACACACAGGGTGAAAGTTTATCCTAGATGATTGTTGCTGGCTTTTATTGCATTTTTAGTTTTGCTGATTTGCAAATGCTATAAACATGACACCCTCTCGAGGCTTTTATTTACCCCGTGGTTCTGCTTAGAAATTGTGTATGGATTAGGTTATGTTTGTAATGGAAACTTCAATTCCAAATGTTTGAGCTGGAAATTTGTTCTACATTTTCCCAGAATTTGATGTTGCTCCCTTTAATTATCAAGGATTATTGGTTTATGTTCTATACCCCTTTTATGGTGAAAGATTTGCAGTGGTGTTCTATTTTCTTCTTGGTTTAACACTGTAAGATTCCAGATGCAGGTTGATGACATTGAGAGGCCTCTTGTTTCGGGAGATCTTGCTTCTGTTGAAAGTAATGAGTCTACATTAAGTCACTCCATCGATCATCCAGGTCATCAGAGTCAGGGAAGTTTTAGTTCGACACATTCTATTTCATCGGCACCTAAACAAAGACTCCCACCAGCATCCTTGACACACAGTACTAGATACTTCCCACTCTCTTTTTTATAATTTCCAGTGAATCGAAGGAGAAATTCTTACTTATTGCTTGTTGCAGATGATAGTATTGTTCTTGATATTCCAAATACTTCGGAGGATTCTTTGGGTGGTCAGATACTACAACGTTCACTTGCAGATATTAGTATCCCGAGATATGGCCGGGAGAAAGACGCTTCCAGTCCTGGTTATACTGCAAACCAGGGTAATATTCTTGTCGGTTGCACGAGTCTTAATCTTCTTGGCATCTGCTGTCTGCTGAATATGTAAAACTTGTGATCATGTTGTTCTCTTAGAAGTGCAGGAAGCTTTCTCAAGCTGGAGGTAGTATCCGGTCCTTCTCATGGGCTTAAGCATTCTGTACAGTCAGCGAGTACATCCGATCTTTCAGTGACTATTGGAAGAGTATCACCTGGTGATGTAATACTTAAGGATTCTGAGGTCTCTGGAAAGCACGCGATGATAAAATGGAACGTAAATGTAAGCTTTGCAGTTTGATATGCAGAACTGCACATGTTCATCCTTGCACCATCTAACTTCGTATTTTTGTAGAAGTTAAAGTGGGAGCTGGTTGACATGGGTAGCTTGAACGGTACAATGTTGAACTCCCAGGCAGTCCAGTCCACACAATCTGTGGGCCGACATTGGAGTGACCCGATTGAGCTCTCCAGTGGCGACACAATAACTTTAGGCACGAGTACAAAGATTTTGGTATACAAATCCAACTTTGGGTAATCTCTACTAAAGTCATTATGTGAGATCTTGATTACCGTTCCTCTCGTTTAATGTGGCAGGTCAATATTACATCTCGAACTGAGTGCAAGATCCCTTTTGGGATTGGTGTAGCATCGGATCCCATGGCTTTGCGTCGAGGAGGGAAAAAGTTGGCCATGGAAGATGTCTGCTATTACCGGTGGCCTCTTCCAGGAACGGATCAGGTTTTGGAGTGTGATACTATCTTAGTGGTCTATAAGCAAATGGATTATAGGTTTCTGAATTTTCATATTGCAGTTCGGGATGTTTGGTATCTGCGATGGACATGGAGGCGCAGATGCAGCCACATCTGTCAGCAAGTTAGTCTTTTCATGACTACTGATATGGCCCGTCATTTTTCATTCTATATAAACTTATTGAAAACTCAATTTTATTAAGCTGCTATTTTAACAGTATATATATGTATACGTATTGAAGTAAAACGGGGGACCAATGTTTTTTCGGGATTAACAAGGATAGTGGTTTCCATCATTGTGTTCTTAATCTCCAATTTTCTTGTGAAAAGGCCAAGTTGAGATGTTGCAACTGCAATTTATCTTATAAAAATTGGTACATTTATTTGATATAGATGAGAGCCGATTGGAAAGCATTTGGTTGCTTTGATATGAATATGGATTTCACTTTTAATCATCTCATCCTTCAGGATTAATTCCAAAATCTTTACCTATTCTTACTCAATACTTACTCTAGCTTTGTTTAATTTCCAGAATTATGCCTGAAGTAGTTGCTGGAATCTTATCAGATTCATTCAGAAGAGAGAAAGTTGTGTCTCAGTGTGATGCTACTGAGGTCCTTAGAGAAGCATTTTACCAGACCGAGGCACGCATTAACCACTATTACGAGGTTTCTACTCTAAATTTATTTCTTACTTTTATTTACTTTGTAGGAACTATATTTGATCGATATTGCTGAGTACTATTTTCCATCTATATGCTGAATCTTACTGATTACTGAACACGATTAGCAAATGAAACTGCATGTGTGTTTCTTATATTGTTTTTTTTTCATCACTTCTGATATCTGAAAGATGAACGTTCTATCATACTTTTAATTATATTTCAGGGTTGTACAGCGACGGTGCTTCTTGTGTGGGCCGACAGTCATCAAAATTTCTATGCACAATGTGGAAACGTTGGAGACTCCGCTTGCGTTGCAAAGTAGGTCTCGATATATATCACGCTTACATTATACTCAAATTTCCTTTCTTTCAATCTTGTAAATGTTTTGTGTTTACAATAATCGAAACTGTACATATATTTATGTTCCGTTCTCTTTGCACTTGCCTGATACGAACTTTATCCTATCAGTATCGAAGGAAAGCAGATAAAGATGACCGAAGACCATCGGATAACTAGTCATTCCGAAAGACTCCGTATTCAATCAATCGGAGTGCCACTCAGAGATGGGGAAACTCGGATATGTGGTAATCACTTTAAATTTATCATCAAGTATTTTTCCCCAAGTACCAACTCGCACGATTATTTGTTGGTAACGATTTCTATTCAGGTATTAACCTTGCCCGGATGCTCGGAGATAAATTCTTGAAGGAACAAGACGCTCGCTTCAGTGCAGAACCTTATATTAGTGAAGCTGTATACATAGACCAATCAAGAGAAAGCTTTGCCCTTCTAGCTAGGTAAGTTTGAACAATTTAGTTTGTGAATACATTGTTAGATTTGACGGAAGGGTTTTCGTGCAAATTTAAGAATACGGATATTTTTTGCAAAACAATGAATAAAGTGGCTTTACGCATTTTCACATTTAGCACGTCTTTTTTCCCCATAAAATTGGCTTGAATTATTCCTAGTTCATTCTGTTACTCAATAAATTTGTGGATTTTGAATGTAGTGATGGTTTCTGGGATGTGATCAATTTCAAGAAAGCATTTCAGCTTGTACGACAGGTAATCTCCTATGAACCTCCATATTCTTCTTGAAAATGCGGTGTATGATTTCGTCATCTTCTTCGTGTTCTTTGATATATAGGCAATGGAGAAGGAGAATTCCGCGGAGAAGATAGCTAGTTTTTTGTTGGGTGAGGCGAGGACACAACGGACGAAAGACAACACATCGATAATTTTCTTAGATTTTAGCAGCAGCAGCAGCAGCCATGGCAGTCCTTGAGAATCTTTCTCTGTTTTTTTTTGTTGTTCTAATAGGTTCTCCATTTATAACTCACATTCTATCATTTTTGGTTGCTTAGCGTTTTGCTGCCATTGTACTGAATCTTGATTGCCATGTACAGAGAATCTTGCTATGAGCTGATTTATATCAGAATATATATATATATATATATACACACATACATATTTGTAGTTGTGTTGTATGTAGTGATAATGTGTTGTGTTGTTAAGTTGAAGAAAATGTATCAACTCTCCTCTTGTTAAAGGAGGGGGTGTTTGTCTATTTACTCATGATCGAGGTTTGTCAATCTTCTGTCCTTATTTGTGGAGTTTGAGTACTTGTCTTTCATCAAATTAAATATCCAACTCGTGCCAAATTTACTTATATATATAATCTTTACGACCAACTACAACTAGACGAATAATTTTATCTTTTATTACTTTTTCTCTCATAATCGATAAATTTTCAAGTTAATCAAATTCGAGAAAAGGATCTCGAGTCAGTCGTACATATTTTTTAGGGCGATTTCTCTCCTATGTAAGATTGTTAAAAAAAATATTTAACATACTAATACTCGTTGGACAAAGAAAGATGATTATATTAATTAGGTGCAATTAATATTAGTGGGGCACACTCCCGTGTGCCAAATGTATGTACATCCGGGTCGCACGGAAGATCTATTTTGACCACAAAAAGGCCTCTGTATCATTTAAAAAATAAAATAAAAACCCTACTCTCTCTCTCTCTCTCTCTCTCATTCTGCTATCATCATTTATGCCTCCTCTCTCATTCTCTGCTTCTCTCTCCGCCTCCACGCTCTCCACCTCCGCTCTTCGCCTCTGCTCTTCGCATCCGCCCTCTCATTCTCTATCTTTCTTTCCCTCGCCTCTGTCTCTGAAATCTCTCGCCTCTCTCTCCTACAGATCTGAGGATCAAATTTTTTCAGTATTTAACCGTTGCTTCAAAATAAGGCGAACATCACCTTCGCCTCTGCTTCAGTGAAGGTTGGTCAAACTTTGGTTTGTTCTTTGATTTTATTTTTGGCCCAAGCTAGTGGATATGTATGTAGAATTGTAGATAATTGATGTATTTGATCTGAGTTATGATGTTTGACTTGCTAAGTTTGTGTGTATATTTGACATTAAAGAATTTTGGAACTATTTGAGAAGAATACTTGCTTTGTTGTCAACATCTTTGATATAACTATGTGATTTCATATGATTATTGGATTAAAGTGCCACATTACTTAATTATAATTACTTCACTGTGATTGATACTATGAGATAAAATAACACTTTTGTTTGTTGCAATTGACACATTTATTCATTACAAATAACATTTTATGAGAATGTGATACTCTCATCCGAGATAACTGATATTTTTTGTTTATTACGATTGACACTTTAAGATAAATAAAAATATTTGTTCGTTGCAATTGAGACATTTATTCGTTACAACTGACACTCTCCTCCGAGACAATCAACACTTTTATTTACTACGATTGACACTTTGAGTAACACTTTTGAGTATTATGTTGATCATATTTTATCGACTAAATCACTGAACGGTGATTTTGTGCGATTATTAGATTAAAGTGACACGCTCCTTAATTATGATTGACCTTTTACTTCAGTATGATTGACACTTTTGAGATAAATGACATATTTGCTCACAACAATTAACACTTATTTCCTAAGCAAATACACGTTTTTCGAAACTAATAGCATTTTTTTTCAAAAATAATTGATAGTCAATAAATGATACTCTATATATGACACATTGTTCAAAACAAATGACAATTTTATTTGAAGCAAATGATATTCTACAAATTACGCTTTTCTTCAAAAACAAATAACACATTTTAGGGAGAGTTAATAACAAAAAAAAATGTTTTAAACAATTAAAAAAATAAAAAGAAAAAGAGTTAAAGAAAGAAAAATATTAAAAGAATAAAATTAAGAATAATTAGAAAATCGAACAGTAATTCTGTTAAATAAAAAATAGAAAGGCAAATTGGCAATAATGGTCCTCAAACTTCGCGTTTTTGCGAATTTTGTCCTCAAACATTTTTTTTTATGTTTTTTTGACCCTCAACTCCTTGTTTTTGCGATTTTAGTCCTACCGTTAGATTTTCCGTCCATTTTAACGGTAATTCAATTTTAATTTTAAAAAATTAAAAATTAAAAGGGCAAAATCGAAATTTTTATTTATATGGACCAAAATTGCAAATGAAGATTATTTGGGACCTATTTAGCAAAATTAAATAGTTTAAGGACTGATTTCACTAATTTTACACAAATAAGCTACTTGATCGAAGAGATTTTGCATTATATTTGCCAATTTGTAATTGATAGGACCAATGTGTATACTTTTATTTGCCGTTTGTACTAGTTTTCTAGGGTTCAGCCGCATCTTGCGGCGGCGTTTCCTGGCGCGTCTGGTGTCCGATCAATGATTGGCTTAAACCGCTGGATTTCTCATCTCACAAGCTTCGCGTTGATAGGTCGTAAGGGGTCATCCAATCCCAGATAGGACCGAAATCGACGTCTGAAGTTTGTTACTCACCATGAATTCTTTCCGGCGAATCGTTTGAAATTCGAAAAATTGATGAACTAATCTCGATCGAAATTCGTTACACATTGGTCATAAGTGTTCCAATTATATTTTCCCCATTTCAATTGATCGAATCACACCTCAAAAAGAGAGAATTTGGGCGGCGGAGATGGCGGCTACGGGCAGCGTTTGTTCTTCGCGTCTGCAAGAACGTCGATCGCCATTCTTCACGGCAGACGTCGGGACTGCCGAGAGGAGTTAGAGGACGGCCGGAGCGAAGGCGGAGAGCGCGCGGTGGCTGCGGCGACTGCTTGTTCAGTCGCGTGCAGATGCTCTGTCGTTTCGCACTCGCGGCGGCAGTATGGGGCGGGGCTGGTGCGGCGCTCGGCATTAGCAAATTTAATGCAAAATCTCGTCGAAACGAATCAATTAGCTTATTTGTGTAAAATTTGTGAAATCAGTCCTTAAACTATTTAATTTTGCTAAATAGGTCACAAATAATTCTTCATTTGCAATTTTGGTCCATATAAATAAAAAATCCGATTTTGCCATTTTTATTTTTATTTTTTAAAATTAAAATTAAATTACCGTTAAAATGGACGAAAAATCTAACGGTAGGACTAAAATCGCAAAAACAAGGAGTTGAGGGTAAAAAAAAAAATGTTTGAGGACAAAATTCGCAAAAAAGCGAAGTTTGAGAACTATTTTTGCCAATTTGGCAAATAGAAAAAATGACGTCATAATTAGGGGTGAAAATGGATCGGATTCTATCCGTCCGATCCGGAGTCGGATCCAATCGGGATCAAATTTGGGGAGTAAATCTAGTATCCGGTCGGATATGGGTTCGAATCCGGATAGCCTAAATCGGATACGTATTCGAATTCGGATTTCACATTATTCGCCCGTATCCGATATTTCCCGTATTTAATCGGATATTTCCCGAATTATGAATTCGAATATTTCCCGGATTATGAATTCGGATATTTTTTGGATTATTTAATAATTAATTTTTTAATTAAGAAAGTAGATGATAAAGTATGAGAGAGAGAGTAGATGATAAAGTAAGAGAGAGAAGATGAGTAAGATTATGAGATTTGTGTAGTGTGTCGGGTATCACAGAAGACAACACAGATTGGTTAAACTAACAAGATATAAACAGTTATCACAAACTGAGACAACTTAAGGATAAGTTGTCGGTTTAAGCTGCAATTTAGATAGGAAGTGGCTTGTCTTGGCTGCTTGTCTTTACTGGTACACTTAAGATGGTGTATTGATGGATCACAGTGAGATGTGTTCTCCTAACTGACCATAGTGGAGAACCAAGATCTCGGTGACTTAGCTAGTCTTAAGCTTGGTAAGACTTCAGCTGAGTTCATTTGGCTATCTATCACTTTGACCTACTATGGTGAACGTCATCGCGACCGGATCTACGCATCTTGGGTGTTAGTAGTTATTTGTGGCTCAAGCTGGTTGTCTGTATCTTGCAACCGTATCCTAGTAAAATGGGTTGATAATATCCTTGAGGAACTTGAAAGGATTAGCACACTAAACCCGACCGGTTGATTAAGTTCAAGTGTGTTAATAAAGTCGAGTGGTACTACTCATGAATATAATAAGATGTTAGTTAATTTAAGCTATCAGTGAGCTTAATTAATTAACGGATATTTCTGTCTTAAATACGGATAGCTTAATTAAGCCCTTGCTCAATTTGGGATAAAGGGGAAGTCAGCACGGATTCTCTAGTGGAATGAATCTGTGTTTATTAATTAATTTTGCTCTGGGCTGAGCATAGATAATTAATTAATTTGATGTTATGCTTTGTTTCTTCTATTAGATCATGATCTGACCCAATTAGTTGCCTAGTTATTTATTGTCTCTCAGAAATCGTTATTAATAGATTAATGTATTTTTACATTATTTAATAATATTATTTATCTGAAATTAATTGGTCGGACCAATTAATTGATAAATATTAGTAACCCAATAGATTAATTAATTATATTATGAGCTGATTATGTGAAAGTCCATTAGGAATATAATTAAATTAATAGACTACAAATAATAATATTATATTAACTTTTGAAACCTATATATTAGTATTATGTTCATAAACATATACACACACATATTTTACATACACGCAAGGCGTTGAGGTGTAGAGAGACATAATCTTATTTTTCTCTGACCACCCAGATGAAGAAAAAGGCTAGGAAACAGATCAGAAGATCTGACACACGAGCAACAATCAGAGCTGCAACAACATACGTAAGAGGAAGGTATATCGTTCTTCACCTCCTATTTCCTTCAAAACTTGATCATAGCACATACAAGATGTCCCTAGTCATGATATTTGTTCCAATGTTAAGAGTTCAATCGATAATTCCAATTTGTATTAGTCAACTAGTGAAAAATGAAGAAGTATAAATGTATAATTCCGGCTAGTCAAAGAAAATAATACAAAATGTGATAAATGTTTTATCTAAATTATCCCAATAATTGACAAATAAGGGGTTTGGCTTTTGACCATAACTCACATAAAACATGCTAGTTATGTTTCCACTGACAAAATGGCCGGAACCGCGTTTGCCAACTCCACTATATGCATTTCTATAAATTCGAATTCGATTAATATTTAAGTTTATTATTGTAGTATTAATTAATGAATACAAATTATACAGTCTACTAAGTAAGTGTAACGATGAAGTGCTCTATCTGAAATTGTGCAGAATTCCACATTTTATGTATATTTAATATTATATAGGCAAATTGGCAAAAATAGTCCTCAGACTTCTCGTTTTTGCGAATTTTGTCCTCAAACTTCTTTTTTTTTTTTTTTTTTTTTTGACCCTCAACTCATTGTTTTTGCGATTTTAGTCCTACCGTTAGATTTTCCGTCAATTTAACCGTTAATTCAATTTTTTTTAAAAAAATAAAAAATCAAAAGGGCAAAATCGAAATTTTTATTTGCACGGACCAAAATTGCAAATAAAAAATGATTTGGGACCTATTTAGCAAAATAAAACAGTTTAATGACTGATTTCACAAATTTTAGACAAATAAGCTAATTGCTTCGTATCGACGAGATTTTCCATTAAATTTTCGATTTTTCATATAACTTTATTGCTTCGTATCAAATATAAGCTAACGCAGATTTCGTACCAATATAAACAACATTTAATTCGAAATGCAAAATATATATTGTGAATTAATCATTAAAAAATAAAGTTATTATCACCCAAAAATTTTACTTCAAAATAACCATTTAGCGCATAATATTTACTTCAAAATAACTTGAATACGAGGAGAATTGCGAATCCGCAATTGATGCGCTCGCTGACGAATTGCGAAGGAGGCCGACGGCGAAGAACATTCCCTGGAGCTCGCAGCGGAAGAGGAAGTGGGAGACGAATCCGCCGAAGCTGATGAACATGGGGACGAGGTAGATCCAGGCGAGGAAATGGCCGAGCTGATCATCGCGCTGGTAGCGGACGTGAGTTATGGTTACGACCTTCAATGGTAAAATTACGAATTTAATGAAAAATGACGAATTAAATGTTTTTTATAACATATTATTCATCGTAAAATACGAACTGACACATATTTTCCTCGTATTCATGTTATTTTGAAGTAAATATTATGCTCTAAATTGTTATTTTGAAGTAAAAAAATTTGGGTGATAATAGCTTTATTTTTTAATGGTTAATTCACAATAATACTTTGCATTTCGAATTAATTGTTGTTTACATTGGTACGAAGTCTTCGTTAGCTTATATTTGATACGAAGCAATAAAGTTATATGAAAAATCGGAAATTTAATGCAAAATCTCGTCGATACGAAGCAATTAACTTATTTGTCTAAAACTTGTGAAATCGGTCTTTAAACTATTTAATTTTGCTAAATAGGTCCCAAATAATTTTGCTAAATAGGTCCCAAATAATTTTTCATTTGCAATTTTGGTCCATATAAATAAAAATTTTGATTTTGCCCTTTCATTTTTTTATTTTTAAAAATTAAAATTGAATTACCGTTAAAATTGACGGAAAATCTAACGGTCGGACTAAAATCGCAAAAACAAGGAATTGAGGGTCAAAAAAACAAAAAAAAATAGTTTGAGGACAAAATTCGCCAAAACGCGAAGTTTGAGAACTATTTTTGCCAATTTGCCTTGGGTAGTATTTTAACTATAGTTTGCATTAAAACTTCTGTTAAATGTTGTATACGTGATTTTTTCATGTGTTGCAATCACAAATAGATGGTGATTTATGAATCATATTATCCGATTATTGTTATTCGAATTCGATCCGAATTTGTCATATATCCGCCCTGTATTCGTATCCCGAATATTCCAAATCCGTATTCATATCCGACCTTCCCGTATTCGACTCCGAATTCGAGAAAAAAATATGGGATAAAATATGAGAAGAGCACTATCCGTCCGTATTTGACTCGTTTTCACCCCTAGTCTTAATATAATATGTTTGAGAATTAATATAATATACACTGAACACACTTGAACTCAAGAAAGACGTCTTAGTTGGAGTAATGAGCTCAAGACAAGACACTTGAACTCAAGACAACTGAACCATTAGACCATGAAATATTATCATAATAAATCTAGCACAAAATATATAAAACATTTCATTCCTGGATCCGAATCACCAAAAATGGACTGCAAAATTGGGTCACTTGCGCCCGGATGTACCTACATCGGCGCATGCAAGTATTTGCGTTAATATTATTGTGTATATTAATTTATCAGGTTAGCCACAATATTTTGCAGCTAAGAGCATCTCCTACCCAACTGCAAAACTCAAAATGCAGTTGGGAAATTGATCCAACCAAACTGCAAAAAAACTGCAAAACTCATATTACTGCAGTCTTTGTACAGTAACTTGGTTGAAATGAATATTTACTGTATAAAGCTGCAATTCTACCCCTCAATTAACACAAATCCAAATAAGTTATAACAGAATAACCACCTTGTTTGATTGCAGAAGCAAGATAGGAAGAACACTATTGCAGGGAAGATTTGTAAAGCTCGCAGAGGAAGGAGATGCGTGAGAGAGAAGAAGCGAGAGAGGGAGAAAGAGAATCGCGAGAGAGAAGAAGCGAAGATGATTGACGGCGAGAATTGCAGGTTTTGGAGAAGAAGAAAGAGAATTGCAGAGGAAAATTGCAGAGAGAGAAGAAGAGAAGAAGCGAGAGAGGGAGAAGGAGAAGAATCGAGAAAGAAGAAGCGGAGAGATGAGCGGCGTTTTAACTTTCACTTGTAATATGTATATGTATTTAATAAAACCTAATTTAACTTTTAATATCTATATATTTAATCTAATTTGATGAAATGACATTAATTCAAAATGAGCGGCCTTTTAACTTTCACTAATTTAACTTGTAATATGTATATATATTTAATAAAACCTAATTTAACTTTTAATATCTATATATATTTAATCTAATTTGATGAAATGACAGTAAAATAATAGATAATTGTTTCCGAACTATAAAATTAATCTAATAATCCGATAAAAAATTGTTGTGAGATCACATCTTTTCCATGAACTCATTAATGGTATTGCTTCTACAGTTCATTACACACTTAATTATTAATTTTATTTATTAATTATCAAGTTATCTTATATATTAAATTTGTATTCAATATTTTAGTAATAGAAAAGTTGGGTGTATCAATATGTAATTTAGAAAAATATATAGATAGAATTGAAAGATATTTTATGAAAGAATATAAGAAGAATATTCTTTTGGATTTGAGTTTGAGTTTGATAGTTGGAGATAAATTACTGTTTGATGTAACGAAAATTGAAAAATGAGAATTTGTTTTAGGTTTATGGTTGGAGATCCTCTAATAAAATAAATAGAAAGAACTCTGACCAGTAAAACCCTAATTAACACAAAACCCTAATTGACTCAAAGAGATGGGGAAGAAGGAGAAGAGAGAGAAAGCTGAAAACAGTGCAGCCGTCGAAAACGGCGGTCCCGAATCCAACGAAAAGCATCTAAAAAAGAAGAGGAAAAACAGTGACAAAGTCAAAGAAGAGCAGAACGATGACGTGCCGTTACCAACTGAAGCACCAACTATCACCGTTGCCCTTCCCGGATCCATAATCGATAATGCTCAATCCCACGAACTTGCTACTCGTGTAATGTCTTTCTCTCATTTTTTTTCCGTAACTTTTGTTGGTCAAAGATTATAATTTCAGATTGAATTTGTTGCTGATGGGGATACATAGTGTATTGAGTTCCGACAACTTGATTAAATGAAGATTTTGAAGTTGTGAGATGATTTGATACTGATTTTTTGGGCTTTGTGAATGCAGTTTTTGTTTGGATAAATATCTGCATTGGTGTAATGATAATGCTATACTATATATTTTCTCTTTATTTATGGATTTTCTCTTCTTCCAGTTGGCTGGTCAAGTTGCGCGTGCTGTTACAATCTTCAGAATTGATGAGGTTGGTCCTTCTCTCTGTTTTTCCAATTTAAAATCTACCCTAATTGGGGGTGTTGAGGGTTGAAACCGGGATCTATCACTCATAGGAATGACTTATAATGTACCAACTAAGCTAATATGATTGTGGTCTTTGTTTTGTTTGTAAATGCGACATGTATTTCCCTATAGGTCAAACCTAATCTTTTTAGTTATTATATATTCGTTTCAGAAGTGAGAGGAATCTAGTTCCGGACCTTGATGTTGCTCGTATTGTCCCAAAACTTTATTGATCGAATTGATGAGGTTGGTCTTTGTCTCTGTTTGTTAATGCTATAGGTCCAATCAATTATTTTTTTGTTATATACGAATATAGTTCCCGACATCAATGTTGCTCGTTTCGTCTAAAACATTATTGATTGGACTTAGCAATCTGGAATTATTTCAGTTGGAACTGTGTCTATGGAGTACTCTGATGTCTGATATGCCTTCTCTAAATTGATTTTTCTTACTTTGCCAGGTGGTTATATTTGATAACAGTACTGATGATTCAACTGAAATCATGGATAATGATTCAACTGAAATCATGGATAATGATTCAGGCGAGAATGAGAGTGGTACTGCTTTTCTTATGAGAATATTGAGGTATCTCGAGACACCACAGTATCTCAGAAAGACTCTTTTCCCCTGGCATAACAGCTTAAGATTTGTGGTGAGTATCTGCTAGAGTTTGGATTTTGAGGTAAAACAGTATCTCTGCAGAGGCTTGTTCTAACTTTTTTGTGGGTTTCTGCAGGGGTTGTTGCCCCCACTCGACGCCCCACATCATTTGCGCAAGCACGAATGGGCTAAATACAGGGAAGGTAGCCTACTAAACCTCAGTTACAGTTGTTTTCTTGCTTACTGCTTGCCTGCTATTGTGACCGTAGCAGTCTATGTGGTTTGATATTGTAGACTTGTAGTTGTGTGGATAAAATGATTTTAAACTATTCTGGTGTTCTTACAACATGTATTCAACTTTTATCTATTTGTTTGATTTTCTTTTTCCTCTCGTTGGTTCCATAGTATGGATATAAGAAATGTCTCTGTTCTTAAAACAAATGGTTCTACTATGTTTTTACCTCCTGGATCGTCTAGTCACTGAAGAAAAATCATATGCATCGTATATGCGAATGGTTTACTTTTTTGGTGCAAAGTTTGTGCATATGATGGCTTACACTTGATCTCTGAACTTCAGGTAAGTTCTGTTGATATCTTAAAACTGCTGATGCCCATTACTGTGCACCTGTCTAAGTTGTTAGGATTTGGGACGTCGATGACTTGATTGTTCCATGGCTGATAAAAGTTATTTTCACATGTTTGCACATAATTAAATAGATGTGAATTTATTGAACTTTCTTCGGTATATGTTGTTCTTTTTTCTTGACATTTGAGATAAAGGGGCAAATGATGGCTTACACTTGATCTCTGAACTTCAGGTAAGTTAATGTCGACAATCATTTTTTCTGATGCCCTTGAACAATTTTTTGATATAAAATATTTGTCGGCTTTCTTCAGCTGATCAGCTCTACCTTGAATTCTATTATTGATCCCATTCAGCATGAGCATGACTAAATACCCTTTACATACAAATGATGCAAACATACTAGAGGGGCTTATTGCAGTAATATCAAGATTAGCTTTTTTAAGTCATTGCTAGAAGTTGGCAGTTCCTTATTTTCCCTTATGCTTATCATTTTGCACAAAAATATGAAATTGTAACATTTCATATTTTATGTAATAGGTATCACACGAGATGGGACGCTTGTTGATGTCGGTCTCACCAAGGTATACTATATTCCGTTTGGCAGTAACTGTTCCACCTTCCTTATGTATCCGTTTCTGTTTTCACTTGTCGTTTGCTATGGTGGTATTTCCTTTAATTTGAGACAGGATTTAGAAGGATCATAATAATGTGACTATGCTTCTTACATCTATAGTAGCTTAATTTGTTGGCTGATTGGATTCAGTTTGCAATTTAAAGGCCTTACTGTGCAGAATATTGAGGTCGATCAAGCTCTAGAACCCGGGACAAGAGTAACCGTTGAGATGGGAACAAACCGTAATCTGGATGGAGGTCAGTAGAGCCTTTCTAATGTGTTCAAAATCGTGTGTGAACAATGATTATACGGAACACAACTTTTCAGGTCCACGGAAAATAGTCCCTTTTTCAAGGCCTAGAGAAGAAGGAATGTATTGGGGATATAAAGTGCGGTACGCTCCAAACATTAGTTCCGTGTTCAAGAAATGCCCATACCAGGTAGTTTTTTTTCACTTTCTCTTCTCATTCCATGTAGGCTTTGCTCACTTATCATATTACTGCTTAACAGGGAGGATACGATCATCGAATTGGTACCTCCGAACACGGGGCAGTTATTAGCTCTTCCGAGCTCACTCTACCACCGTTCAAGCACCTTTTAATCGCCTTTGGTGGACTTGCCGGTCTGGAAGAGTGCGTTGAATTGGATGCAAATTTAAAGGTATTTCGCCTACCAGCTTCTTGATTTTCGGGTGCTAGGCTTTTATCCTTTACCTTTTTTATACAAAGGACGGATCTAAGGGCGTGTGGGACCCCCCAAATTATGTATTAGCTCAGATTTTCTTTATATTTTTTAAAAATTTGCTATTCACCTCCCTTCAATTGCAAATTTGCACTCTTAAAGTTTGCTATTCGCTGCCCTAAATCTTGGATCCGCCCCTGTATATATGTTCATTGAAGATTTTGGTTTATATTATCGAAGTTGTAAATGAAATAAATTTTTTCTGATTTCAGGGGAAGACTGTGAGCGACATTTTCGACTCCTACCTAAACACTTGCCCTCATCAAGGAAGCCGAACTATCCGGACAGAGGTACGTATTTCCTTCCACTTCCCATGCCATTCAAGTATATATCGCGCTCTCGTCTACTATGCCACCCGTAAAACTACTCTCCTCAAAACAGGAAGCGATCTTTATATCGCTCCAGTACTTTCAAGAGCCCATCAATTGCACTTGACAGAAATACGAACGACGAAGCCAGTAGTTTGAACTGGGTGCAAAGTGCAGAAAGGTGAGATCCTCAAGGCTCTTCTCTTGCGGATGGTGAAGCTTTGTTGCTATTGCTGGTAGAAAACACACAAATCTGTATTATGTTTAGCAACTGTTGTTGAAAATGTACAATTTGGTTGGCTGCGTACTTGTTTCTTACATGTAGGTACGGACAAGGTATGCCGACGTAGATGGTTCGATTCGAATTCGTGATCTTTAGTTACGCATCGCCACTAATTAGGCCTTAATTTTGAATTGACTTGGATTTTCTTTATATTTTTGAATTTTTTTTTACTCTCTCAGAAATTATAGATTTGCACTTCCGTCCCTGAATTGAAATTACACATTCACACTCTCTAATTTTTTTATATTGGCCCTCCCTAAATTCTAAATTCTGAATATGCGTTTCACATTTCGTTGGTCTAATTTATAAAGATCTATAAATATTAATAATATATTAAAATTAAAATTCTAACGTTTTCTTTAATAAAAAGAAATGGCAAAATGGGAAAGGACTATATATAGTTCGATAAATATTTAAATGCTACATTGCATATCACTATCAACTTAAAGATATTTTGATATCTTACCACAAATTATGTGTACTATGCTTCAATTGTATTGACACGTGGTACATTTTTTAAATAAAAATACCAATGTCAATTTGCGCTCCGATTAATTGTTTACTATACAAACGTGCAAGTTGTCAATCAAACTATTTTCTGTTATTTGAATAAGAAACTATTTAAGCATGTAATGTATCAATATTAGAAATGACAATTTTGCGGGTCGAAGCTAGAGAGTGTAGTATCCTAATCCGTCTCTCATTTTGAACTTAAGGATCCAAATTCGAATCCAAACTTGTTTGAGTCCAGAAATTCAAAACGCACCCCAGAGTCACTTGTGTGATTTGAATTGCTAATTTTAAATTATCTTATTTTTGAATTATTAGTTTTTTGTTATTGGAAGCCCTTTTATTAAAATTTTCTTATTATGGTTATCTATATTACCTATTAGTATGAATTGAAAAATAAGAAAAATTCAAATAATAAAAAAATTAACAATGCAGGTCTGGAACGGGATGAGATAAGAGTGGGTAGCCGGGTAGATAGAAAAATTGGATCTGGACTCGCCTTGAACCCATACAGGTTGGGTCAAGACCCGTATTCAGAGTCGTGCTTCTACGGATTTGAATATTATCCGTCCCATCGCAGGCAGGGTAGACGAAGTCGGGCGCAATAGATTCGATTTACCTTTTTTCTACGACAATTGACAATATACCTTTTTTCTACGAGAATATCTTGTCTAAATTGTGGGTTAAATATAAATCCAAATTCAGTTACGTAGTTCGAACAATTAATTTGCTACTCCTTCAATTGATGGGACTAAATTAAGCTGCAATACTCCTTCCACATTAGTAGGGATCATGAGGTAGAAGTTACTTTCAGTTTATTATATTATTCTTGTTTTATTTTATTGAATTTTGACATTAATATATGAAAATCTATTACGAGGAAACTCATTGGACCGCATGATTTTAGTAAGATTTATCAAATTAAGTAAAGCTTTCTTCCGGCAATCAGCATACTATTTCTTGCCAACATTTATTTGTTTGACGTTGACTTCTGGTTTTGTTCACAATTCAAAACACTTGAGTAAATACACGATTTTTTTCAATTAGTTAAAATTTATAAAATTTTGATGATTTAAGTATCAAAGAATCGATGTCTTTTTTTTAAAAAAAAACAAGGCAAATTAGCAAAAATAGTCCTCAAACTTCGCGTTTTTGCGAATTTTGTCCTCAAACAATTTTTTTTTTGTTTTTTTGACCCTCAACTCCTTGTTTTTGCGATTTTAGTCATACCGTTAGATTTTCCGTCAATTTTAACGGTAATTCAATTTTAATTTTAAAAAATAAAAATTTAAAAGGGCAAAATCGAAATTTTTATTTATATGGACCAAAATTGCAAATGAAAAATTATTTGGGACCTATTTAGCAAAATTAAATAGTTTAAAGACCGATTTCACAAGTTTTAGACAAATAAGTTAATTGCTTCGTATCGACGAGATTTTGCATTAAATTTTCGATTTTTCATATAACTTTATTGCTTCGTATCAAATATAAGCTAACGAAGACTTCGTACCAATATAAACAACAATTAATTCGAAATGCAAAATATTATTGTGAATTAACCATTAAAAAATAAAGCTATTATCACCCAAATTTTTTTACTTCAAAATAACAATTTAGAGCATAATATTTACTTCAAAATAACATGAATACGAGGAAAATATGTGTCAGTTCGTATTTTACGATGAATAATATGTTATAGAAAATATTTAATTCGTAATTTTTCATTTAATTCGTAATTTTACCTTTGAAGGCCGTAACCATAACTCACGTCCGCTACCAGCGCGATGATCAGCTCGGCCATTTCCTCGCCTGGATCTACCTCGTCCCCATGTTCATCAGCTTCGGCGGATTCGTCTCCCACTTCCTCTTCCGCTGCGAGCTCCAGGGAATGTTCTTCGCCGTCGGCCTCCTTCGCAATTCTTCAGCGAGCGCATCAATTGCGGATTCACAATTCTCCTCGTATTCAAGTTATTTTGAAGTAAATATTATGCGTTAAATGGTTATTTTGAAGTAAAAATTTTGGGTGATAATAACTTTGTTTTTTAATGATTAATTCACAATATATATTTTGCATTTCTAATTAAATGTTGTTTATATTGGTACGAAATCTGCGTTAGCTTATATTTGATACGAAGCAATAAAGTTATATGAAAAATCGAAAATTTAATGCAAAATCTCGTCGATAAGAAGCAATTAGCTTATTTATCTAAAATTTGTGAAATCAGTCCTTAAACTGTTTTATTTTGCTAAATAGGTCCCAAATTATTTTTTATTTGCAATTTTGGTCCGTGCAAATAAAAATTCCGATTTTGCCCTTTTGATTTTTTATTTTTTTTAAAAAAAATTGAATTAACAGTTAAATTGACGGAAAATCTAACGGTAGGACTAAAATCACAAAAACAATGAGTTGAGGGTCAAAAAAACAAAAAAAAAAGTTTGAGGACAAAATTCGCAAAAACGCGAAGTTTGAGGACTATTTTTGCCAATTTACCAAAAAACAAAAAAACAATGCAAGATATTATGGCCACTAGAATTTTCGTCGGTATGATAATTTTAACAATTAAAATTTCATGTATTTATGCAAACATCATTAAAGTCGTGCAAAATAAGAGAATCCACCAAATCCGAATATTTACATACTAATAATCCTTGATATTATTAACATAATCAAATAATTAGCAATACGTTTTATTTCACTACATTAACTTTAAACACACTAAAATTACAAGCATGCATTACATGACACATCATAATTCTAATTTCTCATGAGTTGAAGATAAATTTCCGAGTCCAACCGAGGCGTTGCATGAGCGACATACTTGTTGACTGCCAAGCCATGGCCCGACTCGGTCAACTCAATGCGACTCGTTCCCAAGGGTGGCTTCCAATTAAACCCTTGAACAAGCCGAGCCAAAAGCATCGTGCTCATGGTCGAACCGAGCTCGACGCCCGGGCATCCTCGTCTTCCCGTACTGAACGACAACATACGCAGCTCGTGATCCGAAAGAACAACCGTGGATGCTTCATCGACGATGTGGCGCTCGGGGTCGAACTTGAGCGGCTCGGCCCAAGTCCTAGGGTTCCGCCCTAGGCCAAGACGGCTGAGCACGACGTAGCTCCCTTTAGGGATGAAGTAGCCGCCCACGACGGTATCCGTGCTCGAAACGTGAGGGACGTTGAAAGGCGCCAGAGGATGTAGCCTAATCGACTCTTTTACACAAGCCTTCACGTAGTTCAGTTTGGGCAAATCCGATTCTTGGACGAGTCTATCCCTGCCTACGACTCGGTCCAATTCTTGGCATGCCTTAGCAAGAATATGCGGTTCATTTATCATTTCGCCCAAGGCCCACTCCACTGCATTTGATGGATTGTCAACCACTTCGATCATTATCTCCTGTAAAAAACATTAAAGAAAGACTTAATTAGTCATCATTTTTAGGGTTTTATCGAATCCGAGTTTAGGATCATTCAATCTCGACACTCCACTGAAGCGATTAAGTAAATATATTTGCTTACAAGGATTAGAGCTTTGATCTCTCGAACGGACAAAAGGGGCTTATTTTCCGAATTCTTGAGGTTGATCAAAACATCAAGAATATCATCTTCTTCTTTCTTCATTCCTTTCTCCCACATCTCCACTCTCTTCTCGATTCTTGGATCTTGGTATTTTCTTACACTCTTTATAGCATTTGTAATAATCTTTTTATGCCCATCAAAATCGAAAACCTCCAACCAAGGAAGAAAATCAGCAATGGCAAATCCGTACAAGAAGGATAAAACCGTAAATAAACCATGCACGTGTTCTCTCTCTTCCGATCCCGGGCCTCCGTCCTCCGTGCCCGACCCGAAAAGCCTCCTACCAAACACCATTTTCCTAATCACGTTCCCGCAGTAATGCTGCGTTACATCTTTCACATTCACAAGCCCAAAACTATTCTCGCACTTGTTGTGCACGTGCTGTACGAGGTGGTCGGCTTCCTCGCATCGTTTTCCGTGTAGTTTCCGATGCAAGCGCGTCGAGAGCACCTCCGACACCATCACTTTCCTCATTTTCTTCCATTGATCGCCGGCCGGCGTAACGACTAAGGTTAAGTAGCCGTCGCTCGTGAGCCGCGACGAGAGGGTGTCTGGCCGGGAGGCGAAGATGGCGTCGTGCTTCTTCAAGAACACCCTAGAAAGTTCCGGAGAGGTGACGGCGATAACGTGGACCCTGCCAAGGCGGATGCATGCGATTTCTGTGTTGAGTTCTTGCATGAGGTTGTGTATCCATCGGAAGATGGACTTGTTCTTGATCATCGGCAGCAAACTGCCGATGATCGGGTAGGCGATGGGCCCTGGAGGAAGGGCCGGCGCCACGGCCGCCGATCTTTTCTTGATGGATATGAGTGTGCACAATATCAAGGAGATGAGACATAATACTAGCAAAGATGAGAGTTCGACGCTAGGGTTTGTTTGGATTTTCATGATTGTTTTCGGTGTTTGAGTGTGCAAAGATGAGACATAATACTAGCAAAGATGAGAGTTCTTGATGGATATGAGTGTGCACAATATGGTGGTTGTATTATTATCTTGAATTTTCGTATATTTATAGACGTTGGATACTTGGATATATAAAAAATGATGGTATCATTTAACATTACTAATTAACCCAATGTTTTCAAAAAAATCAGTTTTTAAGATCAAAAGAAACATCAAAGAAATGTGTGTGAATTAAAAAATAATGGATAACTGGATAAGGATATATTAGATGGTTTAATTGTGGGTTTAGGTAATAAGGAAATTACTATTAAACTCAAAGTTTTACTTATTTTTAATTGATTCTGAATTGGGGCCCATGAGTTTCTTTTTTGAGGTGTTTCATTTGAAGTGACATGTTTTCTAAAAAGGAAATAACTTTCCAAAACAGTTACAAATTCTCTCTTACTTTATCATTTCTTTATCATACTTTATTATTTCTTTGTTATTTTTCTCCTACTTTATCATTTTATCTCCCCCACTATATCATCCACTTTCTCACGCTCTCACTCATCTTCTCTCTCTTATTTTATCATTTATTCATCTCTCATACTTTATTATCTACTTTCTTAATTATCACGCCGGAAAAAAATACGTCGCTTCAAACGGGACGGAAGGAGTACTATATATGATTTACATTCAAAATAGTTTTTGTATTTATAAATATCATTGAAGGTAAGTATGAATAAATTTTGAATTTAGTTTATATCTTTAATTTATTAACTCGTACAAAATGCTCAAAGTAAAGTGTCAATTCACGTGTTTATATTTTTATTATTTTAAACACTATCTTGTTATGGCTAATCTTCATTATTTTAAAGACAAACTTATCATGATTTGTCATATAATCTTTTCCCTAATATCTATTCCTTCCATTTCGGTATCAGTGGTAAGAAAAAAATTCCATTTAAGAAAATTGCATTTTATGTATAAAATAGTACTCTATATAACTAATGTGACACGTTATATTAGAATATGATTTTAAGTATGAATCATTTTTAAACAAAAAACTAACCCGAAAAAAATTACGAATCATTTATAATGGAACAAGGAATATTATATTTATTGCTCCTAAATACTTTGGCTAGTTTACGTTGGATGGGAATGAAGAGTCAATTATTCTATTGGACTAAATCTAGTACAAGAATAAATTAATAAGCGTTCAAAATATTTCTTGCAAGTTGCAACCCTTGTTTGTTTGATGCTGATCTAAAACTACACAACATTGCATGATATCCAAAACTTTATCTTATAAAGATAGAAATATCTTATCTCCAAGCAAAAATATTAAATTAAAACCACATTGACTTATTAATAATTAACCATAAACACACACAAAATTACAATAAAACACACATTATAATACTTAAGATAAATTTTAGAGTCCAACTCAGCCAAGTTGATGCTATCCTGATGAAAGGGTGACTTCCAACTAAAACCCTAAATATGTCGAGCCATAAGCATAAAGTGTTGTTTACAAAAGTTGCTATTACAGTTCAAGAAAATAATAAGTCGAAAAACAAAACAAAACATAAGAGCAAATTGAAACTTCGTCGAGTCGAGGAAGACCTCTTTCCGTAAGACGAAATATGCTCCGTTAGTGCTCTCTGTTTCCAGCGTATCGTCTCCAAAGATGAAACAACGAATGTCTCGAAGTATTGCAGCACCGCAGAACAACGAACTTCGGCGAACTGGACTTCCGGCGAGGGCAGAACTGCTGGACAACTAGAGCTAAGGGACGCAAAAGAAAATGCTTGATGTTGGTGTGTTGAAATGCAATGCAGACTAGCCTATTTATAGGCTCTTCCGCCTAGGTGAAAGGTGTTGGAGCCATTAAGGCAGGTGGAGACGTGGGAAGGAAAGTGGAGAGTTGGAGTGTTCTCAACAGTCTCATTCCAGAGACTTCCAAATAGACGTAATTAGGTGCAGGAGGAGCACCACACCACGAGTTGGGCTAACCCATAAGTAGCCCACCAAGTCCAATTACCGAAGCCCAATTGACAAGACCCAACGGAGTAGCCCACGGATCACCAAAATGACCAATTGTCAAGATCCAAGTCGAAGTCCACGGACCGGAAACGGAACCGGAGCTGGGGCCGGGCGCGGGTGCAGCGTGCCGCGCCGCGTGTGAGGTGGTTGGCGAAAAAGCTCGCGCGCATGAGCATGTGTGACCCAAGTCCACCACATGTCACTTTGTTATCTCCTACAAAGTGGTAGAGACATAAATACCACAACAAACTTTACACATTAATCAATGTGGGACATTGATTAATGTAATAAATCTCCAAAACTCGAATAAGATAAGTTTCTCCATTTTAGGTAACGTCTTAGTTTTGTCCCCCCAAATTTCGAACCACTATTTCACTTACCGAAAGTCGAAATTGAGAAATTAAGTACACTACAATTATCTACTCGAAACGTAGATCAACACCATATATCTTAATTCACAAATTGGATATGTATCGAGGCTCGAAAATGCGATCAAACAGGCTAAATTTTACCCAAATCAAATTAGCATTTAATGCTTACATAATTTCCAAATATATATATACATACGATTTTCCAACAATCCCCCACATGAGTGGAAATAGCCAAATGCATGCAAGCAGACACACATCTCTGTCCTTAAGAGAAAATAAAGCATAAGAGTAGGTGGTTTGTGACCTTGAACCTTCCTTAGTCAGTGCTACCAAGCATACCGGCGGACTAGTGGACACGTGGCCTTGAACTATTCCTCCATGGTGTATACTTAGACAATAGCACTAACACTATAAAGTCTCAACCTCGTCCGTTCTCACATTTGTGTCCTTTACTGGCCATTGACAACCTCTTTGGATTCACAAGTGTTACATAGAAGTGACCCTCACTTCTCACTTACATAGGTGATTTTTACTCGAGTATCCTACCATACTCCACCTTCACATGGTATCCAAGAATCATTAAAAGTCAAGGACTTAACCTCACCACTTGACAGGTCACCAACACTCTCGAGCTCTTTACGGAATAGACTATTTGAGTGTGGAATCAACAGACTCATAGCTTAGCTCTCTCATTGAACCAAGTTCATGGGATCTCCAATCTACAAGGTTGGGTATCTACTATAATCTTCTTTAAATTGTGGATTTAACTCACATTCCATCTACGAGCTTATACATTTGATCTTGATGCAAACTCTTAGTAAGCGAATCCGCTAGGTTATCTATAGACTTAACATAGCCTACAAAGATAACCCCACTCGTGATCAAATGTCTTACGGTATTACGTAGACGATGAATATGTCTCGACTTACCATTATATAACCCACTCTTGGCCCTACCAATAGCCGCTTGACTATCACAGTGAATTATCATAGGTGGCACGAGTTTCATCCAACATGGAGTATCTTCAAGAAAATTACGGAGCCATTCGGCCTCCTCACCGGCCTTATACAAAGTAATAAACTCGGATTCCATGGTGGATCGGGCTATGCACGTTTGTTTCGTGGATCTCCACGGCACAGCTCCCCCTATAGTGAATACATAACCACTAGTAGACAACGAGTCTTTAGTGTCGAATATCCAATTCGCATCACAATACCCTTCATGTACCGGGGGATCTCTAGAGTAGTGCAGCCCAAAGCTAAGAATATACTCCCTCCGTTTCACTAATCAAGTCCCATTGCTTTTGGGCACGAGAATTTAGAAAGTGGGTGGAAAAGAAAATATGTGGTGTAAAAGTATAAAGTGGTGGGTTCCATTTGTTTAGAGTGGTTGTGGTCCTCTCATTTCTTTCAATTTATGGAATAGGACTTGTTAGTGAGACAGCCCGAAATAGAAAATGAGACTTGATTAGTGAAACAGATGAAGTATTTCAAATACCCCATAACTCTTACCAAAGATTTCCAATGCTCTCTAGTTCGATTACTAATGTAGTGACTCAATTTATTCACCGGACAAGCTAGATCGGCCTTGTACAGTTCGTGATCGATGTACATAAGACAACTAATGATCCTAGCATAATCCTCTTGAGCAACATGATCATCCATGTTATTGCTCAAGTGAACATTAACTTCTAGAGGAGTTTTTGCTGGCGCATTATCAAAAGCATTAAACCTCCTAAGCATCTTCTCAATATAATAAGATTGAGACAAAACAATCCCATTTGGAGTTCTTTGGATCTTCACTCCAAGAATAACATCAACAACTCCCATATCTTTCATATCAAAAATTCTCTTAAGCATACGCTTGGTGTCATTTATGACTTGAATGTTTTGTCCCATAATCAACATGTCATCTACATAAAGACAAATAATTACAAAACCATTCTTCGTATTCTTTAAGTAAACACACTTGTCACATTCGTTTATCTTAAACCATTCGACAATATAGCATCGTCGAATTTCAATTATCATTGTAATGGTGCTTGTTTCAACCCATATAGGGATTTAACAACCTTACATACCTTTCGCTCTTGGCCAGGTACTACAAACCCTTCAGGTTGTTCCATATAAATTTCCTCTTCTAAATCCCCATTTAGAAAGGCGGTTTTCACGTCCATTTGGTGAATCTCAAGATTGTACAAAGCTGCGATAGCGATAAACCCACGGATAGACGTTATCCTCGTCACAAGTGAATATGTATCGAAAAAATCATATCCTTCAATTTGCTTAAAACCTTTAACCACTAATCCAGCGTTATACTTATCAATTGATCAATCTACCTTATATTTCCTTTTTAAGATCCATTTGCATCCTAGGGGCTTGCAACCTTCGGGTAAATCAGCTAAAACCCAAGTATGATTTTGCATGATCGAGTCAATCTCACTTTGGACAGCTTCTTGCCAAAGCGGACCATCAGGTCTCGAAAGAGTTTCCTTAATAGACTTCGGTTCTTCGTCTAAAAGAAAGACCACAAAATCACGATCGAAGTCCTTAGCAACCCTTGCTCTAATGCTACGTCTTGGTTCTAAAGTTCCAAGATCGGCAGCATGCCTTTTACACGTAGCAGACTCTACCCCCACATTTTCAGAATTACTAACAATCTCTCTAGTTTCACCACTAGAGCTTGATTCAGCCTTATCCTCCTTTTTACATAGATAGATATGTTCAAAAAATATAGCATTCCTTGATTCAATAGTAGTTCCTACATTCATATCGGGCACAACTGATTTATTAATAACAAACCGATATGCACTACTGTTCGGTGCATTCCTTGATACAATCGACAGTTTTAGGTCCGATTGTAACTTGCTTAGGCAAAGACACTTCTACCTTAGCCAAACACCCCCACACCTTGAGGTATTTAAAGGAAGATTTTCTTCCTTTCCACAACTCGTAAGGAGTAATATCCCTACCTTTTAGAGGTATTCTATTCAACAAGTAGTTAGTCGTCAAAACGACTTTCCCCCACATGTTTTGGGGCAGTCCAGAACTCATTAACAAGGCGTTCATCATTTCCTTTAAGGTTCAATTCTTCTTTTCAGTCACACCATTTGATTGAGGCGAATAGGGGGCAGTGGTTCGATGAATGATACCACTTGTTTTACACAACTCTTCAAACGGAGCTACATACTCCCCACCTCTATCACTTCGTACCATCTTGATTTTACAATCAAGTTGGTTTTCAGCTTCAGCTTTAAAGTTAATAAAAGCTTCAATCACCTCATCTTTACTCCTTAAAAGATAAAGAGAACAATATCGCCTGCAATCTTCACGAAAAGTTATAAAGTACTTTTTACCACCTCTTGTTTGCACAAACTTCAAGTCGCACACGTCAGTGTGAATAAGTTCTAGAGGCTTGGTATTTCTTTCTACATAATGAAATGGAGACTTAGTCAACTTTGCTTCAACGCAAACTTTACACTTGGTTGTTTTAAACTCATTCACTTTAAGTAAATCGAGATTAACTAATCTTTTTATCGCATTTAGATAAACATTTCCTAATCTAGAATGCCATAAATTAGAACACTCAGTCAAGTAGGAGGAAGTAGCTTCATTATCATTATTCTTGCTCTCACGAGGCTCTTGGCGCAAAGCCATTACACTCAACTTGAAAAGGCCCTCGGAAAGGTAACATTTTTCCTAAAAATATTCCAAACTTAGAAAGGATAAACTTGTTAGACTCAAACCCTAGTCTAAAACCTCTCTTAACTAGTACAGAGCCAAACATCAAATTTTGCGGATATCGGGGACATGCAGCACCTCTCTAAGAGTAAAGTTCTTCCCAAAGCTCAAACTTAGCACCACAGTACCATAGCCAACTACCTCTAAAGAGGCTTGATTTCCCATATTCAGCTTCCTCCCTTGGCAACTCTTATACTTGGTAAAGCGGCTTCGGTCACCACACACATGTGCCGTGGCAGCGGTATCAATATACCATTTCCCTTCATTCTCCACGACATTTGCTTCTTCAGTGACGACGGCCACAAGGTCAGCTTTAGTGAGGTCTATCTCCAACATGTTGACTTAATGAGCTCTCTCTTCTTCGGCTTATGGCAGTCCTTGGACATGTGGCCGGTCTTGCCACAGTTGTAGCACTCCCCTTCAAACTTGTGAGCTTGCACCCTGCCCTTCCCTTTAGGGTTGCTGTTTGGACGCCCTCTTTTTTGATGTTGTTGGAGTTTCCACCATTCTCTGCGAGGTTAATGATGAGTGGTTTTTATATCATCTCATCGTGTTCTTTTTAAGCTTATTTACATCTTTTCTATTCATTTTTAGCTTTTGTTTTGCTTGGAATCGTATACTTTCGATGGTTTTTAATTTTGTAGGTTTCTCGTGCATTTTGAGCATATTTGGTGGTATTTAGCACCAAAATGGAAGAAACCATGACCATTGATGCATTGTTGGCAAATATGGAGTTGTTTGGATGAAGAATGAAGAGGATTTGAAGCCGGATGTTGAAGAAATCGTGTTTCGAGCTCGTGTAACAAGGCAGTTGGAAAATTGCGTAGAAGGCGGATCTAACGATCTTAGAATCCGATCCCCACCGTCCACATTGTATTTCTATGTGTTAGGAACACTGTGGAAAAGTTTCGTGGTGATCCAACGGCTAACAAAGGAGATATAGCGTTTTTACCAAAATACGACAGTGCATAAAAATGTGTTCGGCCGAAGACGTCGGACCGCGGTCCGCGTTTTGTGCTGGACCGCGGTCCGCTATGTTCTGACTCAAAAACTGGAAAATCCCTGGGGGTCGGACCGCGGTCCGCATTTTGTGCTGGACCGCGGTCCGCATCTTTTACATCCCAAAAACGTTTTTTTTCGGCCCGAAACCTATAAACCCTTCCGGACTTCTTTCCTTCGAATCACACACTATAATTTCGACTTTTTCCAGCCCCCAAAGCAGAGAAACACCCAAGGCATCCCTCCGTTGAAGATTCAAGACGAAGATTGAAGACCACAACCCGAGAACCAAGCGCGAGGATCAATCCGCTAGATTCTAGGTTCTATTATTCCTTCTCAGATTTGTTTAGGGTTTTTGATACTTGAATTCTATGGATTATTTTTGCATCTTTTGTGATTATTTTCCTACGAATATGAGTGACTAAATCCCCTTGTGTGGGGGTTTAACAGGATCTATGTTTTTGATGAAATGATCCAAACCCTAGTTTTTCAATGAATGAATTGTTTTGTTTCTTAATTGTTGAGCCTGCTTTTGATTTCTCTATGATTTTTTAATGTGATTGGCCATCATCTTAGATAATTATAGAGAATATAGGTAATAGATAATACGACGCATCATACCTGATTATTTATTTAGACCTGCAATTAAGTGTCTAGATTGTCACCATTGGTTTGGGATAGTTTAGATGGTTCTTTAAATCCTTGAGCATGATACGATCCTTAGGTTCATGATATGATCACTTGATTGACCCTTAGAATTATAAGTTAGAGATCTCCCGCCATCATACGGAATCCCTAGAGCCTTAGTGGATGAACCAACAAAATAAATTCATAAATGCTAGCTAGAGAATGAGAATGAATCGATCATCTTAGACATAGTGATTGTTAAACCTCCGCACTCTTCATCAAACTTGAAACCACACCCGTTAATCCACTTCGCTTTGATTTTACTTGCTCTTTTACTTTCTTGCTATTTTAATTCTGTAGTTTAGAATAAACCAAACCCAGTTTAGGACCAAGTAGATAGTGAAATAATTAAGATAATTAGAACCCAGCTGAGTCCTTGTGAGATCGACCTCGGGAGTTGCTAGATTAGGTACTATACCGATTCGTGCACTTGCGAGAATTATAATTTATTCATCAGTTAACTCTCGGTTCCGCGGGTGATTTGCCCTTCCCATCTCGATTCCTCATGTTGGTCTCAATACGGAGCTTGACAACAAGATCCTCAAGCGTCATTTCCTTTCGCTTGTGCTTCAAATAGCTTTTGATGTCCTTTCAGCTCGGGGGAAGCTTCTCTATCACAGTTGCCACAGTAAAAGCATCTGGCAAAAGCATTCCTTTGGCGTGGACGTCATGGATAATGAGTTGAAACTCTTGCAATTGCTCCATGACCGGCCGAGAGTCCACCATTTTGTAGTCCAAAAACTTGACGACTATAAACTTCTTGGTACCTGCATCATCAATACAATATTTCTTTTCAAGTACCTCCCAAATTTCCTTGGAGGTCTTTACATTCGAGTACACGTTATACAAGCTATCCTCTAGTCCACTTAATAAGAAATTTTTACAAGCTATCCTCTAGTCCACTTAATAAGCCAATTCTCATAAGCAATGCGAACTTCAGCATTCGGCTCAGATTCACTTGGAGGTCCAGGTACATTCTTCCTCAAAATGGTAGTGAACCCCATTGTTGTCAAGTAGCACAACATTTTTTGTTGCCACCTCTTGAAGTCGGTACCTCCAAACTTTGGTGGCTTCTCGACTGTTGGAAACACTCTAGACGAGTGTAACAGTACCGTCATCGTCGGGGTCGAGCCCCCCACCATACCAAGGTGACTCACATCCCCAAAATGGACATTAGTTTGCAAAGCAGAAGACATAACATTGAAGTTAAATGTCGAGTTAGTGGCATTGGTATGATTAAGTGTGATTCTTGCATCGGTGACGGCAGAAATGGCAGCAAGAGTTGGATTTGTAAAAGTCGGCGTTGGAGTCGGGATAGATACCAACGAGAAGACGTTGCTGGAGGAGGTAATGACGTCTGAAACAACGGCGGTTGTGGCAGAGAGCAACATTGGTGACAGTAGTGGCAGCCGCGACATTGTTGGTGACAGAGGTGGCAAAGACAATAGCGTCGGAGATGGCAATAGATGAGGAAGACATGTTGTAGCAGCTTAGGTAAATAAGGTACGAAATGACGAACGTCTCGAAGTATTGTAGTACTCTCGGTTCCCAGCGTATCATCTTCAAAGATGAAATGACGAACGTCTTGAAGTATTACAGCACCGCAGAACAACGAGCTCCGGCGAGCGAGGGCAGAACTGCTGGACAACTAGAGCTAAGAGATGTAGAAGAAAATGCTTGATGTTGACGGACCACCCAAAGGACCAAGTCCAAGGATCGGAACCGGGGCCGGGGCGCAGTGCGGCGCGCCGCGTCGCTTGTGAGATGGTCGGGGAAAAAGCTCGCGCGCATAAGCATCTGTGACCCAAGTCCACGACATGTCACTTTGTTATCTCCTAAAAAGTGGTAGAGACATAAATACCACAACAAACTTTACACATTGATCAATGTGGGACATTGATTAATATAATAAACCTCCCAACCCTGAATAAGGTAAGTTTCTCCACTTTAGGTAACGTCTTAATTTTGTCCCCCAAAACTTCAAGGTTTCTCACTCACCGAAAATCGGAATCGAGAAATTAAGCACACTACAATTATCTACTCGAAATCGGGTATGTATCGAAGCTCGAAAATGCGATCAAAAGGGCTGAATTTTACCCAAATCAAATTAGCGTTTAATGCCAACATAATTTCCAAATATATACATATGATTTTCCAACATAAAGCATACGGTAGAAACTACAACCTCGTAACTTTATTGATATTTTTCATTTTTATGAGAACGATACATTTAAACTCAATTTCTTCCCCAATCCCTATTAGAGGAGATTAAAAAAAAACTCATGATAGAACCTTCTACCAAAATAAAAGATTTAGGGTTCAATCTCTTCAGGTAAATCGTGTAACACTCCCATGAAAAGATCTTGTAAGAAGACGTACGGGGCTTAATTATTATCGAAACCATGCAGGACACAAAAGTTTCAACTTCTCTATCCTCAATTTAGGATAAGAAATACGAATACCCGGTTATCATCTCCGCCAAGCACGACTCCATTGTAATTGATGGATTATCAACTGACTCGATCATTAATATCCTACAAAAGATATGTGCTGTTGATTTATCATCTCGACCAAGGCCCACTCTACTGCATTTGATAGATCATCAACCGCCTCCATCATTATCTCCTACAATAATAATAACAATAATAAAAAAAAATCATTTTTAGAGTCTAATCGAATTCGAATTCATGATCTTTCAATCACGACATTACAAAAGCAAGTAAGGACTATATATATTAAATTACATTATTTTCGGAGTTATTGAGGTTGATCAGAACATCAAGAATATCACCTTCTTCTCTCTTGATTCCTTTATCCCACATCTCGATTCTTGGATCTTGATATTTCCTTACACTCTTTATATCATTCGTAATAGTGTTTAATAAAATCTAATCGTGTAATTTCGAATGACTTTTCAAGTAAAATATATAGGCTGAGTTTAAAATTCCTTAAATGTAATGCAATGCATTGAACGAAAAATTTGCGGTCCCATCAATATTGAACCACGGCTCGCAATAGACTTTCACAATTAGTTGCCCCCATATCCAAATTTATGGCTCTCAATGTATTGTATATTACTATCAACTTAATATTTTGATCTCTTAATTGCAAACTATACAAACATGAAAGTTGTCTTTTTTTTTTTATATTAAAGAATAAACTATTTAAGCATTGCAAATGTATCAAATAAGGTTTGACAACATGTATTTATTCGATGAGAATATTCTGCGATCATTAGAGGTAATCCCGTAAGATAATGAGTTGTTTAAATTATTGGTTACATATTAGTCAAAATCCGATTTTTAACCACATGAGCGGACTTTAATTACGTACTTTGAACAATTTGATTATTTGCATACAATTGTGTTGTTCTTAATTGATGGAACTAAAGTCCCAATAGCCCTTCCATATGTTCATAGGGATCATTACACTTAATATATCCAAACCTATTAAATTAATTAATGCTTTCTTGCCTCTTAATTCCAAACATTTTTATTTGGTGTTGCCTTAATGTGATTGATACAAATTACAAATTCTTCCAAATGACATACAAATAATACTCATTAAGATATTTGAATAATATAACATGATCATATGGTAAAACTAGTATAACATGATTCACAACGTACTTGATTTTATTAACATTATCAAGAAATTAGCAATACATTATCTTTCACTACATTAATTTTAAAAATACTCTAACATTGCAAACATGCAATACATTAGTAGTTCTAATTTCCCATGAGTCGAAGACGAGTCCAATCGAGTCGTTGCATGAGCAACATACTTGTTCATTGCCAAGCCATCCCCCGACTCGGTCAACTCAATGCGACTCCTTCCCAAGCGTGGCTTCCAATTAAACCCTTGAACCAGCCGAGCCAAAAGCATCGTGCTCATGGTCGAACCAAGCTAGACGCCCGAGCATCCTCGTCTCCCTGTACTAAACGACAACATACGTAGCTCGTGATCCGATAGAACAACCGTTGATGCTTCATCGACCATATGGCCCTCGGGGTTCAACCTGATAGGCTCGGCCCAAGTCCTAGGGTTCGCCCTAGGCCGAGACGACGTGGCTCCCCTTAGGGACGAGGTAGCCACCCACGATGGTATTTTCACTTGAAATATGAGGGATGTTGAACGGTGATAGTGGATATAGCCTAAACGTTTCTTTGACACAAGCCTTCACGTAGTTTAGTTTGGTCCAATTCTTGGCATGCCTTAACGAGAATATGCGGGAGTAAATTTCCAAACTAATACTTTTTGAAACTTTAATTCCCAAAATAATACAATCTTAACATTAATTTCCAAACTAATACATTTTTTTGCCACATAGATGCCACTTGGAAAATCTTAATTGTATTTTTTTTATTTTTGGCCACATAGATAGCCACTTGTATAAGTTATTTATCATAAATAATATTACTAATTAATAATAATATTTGTTTCAATTACTACCCATTCTCGGCAATGATAAAATAATAACTTTATATATATGTTCAAGTGCAATTTGTTAATTGTTTATTATATAGATGACTCACTTATATGAATTTTTTTTATTCTTTTTCTAAGCAGTCTCGTATTTAAGTAATTAAGTGTTTGATTTATCACCAAGTAAAAGTTTTCTATGATGTTTTATTAAAATATTGTCAAAAATATCTTACCTTCAAAAATAATTTTATAGGATATAATAATTAATAGATTAACAGAGAATAATTAAAAGGTTGACTAACTTAATTTTGAAGCACAATGATACTATTATGTAAAACTTTTCTCACTGCTCATACTTTACCACATAATAAATAGTTGAGACTAACGTAATTCTGATGGAGAATGATAGTATGATATTAACGTTTTATCATGCACCAATTATAACCACTAATCATAGGACCAACTGACCACTAATCATGGAAACAAAGACATATGCAGGACAAAAAAAAAAGTTGAATGCTTCTCGGGTCACAAAATATCCAATACCGTTAACACATTTAGAACATAAAACAACATTGAAAACAAATAGAAGCAACACCAACTAAAAGATCCAATACTGTCAAGAAAGTAAGAACGTAGACAACATTGAAAATAAATAAAATCAACATGAATTAAAAGATCCAATAATGTCAAAAAAGTAAGGACATAAATAACACTGAAAACATATAGAAGCAACACCAGTTAACAGATTATGTTCTTCTTCAACCCAATGCCCTACAAAATGAAAATGACAATCTAAATTAATTTCATGCATAAGAAGATTTTTGAGTACTTTATTGTGGAACTTGCTATTGAAGTTACTAGCTAAATGACGGATGCAAAAACGATGGAAAGCATGAGGCTCGGTCCATCCTAAACCATCTTGGTTCATTGCATTAAGGATCCCATTATGTCTATCAGAGATTACACAAATTCCATTTCTTCGTATCACAAAACGCCTAATGCAAGCCATAAACCAACCCCAACTATCATTGTTCTCTCCTTCCACTATGGCAAATGCAAGTGGAAACAATTGATTATTACCATCGCATGAAACAACAATGAGCATGGTACCTTTATATTTTCCATAGAGATGCGTACCATCAACACTAATGATCGGACGACAATGTTTAAATCCTTCGATTGAAGCTGCAAACGACCAAAATACACGCTTAAATGTTTCATGTCCCGGGTTCCTCTCTGCAGGTTCTTTTTCCCAATGTACAATTGTGTTGGGATTTTGTTGCTTTAACACATCCATATACCTTGGCAATATTTTATAAGATTCAAGCCAATCACCAAAAAGATCTACAATTGCCTTTTGCTTTGCTTGCCATGCTTTTTTCTTTGAGATTTCATAAGTGTACTTCTCCAAAATGAAAGCTTGGATGGCGCTCAATGAAATAGAAAGTTGAGCCTTCACTAGAGGCTTTATTTGACTGCAAATAAATGCCGAATCCAATTGCAAGTGATCCCTGTTAATGATTGGGTTAACACATGTATGAGGGCCACCATACTTCCTAATTTCAAAAAAGGTTGCTCCATTAGGAATTGTAGCACGTAATCTCCAAGAGCAATTTGGAGCTTGCTTACATTTAAGCACCCAAAGATTAGGAGTAGACAACGCAACTTGATATTGTTGATGTACTGCCAATGAATATGACTTCACGGCATCTTGCAACTCACCTTTTGTTTTAAATCTTTGACCTACATGTAATTCTCCACCATCATTTGCTTGTTTAAATTCTTGGTGAGGCATCATTCTATCGACGACAGCAACATCAACTCCATTAATGTTCGTGAACTCAGGAATTGGTGCATTTTCATATGCTAAGGGAATATATTCGTCATCTATTCCGTCATGTGCCTCATCAAAATAATCCTCCAATAAATTATTATTAACTTCAGTGTCAGTTGTAACATATTGATTCCCTTCACTTGCAACAATTTCTTCCACAATATTTAAATCAATATCGAAACCAAATGCCTCATTTTCTTTGTTAAGAAGTCTTGTGAAAGGGCCACTCGAGATACCTTCTCGCGGCAAAGCCATCAATATTCCTTGCAACTGGTTACTGATCGTACTCCTTGCAAAGCGATAACCACCTGTGTAGGATAAACCCATCAAGCTTCATAAACTATTATAATACAAGAATAACAACAAAGACTGCATCTTTATTAAAGATAGCAGAAAAATAGAAAGAATCATTACCTTGAGCGAGAAAGCGAAGTCGACGAGCACGAATAATTAATCCAAGCTATTGCTTGTGATAATGATTGAATTTGAAGAACAAGAACTCAAAGAATTTGCGTTCAATGTATTGCAGAATAGGGGTGTCTTCTTAAGGCAAAATCTGGAAACAAGATGGATTTGGGACAATTTTGCAGAGTCGGCGAGTTTTGTATCACATGCTGCAGAACTCGCAGCGGCCAATCGCTTGCCGACTTGAGAATGAGATTTGGGTTAGGTTAGAGTTGGGGAGGAGCGTGCTGGAAGAAAGAAGGAAGAAGGTAACTTTGATTTACTTTAATTATTTTCCTTTCTAGAGAAAGTGTTAAAAATTAATATTATAAGTGTAATAATTATTAGGACTTATAAATATAGGAATCAATGCAATATTTCCTAACCAATGTTATTTATAATAAATAATTTGTCTATGTGGCCAAAAATTAAAAAAAACACCATTAAAATTTTCCAAGTGGCATCCATGTGGCAAAAAATATATTAATTTGGGAAATAATGTTGAGATTGTATTATTATGGGAATTAAAGTTTCAAAAAGTATTAATTTGGAAATTTACTCAATATGCGGTTGATTTATCATTTCGCCCAAGGCCCACTCCACTAAATTTGATGGATTATCAACTGCCGCGATTATTATCTCCTGCAAATTATGTCGATTAAATCAAATACGGGTATGGAAATAAATCAGTAAATCAATAAAATACAAAGATTCTGTTGAGTCGAGAGCAAGGTTGTCAAACTCGCGATTTTAGGTAGGATCATTGGGCCCTACTAGAATCGTGAATCATAGACGATCCTATCAAAAAATTAATTTTAAGTAAATTAACATTAACAGATAAAAACTTAAATATAATATCCATAAACAACAATTAAAAGTCATTAAATCTCTAAAAAATACAAAACTTCAATCAACGAATAAGCTATTCCGTTCGGCGCTAGTCGTATCAATAAATAATTAAATTTAGAATTAGCATGTGCATTGTGTGGTTTATGTCTTGAACAAGCATCTTATCAGTAATAAAAACTGTAAACTATAAAGAGACTCCATATCAAATTTGGTAAAGTAAGAAATCAGACATCTCTCATTTTTTTAGTATAACTTATGTCTATAAAAACACACTTTTCAGTCTTATCATCATCTAGTTTCTTTTTGAAAATTATTTTTAGAAATCAAACAAAATTCTAAATCATGAAACATATAAGAAAAATTTAACAGTACAATAAACTCAAAAGGACATGAATTACTTCGAGAAGTTAAAAATCTCGAATCTTGAGGGAGATTGAGAAAACAATTAAAATTACATATGATCCATACATTCCGAACACATATCCTTTCTTCAGCAATCGAAGTTCTTCGAGAGATGAAGTCGTCAAGTTACAATTGATTGGGCTATTTTGAAGAATGAAGATTGAAAAGGCGATTTAGGGCTTTTAGTCTACTTGGAATCATTTACGGCTTTTAGGAAAAAACAATAAATATATTTTTATTTGAAAAAAAAAATCTGATCTTGTAGACTCGTGCTGACTCGCACGATCCCACGAGTTTACGTGCTGACTCGTGATCCCACCCGATCCTATCACACAAGCGATCCTACACCAATCCGGCTCGTATGAGTCTCGCGACTCATAAACTCGGACGAGTTTACGTGTTGACTCGCGAATTTGACAACATTGGTCGAGAAAATTACTCTCTATCTTTAAGATGAAGTTTGTCGGCAAACTGTCTCTCCAGATAAAACAAAAGATGATTAATAATCTAACACTATAATTATTGTTTCGAGATAGATTTATACAATACGGGATAATGATAAATGTGCAGAAATGCTATAAAGAGTAGTCACGGCTTTTCTACGAACAATCATCTCCGAAAAATCAGAAGATGCCTTTGGAAAAGTCACGACTCTTTCCATTATCAAACACATTCAATTATCAATTAATCACCCTTTCACGTAATAATTCCAACAAAATAATATATATATATATATATATATATATATATACCTAATCAACTATCAATTATAATATGCCCTATATATAATAATATGTAATATTATATATATATATATATATATATAATTAGCGTAAAAATCAATTAATATAAATTACATTTTTTCTATGTTCAAGATTTCAATATCTAAGACAACGTTTGTATTTATTATTCCCTATTCTGTTTCAATCTTAGCATTCTGAGATGCTTCCGTATGTCTATCCTCTTCTATGTGAAGAAAAAATAAAGCTCTTCTTTCAATGATGACACACAAATAGCAAAATTGCACATAATTAATGGATGGTATATAACACAATAATACCTCATGTTCGTCCCTGATTTCTCGATTTCATGCCGGAATTTTATCAGCAAAGAAACGGTAATGATTATCTTCATTCCATTACGGCCCATCAAAGTAAAAAAAAAAAAAAAAAACATTTGATCATTCCCATCACCCAAATTAAAAAGACAAAATCAGTAGTCAATAAACAAATTTAATGTCAGCAGGTATAGTTAATAGTAAAAATTGAGATAACAATTACATATACTATTAAATTTACATAACAAATCGACATCAAATATCACAAGAGAAGAGAAACCCAATTAAAGAATTTACAATTTCAACTTTAAAATTTCTGAAATCGAAGACTCATTAACAAATTTACATATTTTTATTACACGTAATATTTGGTTCGTATTTAGTTTGGTAGGTAGTTTGGATTGAAAAGTAAGTACTAACTACTTTTCAATTTTACTATAATATACTAATAAAAATATACAAAAAATATAAAATAAAGCACCATTTTCCCCAATCAAGCATCACATGAATCCGCTCGTATATAGTTTGTGTCACACCCCGTTCTGGAGTGAGCGGGTTTAGGAAGGATATCGGTGATCCGGACGACAAAAGGGGAATCGGATAGGAACCGTTGATGATGAGAACAAAGATCCAACGATGGAAGATCAAAGTGGCTAGATAAATCTGGACGGGATTTATAATATATACATGATATCCTAATATAATTATAATATTAGATTTATGCTTTATAAATAGGAAGTAATAGTTGTGTAAGATAGGCAATGAAAATAAATTATTCTCTTTCTCTCTTCTCCTAAATTCTCTCGGTCAAACTCTCTCTCTCCTTCAATCAACAATCTCTCCCTCAATCAACTCACTCTCCTTCTTCTCAATCATAATTTCAGTTCATATCTCTTACCCTCAATTATCTCTCTCCTTCTGAATCAGTATTCTTAATCGTGTTCATCAAAGACAGTCAAATATGTTTAACAATCCGGTGTATAGACACCGGGTTGTTACAGTTTGCAAATAAAAAATCGTTGTAAAGTTTTGTCGGGCAGTAATAATTCATTAAAAAGACATGATTTTAGTTCAAATTCTTCAAGATTCTTGAGAAAATGGTGTTGACGTTCTACCAATATTTTTTTATTACATAAATTAAAGCAAGTGGAGCTGCTGCCACGTTGAACCGGTCGAAATTCAGACAACAGATGATCAATCTGACTTTGTCTGATTCTTTCCCGCGTTTACCAAGTAAATTTCATTATATGATTCTTTATTTATTTATTCTTTCCTCTGTTCCAAATTCATCTCTTTCTTGCTCGATTCACCTAACTTCTGACCCATTCAATTCCCCCTTCTCATCAACTCCATCAGCATAAACCTTTCCAACTCCTCATTCTCTCTCTAAAGACTCCATTTTTATCTCGCATTTCTGTCTGTTTCATCATTATCGACGATGATGCTCAACCGCTTCCTCCTCCTGCTCTCTGCTCTGCTGCCGATTTGTGTTTGCCAATCTTTTAAAGGTAAGATCTTTTTTGTGTTTTGTGACTTTGATTTTGTGATTCTTGATAGATTTTGGTCATGGGTTTCGCTAAATTAGGGTTCTAAGTGGTTGATGTGTAGTTAGAGGTAGCTTTGATTTGTGATTCTTGATTAATTTTGCCAATTTTTTAAGGGTAAGTTTTTTGTAGCTTTGATTTGTGGTTCTTGATTGATTTTTGATAATGGGTTTTGCTAAATTTAGGGTTCTAAGTGGTTTATGTATAATTAGAGGTAGCTTTGATTTGTGATTTGTGATTCTTGATTGATTTTGCCAATCTTTCAATGGTATTTTTTTGTGTTTTATGTAGCTTTGATTTGTGATTCTTGGTTGATTTTGGTCATGGTTTTTGCTAAAATTAGAGTTCAGGGTTCAAGTGATTTATTTATAAATAGGGGATATTCTCAATAAAGAAGAAATGAAATTCTTGGTGTTTTTAGGTGTCTTGATTGACTGTGGTGCCACCGTTGGATCAACGAGCAACGGATTAGAATGGGTATCGGATTCCGGCTACATATCGGCTGGGAGTCCCAAAATTGTCACCGCAGAAGTAATGTTTCCCACACTCTCTACCGTCCGATCATTTCCCCTGCAAAACAACCTTTTCAAGAAGTTCTGCTACGAGATTCCTGTCGATAGGACGAAGAAGTATTTAGTTAGGACAACGTATTACTACGGTGGAGTGAATGGCAATGTTAGTCCACCTATTTTTGATCAGATAGTCGATGGGACGCCGTGGAGTGTGGTGAATACAACTGAGGAATATCTGAGTGGGAAGTTGAGTTACTATGAGGGTGTTTTCATGCCTACTGGGAAGAACTTGAGTGTGTGTTTGGCTGCGAATACTTATACGGATTCGGACCCTTTTATATCTGCTCTTGAGGTTGTGCTTTTGCTGGATCAGTTGTATAATTCGACAGATTTTGGAGCTAATGCTTTGAGTTTGGTGGCGAGGCATAGTTTTGGATATGATGGTCCGGTTTTCGGGTGAGTTCTTGCTCTCTTTTTGCCTTTGGTTTCCAGATTTTAGTATGGTCTTACTATGATCATAGATTAGTGTTAAGTGGACGAAAGAAGCGGGTAAGAAGGGGGGAACTTTGTTTTTCAGTAAAATGGTTGTGGATGAGTTGATTTTGTGCTAGAATACGGGTAGAATGAAAACATGTGTCGAAGAAATAAAAGGACAATTTAAGTAGATATAACGGGTTTGACTTAAAGGGATTCCGAAGAATGAACTCATCTTGCATAAGTTGTTTTGATTTCCACTTAACGAACTATGATTACGATTCATTTTACCTGTATTCTAGCACGAATTCAGCTCATCCTTGACAATTTTACTAAAAAGCAGAGTTTCCCTTTTCGCTTCTTTCATCCAACCTCAATCACGTCCTGACATATATGTCTTAATTTAGGAATTGGTTCGTGACAATCTTAGTCGTATTGTATAACGTAATCGAAGCATAGATTTACATTTCCCTTGTTTTACTTGGAATTGGAATGATTCAAATATTGTTGATTATATGCTTAATGTGTAGTAATTCTTCATCCAACTATATTGTTGATTATACGCTAACTAAATGCATAACTTGCTAGATATCCGGATGATCAATTCAATCGGTACTGGGAGCCGTTTGGCTCCGATGCGTTTCCCCTGTCAAATCCAACTGAACTTGCTGTTTCCGGCATCTGGAACATTCCTCCTCCGAAAGTATTCCAAACCCGACTGGCTAAAAGCCTAGTGGAACCGCTCACATTACATTGGCCTCCGGGTCCTCTACCGGGCGGACTAAATTACTACTATATTGCTCTTTACTTTGCGGATGATCACACTTCCGATCCAGAGATCTCGAGAACAATGGATATAACCCTAAACGGCATTCCTTACTACCGTAACTTGGTTAGAACTCCGGTTGGTCTTGTTGTATTCGTAAACCAGTGGCCTCTTGCTGGTCTTACCAATCTAACCTTGACTCCTACACCCGGTTCAACTGTCGGCCCTTTGATTAATGGTGGAGAGGTTTTTCAAGTTCTTCAAGCCGGTGGGAAAACTCTTCCTCGTGATGGTATGATCCGATCTATGAGCCGGTACTATAGTAGAAATTTGTTCGACATCCCAAATCATCATCATCGTCAAATCTTTTGTCTTTATGGATAAACGGCTAGATAGATTTGGCTTAGTTATACATTTGCTCGTCTTTTACAAACTTATTATCCGTGCCTTCATATTATCGAGTTTGATTGTGTTTCTCCTTGCAGTGATTGCTTTGATAAGCTTAAGGAAGAGCTTCCACAACCCTCCGGCTGATTGGAATGGCGATCCGTGTCTCCCCAGCCGATACTCGTGGACTGGAGTCACTTGTTCTGGAGGGCCTCGAATTCGTGTACTCTCTTTGTAAGTTCGATCTTACTAAAATTGAAACCCTCGTATACCTCCAATCTTCAAGAAAAACTCGACCTTGAATATAACCCATCCCCTATTAATGCAGGAACCTCACTAGCATGGGGCTTTCGGGGTCAATTTCACCGCGAATTGCAAGAATGACAGCACTAACTACCATGTGAGTAAATATGCGACGTTTCGATTTTCATTATTTGTTTATTTGTTCAGATATTGATGCCTTCTCGTCGTTAACAGATTGCTCGGGAATAATAGCTTGTTTGGAACCATCCCAGACCTCAGTCCATTGAAGGGGTTGCAGATTTTGTAAGTGAAATGAAACTCGACTATTTGGATTACATTCCTTAACCGTTTTCTCTTCTAACACGAACATCTTCGTTTTTAGGCATCTAGAAGACAATCGGTTGAGTGGAACTATTCCTCCATCGTTGGGAAACTTGCAGAACTTAAATGAACTGTAAGTTTGAAACTCATCAACATCTCTACGTTACTCGCACAAACATTAGAAAATCGATCTAATTCCGTTCTCTTTGCTCAGTTTCGTGCAAAATAACAATCTAACTGGCCAAGTACCGAGCAACCTAATTGGAAAACCGAGATTGACACTGAGGTAGCTTATCTTTATACCGTGCTTTTCTTTTCTTTTCTTTTCCTTTTTTTTTTTTTTTTGCTGTGTTTGTGTAATTAACTGAGACGTATATTTGGCTACTTAGATATACCCCCGGGAACCCGTTATTGACTACTCCACCTTAAGTTCGTTCGTTCCACCATTCTTCGCTCCGCTAGCAACTCAAGCAAGATCAAGATGGAGTAAGGTACCCGTAACTGCGTTCTTACTGTTGAGTTTAAGAGCCAAGAATCGATCTTTTTGAGCCTTATCGAAGTATATGAGTATCATTTATGATGAGATCAAATGTATATAATTGTTTTTTTGTAAAAAAAATGGGTTTGTTTTGTTTGTTTTTATGATGCGTTGTGATAGTCTTAGGTTTAAGAATCGTGTTTTGATCCCCCTTAGATACTAAGCTTCTCCATCAACCTTGTAATTGGCTTGTAATATTCCTCCCCCAAACACTTACTATCTTGTGATAAATGATTGATTGTTCTTACTGTTGAGTTTTGTTTCATTAGCATCTTCTTGATGTTCGAATGTTACGTCTAGTTATGTAGTAATTACATAACATATCCTTAAGATTGTTACCTCAAAGATGGGATTTTTCCATGGAATTCGTCTCAACTATTCCGTGGCTTATTATTTTATTGTATTGATCATAATACGCAATTAAACCGGACGGGGCGGATCTTGGGGGTGTGACTTATGAGGCCCCTCCTAAATTGTGTACTTAATCCAGATTCTCTTTACGTTTTCAAAATTTACTGTTTTGCCCCGTAGTCGCCTTCTAGATTCTAAATGCTATGTCAGATTGTGATCGCTATCTTAGCAGAGAGAGATGAGTTGTTTTTTTGCTTCCGAATTTGTGAATCTCGTCCTCTATTTCTAGATCTTAAATCCGCCACATGAAATGTATAGAAGCTCCGTTGCTAATTTCTAAATGCTCATATTGTGATCACAACATAGTAGAGAGAGTTGTTATTTTGTACCGAAATTGTAGATCTTACCTTCTATTTCTAGATCGAAATTCGACATGAAATGTATAGGGGCTCCAAAATTAATTTATCACAACATAGTAGAAAGAGTATTTCGCGGTTCGGTTCAGAATTTTAGATCAACCACGAGCTGCATATGAACTCAACAGTCAGTCTCAGTTCACTTTCTTAAATGCTATCACAACATGAGAGAGTACCACAAAAAGAGAGTAGTGGCTGTATAGAAGCTCCATATTCACTTTTATAAATGCTATGTCAGAATGATGAGAGAGAGTACAAATTAATAGTTCCATATAATGTGGATCATGTTTCCCAAATCTGCTGTCTAAACCACATTATTAGTTAATTAAAACAATACAAAAATCTGATCAGAACTCTAATTATAAAAAAAAGATTAGTTTATCACATCATTTCTTCATCTACAACTGTTCATCACATTCACCTTGTAATAACATTTAACAAACCTCCAACTAAAACATTTTTAAAAAACAAAAAAACATAAACCAATTCATTCGCGGATGGAAGGGGTCCGAATCGTGCAGAAACTCGATCCTTAAGTATAATTTTTATAAAATAATTATTTCACCCCGAAATTTCAGATTTTGCTTCTTCTCTTTTGATTTTGGACCTTTCGAGATTCTATATCAGCCGAAATTCAAATTCCGTTCCCTCAAATATTGAATCCGCCCCTAATCCCATCAGCTATCCAACCTCCCTTTCCTCGCCGGAAAAAGTGGAGGCAGCGCGGCGCTCCTCGCGGCCGTGCAAATCGGCACGTTAATCATGGGCCGGATCCTTATGTTAACCGATCTAGTCCTCTCCAACCCTCGCTTAACCCTACTGACCACCCTCCTCTTCCTCTCCTCCACTCCCTCGGACGACGAAGAAGAGGAAGAAGACGAAGACGGCGATAATGTGGAAGGACGCGGCTTCTTCAACCGAAGCAGCTCCTTCCATAGAACCGTACATGTGGGCGGCCGTGGCGACGGATCGTCGTCGAGGAAGAAGCTTATCCTCCGCTCATCGTGGCGGTTGTCGAGACGGTTGTGATCGGATTCCGTCGGGGTATCGGCGTCGGTTTTGAGGGAGATCTTGCTGAGGGAGAAGGGGAGCATCTTGCCGTCGGAGAAGAGCTCGTCGGCGGTGATCATGTCGGTGATGTTGCCGGAGAGGAACTCGAAGTCGCTACGTGGAGGGGTGGTTGTTGTTTCTTTGTCATTGGAGAGGACGGAGATGAAGGTGTCGTCGAGGAAGTCGGCGGAGAAGGAGAGGCGTGGGGTGGAGGGGGGCTCCGGCGACACCATGTGAGAGAGACAGAGTGTGTGTGTTTTAGGGAGACTTGGTGTGTGTTTCTGTGGGATAATGTTGGTGTGCATGAGTTTATAAAGAGTGAACATGGGATGAGAGAGAGAGGCATTTTGACTCATTGATGATGATGATTTTTATTATTATTATTATTATATTGTATAAGTAAATGAAAAGGGTGGAAAGAATGTTTAGGTATAAAATACATAAAATTATTAAATTTCATTTTACTCTCTACGTCCCATTATTTTTGTTTCACTTGCCTTTTTTGGTTGTCTCATTATTTATGTCTCATACTAAATAAAGAAATAAAGGAGTGGACCACAATCAATCTAAGTTAGTGGACCCCACCCCTTTATACTTTTACATCCCAACTTTATACATTTATATTTACTATCTTAATTACTGTGTTCAGTCTCAATGAGACATAAATAATGAGACGGAGAGAGTATTACAAAGAATACATTGTGTATAACAATATTGCATAATAATCTTTTTTAGCTGACATGCATCCCAAGTCTCAACTGTTTTTTACTAATGCTATATAATATCACAAAACACCCTTAAAATATTTAAAATTATAAATCACATGAATTTAATCTATTTTAAAAATAAAATATTAATTCTCGATATATACATATAATTATGCAAACGTTTGAGTACTTCTAGTGTTATAATACTACTACTATATTTGTAGAAGTTATATTAATTATTGACATATAACAATTCTTTTCACAAGTAAAAGTGTTATTTCTGCCAATTTAGAATTTAATTATGCAATTAAAGGATGAAAATATAGTTTATTGACAAATTAATAGAAATTAAGAAGTTGAAAGCGTTCAGATTTCCGTACAATTAAATAATAGGAGAGCAATTTTCCTATAATATTTTTAGAATGCAAAGTGGGGGGTTTTTTTTTTTTTTTTAAGAAAACAAACACAAATTAGTGTTACTATTTTTAATTGATCTTTTTAATGTGGAATAAATTGAGCAATAGGGAAATTCGAGTAAAAAGGGGTTTTGGACGGTAAGAATATTAAAATAGAGTGGTCCGGTTAATGAGAAACAAAATGAGGCGAGGTTGTTGATTGAGTTTGGGACAGCACGTGGAAACCTTGATAGCTACAAGACAAATATACCCTTCCGACATTTCTATTGCCCTATTTACCTCATCTAATCTCCCAATTTTTTTTCAATTTATGTTCTTTTATTTTCCTTCAAATTATAAATATATATATTAAGAGAAACTATGTATAGAATAATTGACCAAACTCAAGAGAGTACAACTCCGCTAACCAAATAGAGTAAGGTACCAAATAGAGTATGGTACTAAGTCGAAAATGAGGATTTTTGTGTTTCAGGAGAAGCCACGTCATTTATATCGATAATCTATCATGTTTTTTAATAATAAGATATAAAGTATTAGAGTAATATATTATTTTATTTTATTTTTTCAAAAAATGATAGTATCACTTATTATGAATCATAAGAATCACACTTAAATTGCAAGATCAGTAGATAATTAACGTCAATGGTTTGAAATCAAGCACCCCCTCATCTCAATTCCATAATATTTCTTGTGATAAAACTTTTAAATTTTTTAAAGGGAATTTCTCATTTTGACTACTTATAATGATGGGTTTTAATTACTTTGAAGTATTTAATTCAAATAAAAGTAAAATAGGGTGCCACAAACTTGTTACACCATCATGGATTGCTACTCCGTTTGTCCTCTAATCTAGGGTGGCCACTTGCCATATACCAATAGTCTCTACCACTATTATAAGAATAATAATAATAATAATACACATACTATAATATAATATTAATAATATATTTGGGGAAGTGTAACATAGACTTAGATTACAACGTGCATGACAATAAAGTGATTAAGTCAAATCAATTAATTGTTTTTAAGTCAAAGAAATTAATTAGGCCCCCACATTGGTAGAGAAAAAAAAAACTAGACATTAATTAAAACTCTACATCTAGTGATTAATGTACTTCCTAATTGCTGGAGCTGCATGGGCATTAGGGCCCTAATTATCTAATTAGACGATAATTAAGTTTGTACCTATTCCAATGAAATACAAGATAACACATTAGTTTATGATGGAGGATCCGGATAGCGATTGCGGTGTGTATAATATACTTATGTTATTAGTGGCAGATGAATTATTAGACAAGGATTAGTTAGAGAGAGACATGGGATGAGTCCCTAAAGCATGTGATCACATGAGACTAATTATAACCCATGTGAGAGTGAGACAGTGCATTTCCCAACTATATTCAAGAAAGACATGATGGGAATTTACAGTAATGCCCTCCTTATGGTGCCAATCTGTTGCTGCTACAACCACCCTCGAGGGCATTATTGCCATTTCATGATGTTCAAAGGTTGAAGATAGTATCATTTTTGCTGTTCTTGAAGAGCTTGAATTCTAGATTTGGACAAGTTTTATCTACTCAGACAGCTAATCTGACATTTGGTCAATCCTTTTTGAATGGCATTAATAATTTGTCGCAATTGGGATTATTAGTTTATTCTTTAAGTACATAAATAATTTCAAAATAGATGGTGGCAAAATCAAGAATCGAAAAGATGAGTGACATGAATTTGACACGATTTATTACTATCTCAAAATGAAATTTGGAGATGAAAGTTTTCTTAGTTCGAACAGGTTTCAATAATGGCGTGACATAGGTCCCCAAAATAGTCTCTTATATTCGACATTACGTATCATACAAGTGAATGTAGTAGTACGCGTATAATGTATAATAGTGAGAAGTCCCTATGTAATTTAGGGCAATCATGAATCTCTTGTCTCTTACTTGCAACTCATGTTGAAAATATGGAGAAGAAGCCTTCAGTTTGTGATGGGAAATAAGGGCACGAGTTGAAAGGGCCAGCAGACAAGGGAAAAATATCCCTAAAGCAAGAAAATACTCAATATTACGTCATCATTGTAAATGATATTTTTATATATTTTAATTGTTTTGTTAATTTAGTACATATTAAGGCTACAAAAGTATAATTCTAGATTGCTAGCAAATATTGTGAAATCGTACAATAAACAAAATCCAATAAAGCCAAATATAGTAGTATATACCAATAAGCCGCTTAGGCCCAAGCTTTTTCACAAGATATAGGTGAAAAAACTATGTGATACTTTGATGGCCCAAATTTCTTTTATGAAGATATATAAAAACACGCATCAAAGAACATATAATTAGTGCTTTTACGATTCTCATATATGTTTTTTCCATTTAGTCGAAGCCATCTATTGCATTTTTATATGTATAACTAAAAGTTTATTATCGTGTCTCCATTAATACTATTCGTCTACATATAAGTTAACTCAATGAGTGTTTGCAAATACTTATTTTAAGTACTTATATATTTGAAAAATCTGCTTACTACAACATCTTTAAAATTAGGCATTTAAACTGCTTAATTAAATAGTTTTTTTTAAGCATCTAGAATTCATAAATTTTCTGTTGGTCCAGAGACGAGCCTTCAGGTGTAGAGGGGAGTGAATACACCTGAATGCAAATTTCAACTCAAACGCGAAAGACAGTTTCTACTGAATAGTGCTACTGAACGAGTCACTTAGCCAGGTAAGTTTTCTAGATCGCGCGGGCAGAGTATCTGTCTACTGAGTCCTATCTACTGACTTCAGTCAATGAACAATAGTCAGTATAAGATGTGGTGCGGAAGTGTAGGCTAAAAAAAATTTCGTCTCAATTTGAAAACACGTTTTATGCTGAGTGATTTTAAAGTTCAGTTTTATGCAGTATAAACAGTTAATCAATGCAACAGTAAATCAACATAAGCAGTTTTTAAAGTGATTCGGATATGCTGGATCCTACATCCACTATCCTGAACAAAGTATGAATTCTTGATTACTTATACTGAGCAAGTCCCAGTCGATCTGTATGCTGGACAGATACTCTAGTTATAGTCTTAGTGACTTTACAAGTTTCAAATACGAGGTTTGATTTTCTCCAACTAAGAAGGAGTTCTTACAATAAGAACAGTTCAATAAGTTGAAATCCTTCGAATCTTCTAAGCTTATGATATTACAATAAGTTGCTTATAATAGAGAAATGGAACAAATGAAACTCGAAAGTGAAGAACTAAAATGATCTCTCTGTGAACGAGTTCTTCGTTGTATTATGCTTTAAGATCGCTAGAGCATTTGAATGCTTGAATGCTTTGATTCCCTGTTGATGTTATCTTCTCTGTATGAAGACTCTTCTCTATTTATAGTCTCGACTCATGAATAGATCTGTTGGAATGGGTCTAGACACGTGTCGAATACGACAAGAAAACCGATCATCTTCAATTTGAATGTCACTGTAGGGATTTTCTCTTTTTCAGTCTAGGGTCATCTTCAATTTGAATGTTACTATAGGGATTTCCTCTTTTTCAGTCTAGGTAGCAGCTTTATGGCAGAGTAGGTACAGTGTCGGCAGCTCCTCATTGGTCGAGGTTAGAGAGTTGGTGAGGTTTGTTCAAACTCCAAGAGCATATTGAGTTGACTTCCTCTAATTCCTTGTACCTTTTACTGAGTGTCTTTTCCTGACGGCATTCTTCTGAGATGTTCAGTGTTTGGCTCGAATTTCTTTGCAGATTCAGTGGGTTCAAGAATACCCAACTGAGTTCCTTAGCGCTGAGTCCTTCCGGCTGACAAAGTATGTTCTACTGAGTCTATCAGCAACTGAACTCTAGCTAGCCTACTGAGTTCCTAACATACTGAACTCAACTAAGCTATTACATTATAAGACTCATCATTCAGCTAGGGGTTTTAGAATCTTCAAATTTTATCATACTGAATCTCATACCCAACACTTTTGTTACTTGAAGCACCATAATTTTCGAAACTGACAAATATATCTACTTTTTATTATTCATATAAAAAATCTTATATTTTTACTTAAAAACAATTTTTTTAACTCTAAGTAAAAATAAATAACATATATTTATAATAAACATTTGCAAACACCCCTATATAATAAACCGCGGCAAGCAGTTTTTACCACCAAACATGAAGGTCAAGTGACTTACACACGATTGGTTTGACGGGCATGTGGGTAGGTTCCTTAGTTTTTTTTCTTTGCTAGGAATATATTGAATTGAAAGATACCATGGGAGAGAACAAGGTTTCATATACTAAAACACGAAATTGGATTTTCTATTTTATAAACAGAATAAAATCATGTTTTGGGTTAACTAAAAGTTGGATTTGAGTTCACCAAATTATCAGCTCTAGGACTTATTTGAATATTATTCGGATGTTCAAATAATTTGTGAGTGCAAGTATATGACAAATATAATTTATTTCATATATCATGTAAATATATTAATTAATTTGCCATGCATATTTATATGCATTATATGTATTCCTATGGTGAATATACGTTTTTTAGTCTAAAAAGAATCAACTTCTCTCTCCGGGGGTGTTTGGAGTAGTTGAAACATATTGATAAGTGCTGAAAGCTGCTTAAAGTTGTTGAAAATAGCTTATTAGAAAATCAGTTAGTGTTTGGAAATAAGTGTTAAACTAAAAGTGGGAAAAATAGTGTTTGGGAATGCAGCTTATAAAAATAGTATATTGTTACTTTTTAGAAAAAATATTTGTTTTGCCCTTACTAATATTAAATAATTATAATTTTTATAAATAAATAAAATTCAAAAAATATTCTTATTCTATATTTATTTTTTCCTTTATAATTTCAATCTAAATATTATATATACCATAAAATCATACTAACATAAGTATAGCATACAATTATATATTAAATACTATTTATTTATATAAATTCATACCTATATTCTACAAACAAGATACATAAAAAGTTGTTCATAAATCTTATACCTAACGTAGTTAATTCTATTTGTGTCAATAATAAATGTGAGATTTATTCCTAACCTAATAAATGTACCTAACCACCACCATCCCTCATTTCTTTGCCACCATTGTCTCCTCCAAAGCCCTCTCCATTTCGAAGCAACCATGTATTTCAAATTATTGTCATGGTGAGTTTGATTTAAATTTATTTACAAAATTTATTTTCATAATTATTTATCTTTAAAATATGTTGACAACTTCTATGTGAAGCTATTCACAATTCCTTGACGAATAGAATTTATAATAGGCAATTTTGCCACTTTGCCACCGAAAGCATAACACAATATATTTGCCACATAGTTTCTGATCTTTTCTTTGAAATTGGGGTAAATTGTTGTGTTTACTAATTGATTTATATTAGTTTCTATGGTGACGTGTACGGCGTCTCCAACATCTTAATATACTCACAAATTTTTGGCGTCAATTTTTGGTGTATGCTCTTAATATACTTACAAATTGTTCTTATTAGGATCCCACATTCAATCATATTGTGAATGTTAGAAACACAAACATTGATGATGAAGAAAGTAAAGTTGAAGATAACCTCTTATTGGCATTATGTATGGGAGCTAGTGCATATTATGATACGTATTTAAACAAGGTTCCTTCTCATACTCGGCCTTTTAGTGGATTGGTAAATCTTTTGAATATGTTAAACTGTGAAACTAACCGTCGTTGTTATGAAAATCTAAGAATAGAGAAACACGTTTTTTTCAAGTTATGTAAGACACTAGTCGATGAATATGGTATTCAGTCTATGGAAGTGTCACTGTAGAGGAACAAGTTGCTACTTTATTGATGACAGTTGAGACTAGGAAAGGTAATCGACAACTTCATGAATTCTTTCAAAGGTCTGGATATAAGTTTCCATGGGTTTCTAAAAGTTGCCACAAGGATGTCGACAGATTGGATCCGTCCTTTTAATGATATATTCAGTGTGCATCCTTATATTAGAAACAATTCTAAATACTACCAATTTTTCAATGTATATTCTTTATTTATTTATCTTTACAATTAGAACACACATTTATTGTTTAATTCATTTTAGGATTGTATTGGTGCTATGGACGGTACACATATTCCGGCTAAGTTACCCTTACAAGAGCAAATTCCTTTTATCGGAAAAAAAAAAAGGAATTCCAACTCAAAATGTGATGGCTATATGTGATTTCGATCTATGTGTTACTTATGTTTTACCTAGTGGGGAAGGAAGTGATCACGATACGAGAATATTTACTGATGCATTTGGGAATCCAACAAAACATTTTCTAAAGCCTCCTTCAGGTTTGTCCGTTTATTATGTAAATTTACGATTTAAATTATCTCATGTCTTGATAATTTTTACTAGGAAAATTATTTGGTTGATTGCGGGGTATCCTAATATCAAAGGATTCTTGACTCCCTAAAAAGGCGAAAAATATCATCTACCCGATTTCCAACGTGCTACTATTTATAAAAATTCGACTGAAATCTTCAACCACGCTCACTCGTCATTGCGGTCTGCTATTGAAAAGTTATTTGGTATATGGAAAGGAAAATTTCAGATAATGAATGACATGCCTGTGAATTTAAAATTTGAAGACCAAGTCGCACTAGTTCCAGTGACCGTGGCCATTCATAACTTTATCCGGCGCACACACTACGAAGATGAAGATTTTCAAATACGTGGTAGTGATACACATGACCCAACACATGATGATCCAGGAAACGGAGAAGGTGTTCGTGATCATGGACCAAATAGTGAATTCGATAGTGTATCGATGAATAAATTATGAGAAGACATAACCTTAATGATCATGTTTTCAAGGATTGGGGTCCCAATTTATTAATGTGCTTAAGATTACTTGTAATGTGAGTACTTTATATTTTTATTTATTTTTCAACTGAATCTATTTTCCTACTTTATTCTTTAAGATTTTTAATTTAGATCCATGCTAATATAAGCAAATAATTGAGTGAACATGATTTTTTTAATTTAGATGCATGCACTTAACATATATTTATAATGCTTTAAGGTACTAAACGTATATTTAGATGCATGCACTGAACATGAATTAGCCAAATTTATCATTAGGATGTGGATTATCCTTGAAGGTACTATCATGCAGTATAGTTAGAAACTACTAAAATTCTAGAGCAGAGAAAGAGAGGGCATTGAACATAATATAGTCTGAGACATAGCACCAGTTGACGTAATATTATATGAACATAAACCATCAGCCACCATTTTCTCTACACAGCTAGCCTCACTCAAACAGCCACTACTCCTAATAGTAAGAGTGTAAGACCAGTAGCACAAAAAGACAGCCTTTTGTAATCTCCTAAAAATTTCATAATTGCATTGCATTGCCACAAGTCCAAATAGAATTACAAAAAGTAGCAAAAAAGTTCAAAATAGGGTTTACAAAAACCTAGCAGAAGAGGCCACGGAACATTGATCCTAGCTATGATCATAAAAACGTGCATTCTTAATCTTGTCTATTTTCAATTGTCTTGCCAGCCAACTTAAACAGGAATCGATATTCTTCATCGCTAAGAAAAGCTCTCGATTATTTGTATCACGGAACAACTCGGTGGCAAATAGCCACATTTCATCACCTTCTTTAATGGCATCTATTTTGTCAAGTTCTTCCATGCATTCTTTGATGGTGCATTGACTTTCAAGAGGACGAAGGTTTGGAGCAGCTTGCTTATTCTTTATGAGTTCAACTATGACTGAGAAAGATTTTGCAATACTCTCACCGGTATTGACCTTCTTAGACTTCTTACATATGACATTTGGAAAGGATTTTTCCTCCTCAAGCTAGAACCTCTTCATCATCTAGTGATTCAACTCGGACAGGAATTGAATCTTGTGTCAAACTTATTTCAATCATCTCATCTTGAGAAGTATTATCACCCTCTTGCATATGTGGCAGTAGCACACTCGAAGTTGGAACCCATACTCAAGAGCCGGTAGCAATCACATCATCAAATAGAAATTCTTGTTGAACTTTCAAAATTGATCCCCTATCTTTGAATTTTGCAACTTCAGGGGCTTCCTAAAATCACAAAGATCTGCATTACAAAAAATAAATAAATAAATAAATAATAAAAAGGACCAAGTAAATTGGAGTAAAAAACTAGAAAACATACCTTTATCTTTTTTCCCAACCACTCATCAGTAGCATCGATGGTTTGTTTTTCATTACCCCATCTAAGTCCAGTTTCATTTCTCAAAAGTTTTTTCCAATCTTTCCACCTTCTTTTTAGATTATCCCAATGATTTTTCAATTGAATTCTAGAGTAGTTTAGTTTTGTTGCGATGTTAAACTTTTCAACAAGGTTTTCCACCCTATAGCACTAAAGTGGCTGTCTCTCCTGCCCGTACCTCAATAACACACAAATTGATGAACATTATTGTTTTGTTATCATCCCAATGTGCTGTTACGACACTCTTCCCTTTTTGATTTCCTATCTCATCTTAGATTTGAGAATTTTGTGGTGGAAAAGATTGAGAAAGATATAGTTCACATAGTGAAGAGTTCATTGGTTATCTCATACCTAAGATTTGTAAGATCAAAGATAAATATTAAGACTTAAACAACAAGAGAGGACCATCAGATTTCTAAAGATGCAAATCAAACAAGGAGAATCTGATAATTTTTGAAACTGTGAGCAGAACACAATTTAAATCAATTAATAAATCACAATTTGAGACTGTGAGCATAACACAACTAATCAATATAAACTATATGGAATGAGAGAATAATAGAAAAGACGAAAAATAGATGTGTATTATTATGAGGGTGGAGACCTCTATTTATAGAGTACAAGATGGGCTCATGAACTTTTAGGGTTTACATGGTCATCACAATATATGGTAAGTATATATATAAAATATATTTACAACACTTTCCATTGATTGGTCATCCCTAAAAGAAACTAATGTCTCTTTTTCCTTTGACCAGTTTTTATCCCCCTTGATTGACCATCCCTAAAATAAATTGTTGTCTCGTTAAAACCTTATCGGAAAAACTCAATGGGATAAAAACTGGTCGAAAGAAAAAGAGTACATCTGTTCCACCTTAGTATAGTCATTCTTGATCCTTGAGTCGGCGCATATCAATCTTTTGTGTCAATTTCTTGAATGTTGACATTAGTAATACATTTGTAAAAGAATCCGCTAGATTGTCACTTGAGTGAATTTGCTAGATGTTGATGACGCCACTCTTTTGGAGATCATGTGTTGAATTGGCTCTTTTATGAATCAATCTCAATGACTTATTTACTTGTGTGTTGCATTAGATGTCTCGTTAAAAACCTTAACTAAGAAAACCCTTTGGGAAAAAACTTAGAAAGGAAAAAGAGTACAATCATTTGACCTTCAGAGTCATTTGAGCTTTAGGAGTCAGTCTATTCTTTAAGATTATTTACAATTCATTACTCCCTCTCAAGATAACAATCTTCAAGGTTATCTTCAAGATCATTTCAAATTCTCCAATTGCACATAAATAAGAAACTTCAGGTCCAAAAACATACTCCTTCTGTCCCGTTATTTCTGTCCTACTTGTCTAATCGGGCTGTCCTGCTATTTCTGTCTTCTTTCCTAAAATAGTAAAAATTACTTTTAAACATAAAATGAAGTGGGTCCCCCTTACTCACTACTCAACCCCACATTCTTATACTCTCTTTCTTCAAAAATCTATCTCTCACTCGATTATGTTCCGCTCCGAACTCAGAAAATTATGATTTTTATCTTTTTGAAAACTTTAGATTATTTCTTCAAATACAATATAAAAAAAATATAAAAAATAAAAATCGATTGCCTTTCACTAGCCTTGCAAAAATTTGGATAATTCTCATTTCTTTCCACCAACCACTCCTCGAAAACTGTGTCATTTTCTTTATACATTTAAAACTCATAAAATACACACTAAATTAAAATTTCTTAATCTCCGTGCCGAAGTCAACTGGGACGTTTTTAGCGGGACGGAGGGAGTATTTGTTATCTTCTATAGGTCTAAATGAGTCTTCATCCACTTCAAGTGATTAAATCAACCATTAGATAGCTATGTGGATGCGATACAATAAAATCTCTTTAAAGACCTTTCAGGTAGGTCGACTAGCGTAACTCCATCAGAGAGATGCTCGATCTGCAGGTCGAGACAATTATTAGTTCAACTTAAGTTTTTTGATTCTAACTCCGTCTTTTAGGCATGAATTTTATTTCCTCAAATACTTTTGTACATAATATTTCACATATCCTCTTCAGGAGGAATTGAGAGTAATGTGATCTAATTTTGTACGCCGCGAACTTTATATCTTTAGCACCAACAAATATCTCACGCTTACCAATCATTATCTTAGATACCAGTCATCATATTAGACATGTAGCATCATGATGAAGAACCAAAAGTTGTTGAAAGTCTCTGCTTTTTTGATCTATATCCTTATATTTAAGTCCACAAACTGTCAAGCATAACATGTGTGTCTTTAAACCATACTAGTACCTAAAGACAAGCTTATGCAGTACATGAGAATTATCCCCCAACCACGTCAAATTTATACATATCCTTACAATCCATACAATACAGTTAATGTTGAAAGTCTACATCACTAGATTCATATAATTATTCTTAGATCCCCTATCTATTAACCCTAGCCATACTTTTACAAATTAAAACCCTAACTGAGAATTAGTGAAGTACATAATAATACACTAAGATCACTTTCCAACTTCCTCTCATATTCAATTTTCATATCTAATTGTACACCAAGTGAGATCCGCGGGATGGAAAAGACTAATCAAATAGCATGGCAAGAAATTAATTGAAAGAATTGATGATCCACAATATAAAGCGACAATACTACTGTTGTTGTCAGTTTAAGTCCGTAATTATATGGTTAAAAATAAGTGATTAGAACAAAAAATAAAGAGTAGCAGCAGTAATCAACTATTAACAATCAGATATCCACGCACATTCATTTTCCATTAATAAAAAAGTACGTAAATCTATTCTGCTAAATTGCAACACAATCAGCTTGTAGTCAGAAAACTGTATACCAATAGGGATCACATAAGAAGCCCTTGTAGTCAGAAAAAAGCAAATTCAAAACTATGTTGAATTCCGAATGATTCTCGGTTTTATATTCGTGGATGAAATGCAAAGTGAATCTAGCATGCTAATTAAATTCAGAATAAGAAAATAAACAATTTATCACCAAATATATATAGCTCTATGAAATTATTCTTGCATCCGAATATTTTCCGAGAAAAGAATGAACTTTATCCAACAAATTCACTTTTTTTCATTATATTAGATCAGTAGCGAGGAGATTGCAAGAAAAGAGAGAATAATTTTTCAAGAAAGACGAATGAATTTTTGAATATGTAACAAGGAGATGAGAGAGGGGCAAATCTTACCTTATGGGAAGAAGCTACTATTCCGGTGTAAATCTTGATTTTTCCGGCCGTAAAACTACAATTTCAGTGTAGATGTTGATATCTAAGGGAATTGGATTGAGAGAATTGATAGAGAGAGAGAGGAAGTGACGGATATTGGATGTTGAAGCAAAGAAATTCTCACAATATTAGGGATTAGGGATATTTTAAGAATTAAATAAATTTTTTAAGGACATTTTGGTTCAAAGAAATTCTAACAATATTAGGATTATGAATATTTTAAGAATTAAATAAAATTTTTAAGGACATTTTGGTTCGAAAATCATTAAAAACTAGAAGTTGTGTGGAGCTGTTTCTCTATTTTCAAAGCTGTTAAGCTGTTCCAAACAGCCGCTCCCTAATCCCTTATTTTCCCTTTTCCTTTCCTCGCACTGCAACCCTAATCTCAAAGCAGACAATCTAATAAATTCGTTATTCTAAATTCAAATTCATCATATTATCTTGTAGATCCCCGCGTTACCCTTACTGCTGAGGTAAATTGAGATCGATTCTGGAGTTTTCTTTGATCTAAACTGTTGATTTTGCGAACCTTTATTTTTGTTTATTAATTATTCTTATTTATGTTTTGACGGTATAAAAATAGTTGATTTTGTGTAGTTTCTGAAACTATTCGACGGAATCTCCTCGAAAAGTTGTATGCGCGTGAGCATGACGCTGAATTTCCTGTTAATTTGATCGAATTAGAGCTAGTTTGCTGAATTTCATGTTTTAATGAACGATTTGGTATATTAGATTTGATTCATTTGAATAAGAGAGCGTATGTTGATCTGTTTTGGTCAAACAGCTACTCAGACTGGTGGATTTTGGATTTTTTCTTTTTCTTTTTTTGGGAGGGTGGGGGTGGAGGGTGATCACTGTAAGATATAATTGATAAGCAAGTTTTTTAACTCTTGAGGAAGTGAGAACATAGTTGTCCGAATTTTGACTAACTGAATAGCAGGTATAATGCGCCATGGAAGGATGTTATGAGGTTTTGATTTGTGCAGCCTTTCTCATCTGCTATTTTATTTGGAGTTTGAATGGTTTTCCTGTTGGTTGTGCTTTGTTTTTTTTGGTGCTATGTGATTATGTGACTATCTTCATATCTTATTCTATGCATCCAATTTTGCGTGTTTTCTTAATCTGAGGAATTGGACAGGAATCATGTCTCTTGCACGGCCTTACCGGTCCCGAGATGGTCATTTCCATAGTGATGGTAGGTCATCGTATGGTGGAATGAGAAAGATAGCTGCTGCTTCTTCTTCTTCAAACTACGAGTGGGGCTACGACTATCCCTATGATTCGAACTACATCAAGAATCCTGGCTCGTCCAGTGGCTTTTCTCGGGATATAATGCTGGATAGATCCAAGTATGATCATGTTGGGCATGATATCATGCCATCTTCAAAGAGGAGAAAGATCTCAGAATTCTCTCGTGAGAACACTTTTAGACCCTATCAACAATCATTCGCGTATGAGAATGGTCTTGAAAATCATTCTAGCATGTGGCAACAAATACCTCCCTTTTATGCCAATGCCTCCTGTGGTGCACCTTTGGTCTGCGAGAACAGATCAGTTATGACAGCTGCATCTAGACCTGATGATGCCAGTACTTATTTTCCAACTTCCTCCAAGCGGGACCGCTCAAAGTTTGAGGAGGATGAGGAAGTGTGTTTTATGTCAAGAGACGAGATAGATAGGTGTTCTCCATCAAGAAAAGATGGTATTGATATGCAACACGAGACACATCTGCGATACTCCTACTGTGCCTTCCTTCAGAATCTTGGAATTCGGCTTGATCTGTAAGTGATATGCTAGTAAGATATAAATGGAGTTGGCTGTAAAGTGCAGTTTACCTTCATTGTATTTTGCTCTTACTATGATAAAAATATTGATTTGATTTTCATTTTCAGACCACAGACCACTATCGGAACTGCAATGGTTCTGTGCCATCGGTTTTTTGTTCGTCGCTCTCATGCCTCTCATGATAGATTTGTAAGTTCTTTCCTATACCTCGCAATCTTTCTTTTCAAAATGAGAGCAACAATTAAATAAATAAATTCTCTTGACTTAAGGAACTCTTCTGACAGAGTTATTGAAACTTTATTGGTCATTTTTTTCAAAAGCTAATTGGATGTTCTGTTTATCTTTGCAGCTAATAGCTACTGCTGCACTTTTCCTTGCCTCTAAGTCGGAGGAGACATCACGGCCTCTTAATGATGTACTGAGAGTGTCATGTGAAACTTTCCACAAGCAGGATTTCAGTGTGCTCTCTATCATGTTCCCAATTGTAAGTACTAAAAATTCATTTCATATAACAGTCCTATTTTGTTTTCCTCATCGTACCCAGTAAAATACTCATATAATTATGTGATTGTATGATTTGTCCACTTTTACAGGATTGGTTTGAGAAATATCGCGAACGGATTATAGATGCGGAACAGTTGATTTTAACAACCTTAAATTTTGAGCTAGGCGTGCATCACCCATATGAGTCTTTGACATCCACTCTTCACAAATTAGGTTTCTCACAATCCGTTCTGGTGAATCTGGCATTGAGCCTGGTCAGTGAAGGGTAAGTTGACTTCTTCCACGATTTTATTCCAAGATCTTAATGCAGTTGAAGTTTGATTAGACAAACTATAAGTTTTGACTTTTGACACGATCAGCTCACATAACAATATTTGAGCCAAAGTTTCAGATTAATGTATTAATTTGGTCAACAAAATCCAGCCAAAACCTTTAGTAATCGGGTGGTAGGACAAGTCTAATTAAGTTTGTATCACTTGGTTGTTCTTACTGGATGGACTTCTCTAGAGCTTTTTTGTCTCCTTTTACTGGTTATTATTATGGCATGTGATATTGATGTTTTGGATTGGCGTATAATTGCAGGGTCTATAGAGGATTAGCATGCTCACCTTATGATATTATTAGCTGGCGGTTGATGTGCTGTTCATCAAATGTTTTATTTTCATCTGAAGTTGAAATAGAGATATCTTGTGGATGTCTTTTCCATGCTGACACCTTAATCACATGCTCATTGGCTATAGAAGATCATGGATGAATCAAACTAATTTGCCACTTCGTGATCCGTGATTGGAAATCCTTATGGGGCATATGTTTTCCATTTACTCTATGCCCGCATAGGTTGCCGCGGGGGCTTTATTTCTTAATGTAGTGCTTCTGCTGACATCTATGAGCTGCACAATATGACCCAACTGGCTTTCTTTCATCTCTTCCTGAACAGATTGCTTTCATCCTATACAGATTTATTCATATCAAAGTTCTCCACCCCTGCACACCTAAATCGGAGATATCTAGTTTGCTAAATCTTCTCAGACAACCTTCCTTGTCTTCCATTCTTCTAGGATTACTTGTTTCAGCCTGAAAGTTTTACTTTGAGATTGTTTCTGATCCTCTATAGTTATAAGATTACCATGTCACATTGGTGGTACATGCTCTTTGTATCTGGAAGTAAACATGTACCTCTTGGGTATGGAAAAGTTTAGCAACAGCTCCATAACTCAATCCTTGACCCGCCATATGGAAAAAGAGTCATAATTGTTTGCATGTCATTAATTCCTACCTAGTTTAATACCTGTGGTGACATTGAAATATCTCGGCTGGGAAAAGTAACTGCATGTTCTCATACAAGAGGCTATGAGAGAAAATTAAAGATAAAACAATAAGAATGGTTATGAGGTCATGATGTGTTAACTTTCTAAAACATAAATAGCTAATTGAAATACTAATTTCTTACTTGTGGTCCACTAGTTTTTCAGTTGATATTTTGTAGTCTTCGCTTTTAGTCTTGTACCAGATAGCTGCTCTTCTTAGAGTTTAGTAACAGAATGCAGGGGGGAAAAATGCTTACTTTTATCAGCATTATTTTGTCCATCAATGATCTTTAATTATTATGGTATTCTGATTGAAAACTTAGCTGGCAAGTAAATTAGTTGCCCCTAGGTGCTGGAGTCACCAACCTTGCTTTTTGGCAGCTTTACACGGCCTAAGATATGAAGCTTGGTAGTGAACCAGCTAATACACGTCATTGAGCATATTCATTTTGACAGTAGGGAGTTGATACCTTTTATTGCAGATAACCATTATTTTGCCCACATGGGGTGTAATCATAAATATTCATGTCTGCTGGTCTCCATTTTCTATGGGTTGCTTGTCAATTCTCGTACTCGACACTTGAAAAATTAGTTTTTCCTTTATTGTATATAATGTTATGCAAAATTAAATAGTATTGCTTGTTGATGCCTAGATATGGATTACTATATCTAGTTCAAACTTTGATATTGAAGTGCAGTCTTATTTTAGGAAGTTTATTTTGCAATTGTTTGGATCACTAAATGGATGATATATAATCATGCCTTTGGTTTAGCTTTTCTTGGCCATGTAGCATATAGATGCTTGTAAATTGAATGTAAAACTAATTCATTAACAGAAACATACTTTATTTGAATTGGTATGGGAAAGCGAGTAAGATTATTAACTTCTGCAGATGTTCTTTCTTTGGAAATTGAGTACTGGCACTGTTGTATCTGTGAGTTTCACTGGTATCGAGCGTCTTTAATTGGATGGAGTGAGATAATCCGACTAACAAACTAAAAGCAGCATTTTCACATTGATGTATATCTTCCTAATAGAATGTTTACTACCTTGACTAGTTTCTGAAATATGTAAATAATTAAGAGGCTGAAAGATATGGCGGTCATTCATTTGGCAATCAATGCCCATAAATCTGGCTTTGCTCAGGGAGGTTTTGCTTGTATGGCTATTTTAATCAACATGGTGTTGGTATATTACCCAGCAAAGGTGGGACTTGGAGTCAATATCTCTAGGTGTAACATTATTCTATATTAGGATACTCAATCAACACTCTGCAGAAGAATCTTGGGTTTTTCCTTCTGAGTTGCAGGATTTATTCGTTGGTAAGGGAAAATTGTTTTGATTCTCTTATTGGCTTTCTCGATTTGAAATGATGTTTACAGCTTATTTAACTTTTATAATTGCGGAAAATACACACAATCGTCTAAGACAATCCCAGATAGGCCTCTCCTGCTGCTTCAAGTGATTTGTGGTGCTATGTATTTTTACTCTGATCGCCATGCTGGTCACGTTGGTCGTATGCCTGAACCTAACTCATTTTTTGCAGGCTTAGAAGCTCTCTCTGGCTTCAGTTCAAGCCTCATCAGATAGCTGCAGGTGCTGCATACCTCGCTGCCAAATTTCTGAATTTAAATCTTTCTTCATGCCACAAAGTTTGGCAAGACTTTCACACGCCGCCACCTGTCCTGAGAGGTAAGTAAATCACATTTTCTTAAAAAATTCGTACCTAACGTACTTCAGTTAAGACAGTGCATGCTCCAAGTTTATTACAGAATCCTGCTTTATAGTGATGAAGATGAATCTAAGTTATATACAGCTTCTAGATGTGTCGTTCGACATAAATGATAATCGGTCAGTTCTCCTAGTGAATGTTAGACAATTTAGACTCAATTTAGAAGATCCCTCCAAAAATTTGAAATGGGAAAATGTATCCTCGTTAAATGATATCTAACTCGTCCAATATGAATGACATTTGGTCTGTTCTCCTAGTTAATCTTTACTGTTTAAGAGCCACTATTGTACATTAGATGAAATCAAAATCTTTAGTGTTGTGGTATAACTGCATTAACCTTCATTTAGTTCATACGACGTGTATGCTATCTGCTTATTAGGTGTTCCGCTCCATCTTCTGCACCGGTTGTTCGTATATTACAGTATCATCCACGTGTTTTTGATGCAGATGTTGCCAATCAACTAATGGAACTGTTTTAGAAGATCAAGTCTGATGAAGTGGTAGAATAGCAATCAATCAAGGTTTGCTGGACCTATCGGTATCGAAAGCTTGATTTCTCGTGATTTTAGAGTCGGAACCGATTGTTCTATCCGAAAGGATGAACACCATGCTTCGGTATGTTGTAGAGTAAGACGTATTATACGAAAATATTAGGCGTAAATGTATACGATTATGATGGTTGTGGTGAAAAATTGCATCTTGATAATGGAATTTCAACACGTTTGAAATATATCTTCGTTTTATCTTTTTTCTTGGTTATTTTGTGGGGTTTGCTTGAAATTGTTAATGTGTGTTTTGGAGGGCCGTTATAATTAGGTTTGTAAACGAGTCGAATCAAATACTGCCAATTTCACAACTCACGTCTCTTGAAGCATAACCATTTCAGTATCCGTCGCATTTGGGTACGGATACATACCCGTTTTGCGGATACTCATAAAAAAAGCGTATGAATTTGAGGTTTCACGAAATGTATAATGGCAAAAGAAGTGTATTTTATTAGATAAACAGCATTCTAATGTGGCTATAATGGGAATTGTTTAAATAATAGTCTTTAATGTTGAAAGCTATTTAGTAATCATATGGAATTGATTTCCAATGTGGTGTGTCATTATTTGATTTGGTCTGTAGGCATAGTGTAGATCTATGAGTGACGCACTCACTAGTAATGGACCACGTTACTCGGAATACTGGATGTTGGAATATTGGAAGTTGACTTGGCACTTTTTTCTTAAAAAAATGCTACAATTGTTAGAGATATTTTTTTTTATTTGAGTAATTAACATTTATCAATTTTCCTTTTATGTTATGTATAGATTTCCCTTGGATGATGCATCAAGAATTGTAATATAACAACTAAATTATGCATATTATTCATTTAAAATTCAACTAAATTATGTAGTTATGAGATTTATATTTGTCTCGATAACACTATTGATCCAAAAAAACATAAAGTGTACATCATACCAACAATTACCAAGGTTAATGATTCAATCGAGACTTCACACTTAACAATAGAATGATTGATTTATGAGATAGATGAAGAAGAGTGAGGTTACAGAGGTACCGACTTTTTGATAAATTTACGAATAAATTGAAAGTTTTCAGTTTTTTTATTAGAATTAAGTTTAGACATATGAAATGTCTAATTTTTATTTTTATTTCATGTATTTTTAAGTACCCGATTTTAGAGTACCTCCTATGTAGAGTCTTGTGTCTCGTGTATTGTAGGAATTAAGATATATGTGTGTTTATGATAGCTTATTTTGAACATTCATTTATTTTTTAATTATATTAATAATTTTTTAATGTTCATAAAACTTATTTTTTTCATTATTTTCTTTAAAGTTAAACAACTAAATTATTTAATTAAGTAGTTTATTTTGAGTATTTATTTAAATACTTTTGATGTTTAAAAAATAATTTCAAAAAATTTACTTTTATTTAAAAGTAATTATTTTCTATATTAAGAGAAAATAAATAAGAAATATTTATAATAAGTGCTCTGAATTTTTTGGCCCATTTTTTAAAGAATTTTTAATGTTATGACACACCTGAATACACATATATGGATCATGTAGTGGTTTTGAAAAATAGGACAAAAGATCCATAGATGTAACACTCATACAATAACATTTCCCTTCCACTTCTATAGCATGACATCTTGTATCTTAAAAACATGGTGAAATATAATATCTTCAGATAATATTTTACAAATATTTAATAAACAAAATTGAAAGAGTGGTAACTCTCTAGGATTCATATGATGCAAATGCAATTCTCTATCTCCCTCTCTCACCTTGATCTCAAAAATTAATTCCTTTCCTCATTGAAGAAGAATTCTCACTCAGTTCAAAACCACCACAGTAATTCGATTGGGTTTATTTTCCTGAACCGTATAATTCTCTGGAAACCCCCAAAGATTCACACGAATAATACTCGTATTCAGTTAGGGTTTTGATTTTGATCTCGAAAGAAACTCAACTTTACGTATTCTTAGGTTTGGGGTCAAGTTAGTATTCTATTTCTTCCGATATCTATGAGGGTTTGGATTTGATCAAATTGTTCCCGTACCAACTTAGTTACATGCTCGTGAATTCATAGCGAGAGAGAGAGAGGATGCTGTCGAGTCATTTAGAGAATGGGATGGAGACGGCGAAGCTGATCTGGTCACGGCTGCCGAACTCCGAGTCGGAAGCAGATGGGGCTGCAGTCGGTGATCTGGGCTTGGTTAAGAAGGACTATGGTAGCACCGATGAAAGCCTTGACTATGAAGTCATTGAGAACTACGCGTACAGACTAGAACAGGTGCTGAATCACACCCCAAAACCATTGGTTGTGAATTTTTGAATGGTTTAGATGCTAGTTTGGTGATTGATCTTTTGTTTTGTAATCAGAAATTGTAGGATTTGTGTTTGATATACTTTATCAATGCGAAATTTAGGAAAAGTTTTTGCAGGGGAAGATTAACTGTTGGAAAAAAATTTGTAATGCTCCAGGGTGTTTGCTTGTTGTTTCTTTCACAATAAAAAGTAAATTTATGCAATTGTGGTGAGACCAGATGTTGATCTTAGTCAGAAACTTGAATGAAGTATTAGCCAATTGTCTTGAATAAATTCATCCGGTTAATGCAAACAATAACATTCATTCATTTTCTTATTTTTATAATAATTCAGTTTATGTTTTTAAATCACAGGCAAAAAGGGGGAAGCTATATATGGCATATATTGTGGTAGTAAAATGGGTTTTGACATTGCTTATTGGGATTGGTAAGTATTCCCCCTTTCTCATTTCTGATCCATCTATCGATTTCACCTTCATTGATTCAACGCCAAGAAAATAACTTTTTTTCCCAACCCTCTTGATATTTGTCTTCAGGTACTGCACTTGCTGCTGTGTTTATCAATATTTCCGTTGAAAATTTTGCTGGATGGAAGTACTCCTGGACATTCAATCTAATTCAGAAATCATACTTTGCTGGATTTTTGGTCTATACGCTGATCAACTTGGCTCTGGTGTTATCCTCTGTTTATATCGTAACACAATTTTCACCAGAAGCTGCAGGATCAGGAATCCCTGAAATAAAGGGTTATTTAAACGGTTAGATCAAAGACCACAACTTTTAGTTAATGGTAAATTCTCATGCTTTCGTGTTGAAGCTCATGCCTGTGCCCTTCTTTATGTGCAGGAATTGACACACATGGTATACTTTTGTTCAGAACTTTAGTAGGAAAGGTATGGTGCCTGTTATCTGCATTTAATTGATATCAATTGATTGTTGTGTGAAGGTTTACAGTATTTTAACCCATGTATAGATTTTTGGCAGCATAGGATCTGTTGGAGGTGGCTTAGCACTTGGTAAAGAAGGTCCACTTGTGCATATTGGTGCTTGCATTGCTTCTTTGCTCGGACAGGCAAGTGTGTGTGTAAATTTGTTGGGAATTGTTTGCACGGTGAATTGAGGCCTTCAAATTTGGTTAAATTCTATGCATAGACCAGTCAGACAAATAATCGCACATGTTAAAATGTAGTTTTTATTTTGTTCCTAAGCAACTGCTCCTGATTAATTGCAGACACTGCATAAGATTTTTTTTTTTTTTATATAGATAATAGTATGGTGATGTTGGACGAATTGACTTTGCTAACTCCCCTCTTGTTTACCACTACAGGGCGGATCAACAAAGTATCATCTGCGTACAAGATGGCTACAGATTTTTACTAGTGAACGAGATCGCCGTGATCTTGTGAGTATATACATTGGAATCTGGATTCTATTTAGAAATTGTACTAATAGTGGATTTAGAAATGAGTATATGCCATTGGAATCTTGTGAGTATATACATTGAACGAGATCGCCGTGATCTTTTAACCTTCTTTTGTGGATTTTTCTCATTGCTGGTGTCCTTGGAACCTAATTAAAGTGACAAATTTCTGCAACATTAACTTTTTCTCAAGCACTTTTGCTTATTATTTGTACTTTTTGGAAGGACGAAGTGGGAATAGTTGCAGATATGGCTTTGTGTATCTTCTCTTCAAATACTCTGAATCGATATCCATCTTTACGTAGATTAAATCATTACACAGCTCATTTAATTGTTTAAAAAAAATTCTATATTGCTGATATGATGAAAGAGGTGATAAGGCCTCTGTGATTGCTCATTTGGTACTGTTTTGATGCTTTGAATAAGGTGACCTGTGGATGTGCAGCAGGCGTGGCTGCTGCTTTTAGAGCTCCGGTCGGTGGGGTACTGTTTGCACTAGAAGAAGTAACATCATGGTAATCTGCTTTCTTGATGTCAGCAAATTAGTTTAGCATGTTCATCTGTTATGTCTACCTATGAACTGTGTCTAGTTATTTTCAATTGTCTGCTTGAATTCCTAACTTGTGTCTCTTAATGAACATGATCATCAAATACGTACTACTGTACTAGTTAATAGCAACTTAGGAATTCTGCCTCAATTCAATGGTTTTTGTTCTTATTCAAGGTGGAGGAGTCAGCTCATGTGGCGTGTTTTTTTTACATCCGCCATTGTGGCTGTGGTTGTACGTACAGCAATGGCATGGTGTAAGAGTGGAAAGTGTGGACATTTTGGTGATGGAGGCTTCATTATATGGGACATCTCAGGGTGACAATCTGAAAAGTTTACTTGTTTCTGTCCAGTTTTCTATCTTCTGTTTTAACATTCTAACCAGGGTTCCTTTTAGTGGTCAAGAAGATTACTCATTTCAGGAGTTGTTGCCAATGGCAGTTATTGGCATCATCGGTGGCCTTCTTGGTATGTGTGAATATCCAAGAAACTAGAGATAACTTCTGGAATGATGTTTATTGGTGATTTTATCTTGCTTGAATGCTCCCTTTGCAGGAGCACTTTTCAATCAACTTACTTATCACATAGCTTACTGGCGTCGAAATTATTTGCATAAGAGAGGGAACCGCGTGAAAGTAAGTTCCTGGAGTGAGAGTATTATGCTTCGTATTTTCTTTGTGAACCATAAATTAACATTGTCTTTTTACCATCGTATTGTAGGTTATTGAAGTGTGCATTGTCTCCCTGATGACCTCTTTTATTTCATTTGGGTTACCACTTTTTAGAAAATGCACTCCCTGCCCTGAAGCAGATGCTAATTCTGGTATTGAATGTCCACGTCGCCCAGGGATGTATGGGAACTACGTCAATGTAAGATCTCTTGAGCTACTTGTTCATTCTTTCTTCTGGAGTTATTTAGTTATTAGACTTTCTATTTATCGTTCAGCTGCTGTGCGAAGTTATGATTCATGTTTAGAATCTATCGCAGATTATAGGGTAGTGTGTGAAATGTAGATTTATGAACTTTCCTCAACCTTATTTACAGTTCTCGTTGTTAATATAGATGACTGTAACTAAACCAATTTAAATTCTGTAAATATTTTTGCTAAGTATGTTGTATCTTGTATGTTTAACAGTTTTATTGCGGAGACAACGAATACAACGACCTTGCAACTATATTCTTCAACACTCAGGTTAATTGAAATTGACTACAAATATTTCCATATGGTGGTTATGATCTCTGCTAATGAATTCAATAACGGGTGCAGGATGATGCCATCAGAAATTTGTTCAGTGCTAAAACAATTCATGAATTTAGTGCACAGAGCCTCCTGACTTTTTTGGTATTGCATTATATTTTTCTCTCTGTACCGTAAAAATGCAAATAAGTAAACCTGTGTGATTTTATAACTACATGGATGCGACTATGTATTTATTTTCTTGTTCAGGTCATGTTTTACTCTCTAGCAGTAGTCACTTTTGGCACTGCCATTCCAGCTGGTCAATTTGTTCCTGGCATAATGATTGGTTCTACTTATGGTCGACTTGTTGGCATGTTTGTTGTGAACTTTTATCAGAAACCGAATATTGAAGAAGGAACGTAAGTGCCCTCTTCGACTCTTTGCCTATTGATATACTGTTTGTAATTTCTCTCAGAACTGGAAGTGCTAAAACTATGGACTACTGTAAACTTGAAACTAGTTTAGTAGCATTAAAAGGTAATACCCTACTAAATACTAAAGTAATCTGAGTAACTGGAGTATGGGCCATAAACTCTTCTACCTTTAATTTACTAAATTTTAATTAAGTGTTATGTTTTTTAGCTAAAACCCCCAAAACATCATGGTAATTATTTATCTGATCCGCATGTGGATATGTTCTGAATTCACTTTTTTTCTCTTGTGAGTTGAAGAATTTAATGAACTCATTGCTGTTATCATAGTGGAATTGAACATCAAATGGTAGCTATAAAGTGTCAGGCAGTTGGTTTTAAGGATACATCTTCGTATTTTATCAATTAGATGTATGATATATCTTGCTCTAAATATAAGATTCTCTCTCTCCCTCTCTCTCTGGAATATTAGATATGCTCTTTTAGGGGCTGCATCTTTTCTTGGAGGCTCAATGAGAATGACTGTCTCCCTTTGTGTAATTATGGTTGAGATTTCAAATAACTTGAAGTTTCTCCCTCTCATCATGCTTGTTCTTCTCATATCAAAGGTACGATCTTCTTGAAACCTAATATGGCTAGATAGCTAAGATATACCTAGCAATAAAATGTGCGTCTTTTTGGTCTACAATTTAATATAAGAAAATGCTCTACTTTGAACAAACCTTATTTATTCTTATTTTCTTTCCGTTGTCAATTTTTCTCCTCTCTATTGCATGGGATATTATATTTAAAATGATGCCATATAACCTTTTAAAACATCACTAAGGTTCACATGATTTTAAGAGGATTTAATCGAAGACATTTAGTGTGTAAAAGAGTGTAAAAGAGGATCGTTACTTCCTTTTACTGTTTCTGCTATTTCTTAGATTTGACAGAGTTGTCTGTAGGCTGTTGGTGATGCATTTAATGAGGGCCTGTATGAAGAGCAGGCTCGACTGAGGGGTATTCCCTTACTGGAATCGAGACCAAAATACCAAATGCGGAATATGACAGCAAAAGAGGCTTCTGGAAATCAACAGGTGTCTTTCTTACATCAATCTTCTTTTAGATGTTTGACTCTTAGTTTATGGTTTTGTTTTCTTTGATATATAAAGCAATTGAGGTCTGGGTTAGGGGATTTACATTTCTCCTTTAGTAAGATAGCCATTTTATATTACTCCATAAATCTTATAAATCTTAGGAGAACTTTCCTAACTATTCATCGATATAAGTATTTAAGACGTCGTGGATCTTAACATGGTTTCATTGAGTAAATTGAAGATGATTTCTTTTTGTAAGACGTTGGTATACCATTCTTTGCCTTGATAATACACAATTGAGAACTATCTCTTCATATATAAGCAGGTTGTCTATTTCCCTCGCGTGGTGAAGGTTGTGGATGTACTTTCTATTTTAAGGAGCAACAATCACAATGGCTTTCCTGTACGTTGTTGCGTTATTTCAAAGTTCTTTGCCTCTACGAGCTGTATTTAATATATTTCATTTGCCTAATTCTCCAGGTGATTGATCACACAAGAAGTGGAGAGACGCTTGTCATTGGCCTCATATTGAGAAGGTGGGCTTTACAACTTGGTTTTTAACTTCATAGTTGCCGACGCACGTTGCTTAGGAAAATAAAGAAATAAGTCGACACTTTCAATTTTGTCGAACGTTAAATCTTTTTCGTTCTTGCAGTCATTTGCTAGTACTTTTACAGTCAAAGGTCGACTTTCAACATAGTCCGTTGCCCTTCAATTCAAGAGATGGGCCTGTACCAATCAGGTAATAGAATGATATTTTGGACAACACAATCGTTTCGTCACAAAAGTAATCGGCTAATGATTCGTCGTTCATTATTCTCATTGCAGGCACAATTTAACAGAATTTGTGAAGCCGGTTTCAAGTAAGGGTATTTCCATAGATGACATTCACCTAACGCCCGATGATCTCGAGATGTACATTGACCTTGCTCCGTTTCTGAACCCGTCGCCTTACGTTGTTCCCGAAGATATGTCGGTAACAAAGGTGACAAATTTAACTCTTCTTATCCGACTGAATTTCTTAGAACATACAGGATGATATCGATGATGATGGTTCAGGTATATAATTTGTTCCGGCAATTAGGTTTAAGACATGTCCTCGTAGTTCCACGTGCTTCTCGTGTAATTGGGATTATTACGAGGAAGGATTTATTAATCGAGGTACTTTAGTTACACATAAATCCTCTCTTGCTCAGATGTCTTTTATAATGCTTTGTGGTAAATTAGAAATATTTGCTCTCCAACTTTGCAGGACCATGAAGACGCAGCTGCCATAGAGCTTCAATCCACTAGTGTAAGGTCTCTCTGCTACTCTTCTATATTGCTCAATTCCGTTACATAATGATTGATCGATTATTCGATGCTTCTTATGTGCCACAAAACTGTATTCACATAACTAGGCAACTAGTTGTGCGATTTTTTAACCACAACCCTATTCAGTGACGGAACTAGGGGGAGCATGGAGTCCGCACTTTGATATGGGGTGTGTCAAAATCGTGTGGAATCCCGAATTTTGTGTGATATTTTTGGGAAAATCTTGTATTCCCCCCATCCATTCAAGAAATTGCAGACTCCGGTCACCAATTCGGAAAATCCTAGATGCATCCGTGGCCACCCCCACGGACACATGCACACTATGTTCTTCATATTTGCTATTTTGCCCCATGGATTTTTGCATATTCGGCCTCCCTCCCCTTGAAATTGGATGTTTCTACGCTGATATTCTGTTTGTTTGGGCAGGGATAGGGATGAACGAGGTGAGAGAAGAGTGTCGAGGAGGAAAGGCTCTGAACAACCGCTGCTCGATGGTCTTATCGTTTAGCTGCTGCATCCAAGAGGTTTGTTCGGCTTCCTTCCTCCATTCTTTATTATATGATAGAATAGAACCGTGTCGTGTGTTTTTGCTTCAGATTTGGGAAAATATAGAATAACAAGGTATGGGGAAATTGGGAATTGTAAGTAGTGATGATGAGTTTTTACATCTTTGTATATTTAGATAGGAAGCGATGCAAGTGATTTTCTACCAGAAATTCTTACTATCATTTACCGGACCATGCACTTTATAATAATTGGTGTTTTTCTTGGTATTGCCTTATCAAAATTTTGAAAAATCAAGAAACATTGTGGAATTGAGGGTTGTGTGAGTCGAGTCGTTTCCCGTCGTGTGAGTCGATGTCGCGATAGAAGCATTGCACGCTTTGTATTCAGCGTGTGTGACTCGCATCACATTGTGGAATTGAGGGTTGTACTCCAAAGCTAGAAACATCAATAGAACATAATTTGATTAGATCAATAAACCTAGTAGTTTTTTAAGAGAGAGAGAGAGAGAGAGAGAGAGAGAGAGAGAGACATCAAGTTGGAAGGTTTTATCAACAGCACAGTGCTTGTAATCGACATTCCCAAATGATTGTCCAGCCAGCTGAATCTCCCACCTTATGAACAGCTCCATTTGCAGACTGCTGAATCAAACCCCACATCAAACACAAAACTGCAAACAATTCCATTTTGACAACTCAAAAATGACTCTTTAAAACAACAATTCTTCTGCAAGTTTTGTGTCTGTTTTTATAGTGAAACAATCTTGGGAGGGAGGTTGATTTGATGATGGCCCATTACGCTAATAATCACTGCTCTAATTAATAATTATATGTTAGTACTTGTTTTATTATCAAAGAATCAAGTAACTAACTAGTAAATTATTAAAAAAAAAAAAAGCTTTAATTTTCAAGTAACATAAATAGTCTAAGAGTAGCTATAATATTATGGTAGAAATCTCACTATCTTGCTGTTGCCACTAATTAACATGTTGAAAAACTTGTAAGCCAAGAATGTTAGTATATTAAGTAGGTTTGTTTGGTACATACAAATTTAACTTCGCACTCAATCCATGCAAAACACCTACAATAATTTCACACTATAGGTGTTTGTGTGTGTGTGTGAGAGAGAGAGAGAGAGAGAGAGAGAGACAATAAGCCCACGCCAATATCTTAGCCCTAGCTTATTATAATGAAATCCAACATTAGAGTACTCACAATGACAATAGATTCATTGCAGCCTCAAGTTCTTGATATATATAAAACATGGTTATAATAATAATTTTTTCACTAATTTAAATTAAATTAAAGACAATCAAGTTCTTTTTATGAGGAAAACAATCGGCCACTATCCAAAGAAAACAATCCAATTCTTAATATGTACATACATAGATTGCATAAATAATGCAAGAGTTAGGGATTAAATTATATACCTAACATGTTAGTGTAATACATACGTCATTGTTATTTTTCGTGTAGCAAAGATAGTTTATTGCTATAAATTTTTGGGTGGGATTCAAATTTTTAACGTTTTGTTTGATTATTATGATCTTAGAAGGAAGTATAAAAAATAATTAGGTGAACAATTTCATTATGTAGAATACATTTTGACAAAAAAAACACGCCCTAACACTCCATGTTTAAATGCAAACCAATTTTCTTATTATTTTTCTAGAAATAATTTTGGAGATTGGACAAATGGGGTCATAGTCTGGTACACGTGGCACATCGCCATGTCAGGAAATCTCGAGAAACAAAAGTGAATGGGGGCAAAGCGGATCTTCTGTCCCAAAATGGGAAGAACACTCGGTGGCCCACCAATCACGCTCCGTCACGCGTGCATTGGTGGCCCCACTCAATTAAATTAATATTTGATTTTAAAAAAAGTGGCCCACCAATGCATGCGTGGCGAGGCGTGATTGGTGACGGGCGGATCCAGGATTACGAGAGAGGGGGGGCGAAACTAAAAAATTCGATAGAGAAGAGGGTGAAGTGTACATTCGGGGGGGCGAAATACGAAATTTCTTAAAAATTACATATATAAAATCGCGTTTCGACACGAGTTCGGGAGGGGCCGCCGCCGCCGGGCGCCCCCTTGGATCCGCCCCTGATTGGTGAGCAACCGAAAGGGCCACCATTTTTTGGGCCAGAAGATCCTCACGGATGGGGGGGGCCCGAGACTGGTTGGACCACATGCCGTAGCAATTATTTATGTTACTATTAAATTTTCGTAATAATTATATTATTAACATAAATAAATAAAGATCAAGAAGAGATAGATAAATGTGAAGTAGATATGGGCCACGTGTCAAACAAACACCTTTCGAGCGACCTTTTTTGGTTACACATACAATATTTTTATAACCGTTAATTGGATTATATTATTAGCTTTTAAAATGTGAAACTGTGGCGGGCCATTCAAAACACTCCATGGTTGAACCCATCATGGATACTTAGATCGTACAAGACGATAATAAAATACAATCCAACATTCCTTCTCAATGAACAAGAGGAGACAAAAATGGACAAAATCTTTGAAAAGGCTGCTTTCTATTTCTCAGATAAGTATTTATACCACATATACACATATGCATAAGGTAGTGTTTTTGCTGATATAAGAAAGAAGCTACCAAAAAAACAAAGAGCCTCAACTGCAACCAAAAAACTAAAACAAGTTAGCATACCTTCTTCATCTCTTACCAAGATTCCTACACCACGCTTCTTACCTGTTTAAGCAGAGTATCAGTCGCTCTTTCCACAAGAAAAACATGTGTCATCAAGAGTGTTTTCGACACCAAGATTCGGATATCGCTGCCATAGTTTTCATATCTAGTAAGGTTTCCATGCATCTAACTCGACATTTCACTAACCTCCTACATGGCTTTCCATAATGATGTATGCATAGTATGAATTACGCCTTATAGAGACTAACCGGCGGGTTGTTTCTGCTCCGCTGGTTTCACCTGCACCGCGGCTGGATGAGGATAAGCGAAGATACCGGCATTAGCAGCAGCTGCAGCAATTGCCTTAGCTGGATCATTCATGGCTGTGCTTGAGCTCATTGGAGCCACAACTGATGGCTGCTGTTGTTGGTCCGGCCATCTACGATGCATATAAAACACACCGGGACTAGAAGTGGCGGAACTCATACCGGTATGGATTGGGAGATTGGGATTGGGAGTATGGAGTAGAGAAGAATAGTTGAGCTTGCTGCATAGTCATAGGTGGCTTCTGAGGGTGTTTAGCTCCACTACTCAAACATGAAGGTTGTCCAAGAATTGATGAATTTTGGCCTAACTTAGTGTAGAGGCATATGTGGTTGTTCTTGGACTCCCGCTGGCTCCTCTAGATACGGAGGTCGCCGCCGGAGAACTAACCACCACTGGAGGAGACTGAGCCCGGTTTTGCCCTTGAGCATTGTAAGGTTTGTGATTCCCACCAAAGGATATTTGTGCCTGATTATGCTGCTGAGATGATACCGGTATCCTCATAGAGCTTCTCGGGCTCGGGCTAGGGCTAGTGGTGCTGCCATGGACAAGTCCAGTCTGAAACTTGGCAGCCATGATAGAGTGCTCAGTGAACAAGCTTCCGGTACTAGACCCGGCCGCCTTACTCTGGTTAACTGCAGCTGTTGCAAGATGCTGCTGCTGTTGAAGATGAGGATTTGGGATGTTGAGAGGACTGCTTGTAGCAGGTCGTAAGCTACGAGCAGTGACGGAGGCGATGTTCAGAGACCGGGCTGAGCTCTCTACTACATTCACACAGTTGGCTTGAGCAGAAGAAGCACTAGTTGTGGAGTCACATTTTTCATCCTCAGACAATCTCAACTGCTTCTTCTGTGCTGCTTGAGCCATCATCTTCATAGCATGACTCTGAGTCATTGATGTGGGGTCCACACCCGGAACAGCTCCGTTTATCGAACCAAACGACATTGCAAAGCCTTGTTGTGCAAGGGATTGCTGCTGCTGTTGCTGTTGCTGTTGTTGTTGTTGCTTCTTCTCACTTTGAGTACTACTCCCACTTGCAGTAGGTGGAGACATCAAGGAGAAGCTATACGGCTGCATTGGCATCGCGTAATTCTGACCATAGATGTTGATAGAAGCCCGAGAACCAGGGTTTTCGGTTCTTGAAGGACTACCTTCCCTTACCACTTCACCCTCCAAGAACCTTGGCCGCGGTGGATGTGATAGCAGATGTGGATTGTTCGACTGCTGCACATGCTTTTGAGATGACGAAGAACTGTTGGACTGAGCTTGCTGCACCTGTGATGGATGAATCATCTGAGAGGAATAGAAGGAACCGTTGAACATGGCCGGGTGGGTCGGGTTCCTATAACCAGGTGGAACCCCGGCACCCGGGATGGGGTAAGGGTAACCATTGCTCTGCAAGATATCCAAGTATTGTGTCTCATTGGCTGCCATAGCTGGGTAACTGAAGTTCAATGCTGAAGCAGAAGGGTCTAGTGCAGCTGTACTCCCTCCAACCAGAGGCGATTTTGTGGTACTAGGCTGAGCAGAAGCAGTCTGTTGCTGGTTAAAAGGGAAGATAAAAGTTGGCCCCTAAACAACATAGAATCATAAGCATTGCTTCCATAACAAGATGACAAAATAGAGCAAAATTTGGCAACTAAGAAACATACAAGTTAGTAGCAGCTGCCGGAGGCATAGGCTGATTGATTAGGATTTGTTGTTGTTTCCTCTGACAAGAATCTTGAGAAGCTTTCTCTCTCCCACCATGAGAGAGATTGCTAGCAAGATCATTCCCCTTATCTAAAACATTATCATGCATGATATTAACATTTGCAGCCATATGCCAGAAGGGGTTAATCTTCATGACTTGCTGAAGGCAGTGGATGCTTCTAGCAATATACGAATGCGTAGCACAATGTTTGGGTCGAGGTTGAGAAAATAGTGGCTGGAAAAACTCACATTTGCTTAATAAGGCGAAGGACAACATAAACGAGACGAGAGTTGCAAGAAATGAAACGAAACGTACGATTAAAGCAACCTGCATAGACGCCGGAGCGACTGCACCACCTTCCATTGAGACGACTCCTTGTAGTGGTGCCATGTATCTGCTCACATCAATGGAGTTATTTCGCCGAAAACCAACACACATCTATGAGTTTAAATGAGGATTCAAAGACAATAAGCAACCCATCTTTATACCCCATGGGAGGAAGCCCACAAGGCCAACTAGCCATAGGCATATGCAAAGGCAAGGAGCCTTTAGATTGACCTATAATCCAAATGAATCATTCATAAATCTTCAAGATTCGTTACGAAATAAAGCAATCGAGTTCAAGAAAAGCGTGAAACATACTTGATTTCTCAAAGAGTGGCTCTTCTCTATTAGCCTTATCATTATGCTTGTTAACTCCAGCAGTCCCATTTTTGCTAGGCTTTTCAAGATTTAACTGCAGAACAACATTATCAATTTCCTTCTTCAATCCAGCTTCAAGAACAGCATTTTGAGATTGCTTTTCCGCAATCTTCCTCTTCGCGTCTTCTTCACCGTTGCATTTGAGCTCCTGCATCAGCATCAAATAGGAAAAATTCAATGTATTGCGGACACAAGCTAAAGATTCATAAATTCAGAAAAGTACATACTGTGTTGCGGACACAAGCTAAAGATTCATAAATTCAGAAAAGTACATACTGTGTTGCTGAATGATAGAGACGACTTCTGATCTGCAGCCCTTAAATGAATCTTGATTTCCCTTTCTGGAGATGATCTTATTTGTGGAGATTGAGACTGAAATTTGATTCAAAACTTCCTCAGGTTTGAATCCAATTCAAAAAAGTAAAAACAAAAATAAAAATAAATAATAGAAGAATATCCACACCCACCCAGCCCTCACACACACAAAAGAAGGGATTCTTGATGCATTATTACACTCACCATAAGATCTATTTCAAGTTTCTGCTGCCTCTGATTTTCTAAATCACACCCCATCAAATTCCTAGAAAATCCCAAAAAACGGAACAACAATCAAAACAAAATTAGGTCAACCAAAAATCATATCTTTCATTCCCCAAAAACCAAATCTTTATTAAAAAAAGAACTCACTCTTTAATTATTGTAGATGCAGCTGAAGATGTCTCTCTCAATTTGGTGTTCATGCAGATATTACCCTCCTTTCTTACCGCAGTAACTTTTTTCTCCTTTAAAGCTGAGTCTCTGCTCTCCCTCGATTCTTCAGCCGCAGCTATATCAGGTGGCCGCGCCGATGCCTCTGGCCCTTGTGAGATCGGAATGCCTCCTACTTCAGAGGTGTTTCCACCGTTGGATGCAGAGATTTCATTCTTTTCCGTCTGATTCTTATCTAGCTTGGCTGCGCCGCCGCAGCTCGAATTCGGTCTCTTCCTCTTTGGAGCTGCAGAGAGAGAGAGAGAGAGAGAGAGAGAGAGAGAGATTTCAAACCAAAGATTGAGATGGAATTAAGAAATCACATCAAGAAAACAGCACCTACCGACAGAATTAGGCCCCAAAATCTGTTTGCAGAATCGGAATTAGCTCTCGGCGGCGAACCACCGCCGTTCGATCTACCAACTTGTCTCGAATCTTCTTTTCTGGAAGAGGGACCACCCTGCGATTGAGTCATCAAACCATACAACACCTCAGCAATCTCAATCTCCAGCTCCTCGGCATTCGCTTCACTCTCCTTCTCCGCCGCTTTCGGCGGCTTAACCTTCGCTCCACCGTTGCTTCCGCCGCATTTCTTCATCAAAGAAAATGCAAAGTCAGTTAAAAACATCGATTTTGAAACGATTGAAGAAATCTGAATGGTTGTTAGAACTAACAAGTTTTTTTCTATTTGAAGAAGAGGGAGGAGAGATTGGAGTGGCCGAAGCGCCGCCGTGTCTCGCCGGAGAAGTTGAAGCTTGCCGGTTAGCTTTCTCTTCTCCCCCGCTGCTGTTGTTATTACTCCCGTTAGAAGCCCAATCATGCAACCTCTTCGTTGATGCTGCAATACATCCCCAAAAATCAAACCTTTCCACAAAAATACAAAATTAAAAAAAAAAAAAAAAAGTCATATTAATTACCGGAACGAGCTTTTCTCGGAACTAAAACATTAATAATTTCATCATGTTTCCAATTAGGGCTAAAAATCTTCGAAGAAGAAGATGGAGGGAAGATATTCCTATGTTGAAGATGGTGGTTAGCACGATTCATATAATTACTACTATGGAGGCTGTGGTTTAAAATCGCCGCCGCCGCCGCCGCCGTAGACGGCGGAATTAATCCGGTGGCGTCTTCATCATCGTCTTCGGAAGTTTCATCATCTTTATTGCTCATCAATCTCTCTCCTCTCCTCCTCTTACTCCTCAAATCCCTCTCTCTCTCCCTCTCGTGATCTCTCTTCATCCTCTGCAACTCCACCCCCTCATCTGCACAAACAACGAATAAAAACTCTATCTCAAACAATCAGATCTATGAAATAATTGAATTTGTAATCCACCTTGAGAGTGATTAGTCCTAAGCCTCCTTCTGTTGACGCCATTAGAGCTGACAATACTTGCTCTCCTCACCTCTCTGTTCCTCTCCATTACTTAATTCGAGCTTCGTTAGATGCAGAAATTCAGTCTTATAACTCATCAGAAATCATACAATCACAACAAAACTGATAAAAAGGAATAAATTCAAGGTTCAATGTATGAAGAGATTCTTCGTCTTCTACAAACTGCAAATCCTCCTCTCTCTCCTCTCTCACTTTACCTCAATCTCATCGTCTCTTGCGGCTACTTCACATCTATAAACGCCACTCAGCAATTGCTTTGTTAAACGAATCGATCTCGGCCGTTCAATCGTGAACTCATCCTACGGCTGACGAGGCCAGATGCCAACGTGGCAGCGGCCATGTAATGCCAACGCCAGTACCCATATCAAACATCACCGACACGTGTCGGTTTTTTCCTTACTCGGCAAGCTTTTTTTTTTGGAGCCGTTGGGGTCAAAGATGCATGTATATTAATACTAACAATTGGGTACCAAATGGAGAATAAGTACTTCTTGATCAAATAATTCCACACTCCCATTCCATTAGTTCAATTTATTTTCAACACAAATATTCATCAAATTATTTATCGTAGGTGAAATAGTGGGGTCTATTAGAGTATTATTTTAAAATAGAAGAAAATTGACTAAAGGGTGGACTACTCGAAGATGAAACCTGAACTAATGAAATGGGACGAAAAAATATCAATTTTAGTTCTCTAATGTGGCATTTATCCGATTTTGGTCCTATAAATTTATATATTATTCGATTTTGATTATCTAATGTAACAGTGTTCGATTTTAGTCCTGTAACTTTATAATTTTTCCGTTTTGGTCCTATAACCTTCATAAAGTATATGATTTCGGTTCTCAGACAAAAAATTTCGAATTGCAAAAGACAAGTGAATTACACTCTTTGCCACATGACTAAAAATAAGACAATTTTTTAAAACTTCTGGAAAAAAAACTAACACTTTTAAAAGTTACAAGATCCAAAAAGAATTAGAAACTATATTGCAAAATCAAGATTGAACTCGTTTTAATAATAAAAATATCGTTTATTGTCATGAAACTTTACAAAATGACTTATTTTAGTCATTAAGTGTGAAATTCATGCGCGACAATTTATCGGATGACCAAAATTAAATACTTTATAAAGTTATACAACCAAAATTTAACGTATTATAAAGTTATAGAACAAAAATTGTCTAAACCTTCTTTGGCTTTCATAGCGGAGGACGACCCCACAATGATGTACAAAATACTATCATTACTCCTTGGATAATTAGACATCCAACCCATAATAGTCACTGTCACATTAGAGGAGCAAAATTAGACATTTTGTAAAATTATAGGACCAAAATCAGACATTATCACATTAGAAGAATAAAATCGGACATATGTCACATTAAATAACCAAAATCAGTATTTTCTCAAAATGGGACATAAAGAGTATTAAATTTGAAATATAGTATAATAGGTAGGGTTGTTCATAATTCAGATGAGAACCAGATTGATTTTTAGAAAACTGATACTATTTCGATAATGCAAATTCAGAAAATTCGATTCCAATTTGGTCTATCTATATGGTATTGGTATGCATGATCGAACTGAATTGATAACTAGTTTTTCGTGTAAAAGGAAAAATGGTCAATAATGTTGCTCAAAAAAAAAATCCAGAATTGTGAATTTCTTACTAAGATATTTACATTTAAAAAAATGTGTTCTGACAATATATCTAAAAAAGTTTATACGAGTAAAAAATAGAATAAAAATAGGCATAAATCAATCGATATTTTTCAATTTTGACTAAAAATCAAATCGATTTTTCCGATTCATTTTTCAATTCCATTAATGAAAAATTGAACAATCAGTTAACGTATTGACATTTTCGAGTTTTTGAAAGAAGCGATTTGTTGATTGAACAGCCCCTAATAATGTCTTAACTCTTAATTACTACATATAATGGAAAATTCCTCGTTCAAATAAAAAAAAATACTCCCTCCGCCCCAATTAAACCGTCTCATTTCTTTTCGGCACATAATTTACGAAATTTTATTTAAATTTATATTTTGTAAATTTTAATTGTATTAAGAAATTAATACAATTTCCGAAGAATGATTGATGCGGAGGAATGATAATTCATCCAAATTTTGTTAAGACATAATTGAGGTAATATATTTTTCCTCTTTTTTTCATGTTATAATTTTAAAAAATCATATAAAATTTTTAAAAAGTTAAAAAACATAATTTTATGAGTTCGGAGAGGAACGACAGTGTATAAGAATGTGAGGTGGATAGTGAGTAAGGAGGGATCCACCTAATTTTTAATGTTAAACTTTTTTTTTTCCATTAAATGAAACAAGACAGTATTATTAAGACGACGCGAAAAGAAAGCGAGACGGTTTAAATAGGAGGGAGGGAGCATATAATGAAGACATCTAATTAGAAGAAAAAAAATGCTCCATCCATCCCGCTTCAAGTGACCTATTTTTTTTCGGCCCGAAAATTAAGAAAGTGGATGATAGAAGTATGATAGAAGAGTAGATAATAAAGTAAGAGAGATAAGATGAGTGAGATTGTGAGAGATTAAATGATAAAGTAAGAAATAGAAGATGAGTGAAATTGAGAGAATAAATGATAAATTGGGAGAGAGAAATGATTAAAGTAATAAAAATATATAAAAATAATTAATAAAGTATGAGAAAATTTATTATTTTTGTAAAAATTATTTCCATTTTTGGAAATAAATCACCTTGAAACTGGAATGCCATAAATGAAAAATAAGTCACTTGGAGTAAGACTAGGGGTGTTACGGTACGGCATACCGTCCAAATTTTCGCATACCGCATACCGTGCCGAAAACGTGCGGTATGAGAAATTGCATACCGTTACCGTACCGATCATTGTGGTATATCGTTGATCGGTATGCCGTAAGTGCGGTATGAGCAAATATTCATACCGTTGCCATACCGGCAGTGCGGTATGCCTTACCGCATATCGGTATACCGAAAGAACACCGGTATACCGAAGCATAAAGTATACTGGGAAAAAAAATCTGTTAAAAATAAGAATATAATGATGAACAAATGCAGAAAACATACAATTTCCCTCCAACAAACTACTATTAAATATACTATAATTATTTATTTCGTAATAGACTTTTTGTATTCCGTTTTCGACACAAAAATTAGAAAGTAATTTCAATTGATCATTTCATACAAAAGTATATATTATATCATAGTTTTAAAATAATATCATGAAATACTTTATAATAAATTATACATTTAAAAAATAAAATATGAATTCTTTATGAAACATAGAAGTAGAGATCTCTTCTTTTGAAAAACGAACTCATTTTTCGGAAAACATGAAGAGGTCATATTTTCTTTTTTCTTTAATTATATATCTATATTATTATATTTCAAAGTTCTTCATGATATTTTCAATTTCTCCTTCGTAGTAGACTTTTTGTGTCCCGTTTTCGACACAAAAATTAAAAAGTAATTTCAGTTGATCATTTCATACAAAAGTATATATTATATCATAGTTTTATAATAATATCATGAAATACTTTATAATATAACTATACCTTTAAAAAAAATATGAACTCTTTATGAAACATAGAAGTAGAGATCTCTTCTTTTGAAAAACGAACAAATTTTTCGGAAAACATGAAGAGGTCATATTTTATTTTTTCTTTAATTATATATCTATATTATTATATTTCAAAGTTCTTCATGATATTTTCAATTCCTCCGTTGTAATAGACTTTTTGAGTCCCGTTTTCGACACAAAAATTAAAAAGTAATTTAAATTGATCATTTCATACAAAAGTATATATTATATCATAGTATTATAATAATATCATGAAATACTTTATAATATAACTATACCTTTAAAAATGAAATATGAACTCTTTACGAATCATGGAAGTATAGATCTCTTCTTTTGAAAAACGAACTCATTTTTCAGAAAACATGAATAGGTCATATTTCCTTTTTTCTTTAATTATATATCTATATTATTATATTTCAAAGTTTTTCATGATATTTTCAATTCCTCCTTCATAGTAGACTTTTTGTATCCCGTTTTCGACAAAAAATTAAAAAGTAATTTCAATTGATCATTTCATACAAAAGTATATATTATATCATAGTTTTATAATAATATCATGAAATACTTTATAATATAACTATACATTTAAAAAATAAAATATGAACTCTTTATAAAACATAGAAGTAGAAATCTCTTCTTTGAAAAACGAACTTATTTTTTGGAAAACATGAAGAGGTCATATTTTCTTTTTTCTTTAATTATATATCTATATTATTATATTTCAAAGTTCTTCATGATATTTTCAATTCCTCCTTCGTAGTATACTTTTTGTTTCCCGTTTTCGACACAAAAATTAAAAAGTAATTTCAATTGATCATTTCATACAAAAGTACATATTATATCATAGTATTATAATAATATCATGAAATACTTTATAATATAACTATACCTTTAAAAAATAAAATATGAACTCTTTATGAAACATGGAAGTAGAGATCTCTTCTTTTGAAAAACGAACTCATTTTTCGGAAAATATGAAAAGGTCATATTTTCTTTTTTCTTTAATTATATATCTATATTATTATATTTCAAAGTTGTTCATGATATTTTCAATTCCTCATTCGTAGTAGACTTTTTGTGTCCCGTTTTCGATACAAAAATTGAAAAGTAATTTCAATTGATCATTTCATACAAAAGTATATATTATATCATAGTTTTATAATATCATGAAATACTTTATGAACTCTTTATAATTTTCGTAATGACTAATGTAAGTAAAGTACCACTTTTTAATGTATCTAAATTCTAAAATATTAAATTTGCATTTAAAAGATACTATATTACAAGATATATACGGTATATTTTCGGGTATGCAGTATATACCGTGATCGGTATAGATCGACATTCGGTATCATTTCGGTATGCGGTATATACCGTGATCGGTATATTTTGGTAAACGGTATGTGTCGGAACATCGGTACATACCGGTGGTTCGATTTCAAATGGTATCTATCGGTATACGGTATGTACCGTTACTTTCGGTATGTACCGTATCCACGGTATGCTACGGTATACCGCGTTATAGGAAAACTCATACCTTTACCGTACCAAAAAACTTCGATACGGTATCATACCGTACCGAAAATCTCGGTATACCAAAAATTTCGATATTTTGATATATTTTCGATACGGTATGGGCGATATACCGATTTTTCGATATTTTTTAACACCCCTAAGTAAGACAGATGGAGTATATAATTACAGGTCATAGTGAACACCTTGGTAAGAGAGAGCGTGTGCCCTTTTTCCCCTTTAACAAAACCAACATGTTGATCACAAAGAATCTTGGTAACCGTACGAAATACCTACTTTGCCCCAAGAAATTTCACTTAATTTCTCCCTAATCAAAATAAGATTAGTCCCATTTGGGAAATAGCTTAGATAAGCGTTTATAGCATAAGTGTTTATGGTATAAATGTTCATGCTATAAGCACTTAAAATTTAAAAAATGTTGCGTTTGGATATATATATATATATATATATATATATATATATATAAGCACTTAATTAGAAAAATAAATAAAATATAGTTAAAAAAATTATTTTGAGGGGGATTTGAAATGAGAACTTTTTTTTCACAAGTTGTTTTTGGCTTTTTTCATAAGCTATTCCTACCAGCTTATGAAAATAAGCTAAAAACAATTTATTTTTTTGAATAAGTTATTTTCATAAGCTCTTACAAATACAAATGTTTATTTTTTAGAATAAGCTGAAATAAACTCCTAATTAGCTCTTCAAAACGGAGCCTAAAAAGGCTAAAAACCTGTAACCCCAATTATTAATTTTGTGTGTTTGCTCTTAAATTATGAAAATGTGTGTATTGCCTTCTGGATTACTAGCTCTCTGCACTTTGTTGTATTAACTATTAAAAAATGCAATTTAATTCCAAAACTAATTAATTTTTTTAAGAAAGTAGATTTTGATCACACGTGTAAAATTACGAAGAGTTATGTCATATATTACCATTAGTTTAATGACTTTTCCCTAATAGTATGTTACATATGATAACCTAACTAGGTTTACTTGTTCTATATAATTTAGATACAATTATTATACGGAATTTACCCAATAGTTTGTGAATTTAAAATGTGATTAAAAATAGATTTTGTATTCACTTATTAAACAATATAAAAAATACACCTTCCGTCATATTATTTCCGTTTAGTTTCTTTTGGGTACCGAGAGTACTAAATTTTATTTAAGTGTTTATTTTATGAGTTTAATTGTAATAAGAAATGAACACATTTGAATGAATGCGATTCAATCAAATTCTATTAATGCATAATTGAATAATTAATTTTCTTTCTAATTTTTTTCATACTGTAATTTAAGAAATAATATAAAGTTTTTAAAAAAAATTATAATAATAAATTTATGAATTCATAACGCAACGAAATCGTGAGAGAAAGACTTTTAGAGAGAGATATCGATGAACTCTGAGATGTGTATTAAATAAGGAGGAGCCACTAATTTTTAAAGTGAGGAATTTATTTTTTTTCGTTTTTAAAAACAAAATATAAATAATACTGTATAACAATTCAATTAGAAACAACAAGATAGAAATAATAAAATATATTGAATACTTCTGCAAAAAATAATTAAAAAAAGGCCAAGTGCAATTCAATAATTATGCCTTAAGTGATTAGTAGTGGTGACTTGTAGGGACTAGGGAGTATTTAGTGGAGAGCTACGATTCCACTTTTCGCCAAGGTGGGCCCCGACTCAACGGCCGAGATTTTTCTGGCGGGTGAGTGGGCCGTCCGATGCCATGTGACGTGGCGTCGGGAAATAGATTAGTCCAAGCTGGCAGCCGTGGACAAATAGGTTTGGAGGGGGCTTGGAGAATTGGGATCGATCTGAGCCGTTAAATGTTCCGCAATCGCACGGCGGAGGAAGCGTGATGCGGAGAGAAAAGCCGGGGCCCCACGTGTCATTCCTTTTGTTAATTTGGTTGTTATAGGTTTGTTTATCCTTCAAGCCTAATAACTGTCACGTTGCCGTGCTAACGTGGAGAAGCAGGGGCCCACCGCTCATAAAGGTTTTGGTTGTACCTTTTTCGGAGATGCACTTTTATTTTTCTTTGAAAAAAATATACTCCCTCCGTCCCGCTAATTCTGTCCCAGTTGACTTCGGCACGGAGATTAAGAAATTTTAGTTTAGTGTGTATTTTATGAGTTTTAATTATATAAAGAAAATGACACAGTTTTCGAGGAGTGGTTGGTGGAAAGAAATGAGAATTATTCAAATTTTTGCAAGGCTAGTAAAAGACAATCGATTTTTATTTTTTATATTTTTTTTATATTGTATTTGAAGAAATAATCTAAAGTTTTCAAAAAGATAAAAATCATAATTTTCTGAGTTCGGAGCGGAACATAATCGAGTGAGAGATAGATTTTTGAAGAGAGAGAGTATAAGAATGTGGGGGTTGAGTAGTGAGTAAGGGAGACCCACTTCATTTTATGTTTAAAAGTAATTTTTATTATTTTAGGAAAGAGGACAGTAATAGCGGGACGGAGGGAGTACTTATTTATATCTCATTAAGATTGAATGCGAACATTAGTTAATTAAATATAATTGTATTTAATATATGTATAAATATATAAATGGTAATTGTAAATTGGTAATACAAGGAATAAAGCTTGTTTATCTCAAATGTTTTATGTATTTTGAGTTTAAGACATGATAAAAAAAAAACACAAATATAAAATTTAAGTTGCACCTAGCTCGAGCTTCTCACACGGATGGTCAACATATTAGCGATATCATAATAATAATATAGAGTTCTCAAATTAGATAAAATCTTGAAAACCGGGTAATTATGATACTTCCAAAATTAAGTCATACTACTATTTTGCTCAGAAATCCCTTTTTTTTGTGTTTAGATGGCATATTTTGGCAACATTTGTATGAGAGTGAAAAATATATTAACAATTTTGTGGACTCAATGTGTTAATCATGGGGCCCGCAAAGTTGGCCTCATTAATAGGGGTGTAACGGTTCGGTTCGGTTCGATTTTTTACGTATTTTAGGAACCAAACCAAACACATAGAAACAGTTCGGTTTGATTCGGTTCGATGTGTTTTTAAATATCGGAACCGAACCGAACCGAACCACTTATAAATGGTTTGGTTCGGTTCGGTTCATCGGTTCATCTTTTTATTTATTTATTTATTTTTTAAATACTAAATAATGCAAGAATAATAGTTTATAGGATGTCACTCGTTCCGAACTCATAAGTATAGAGTTGTTACTCATTTCTCTTCCTTTGTATAGATTAGAATTGATCTTAACTTAAATTTAATATCTAAATCCAACAATATTCTCATATAAGAAAGATAAATATTAAATTAAAAAATTAAATAATAGAATATTGATTCGATTCGGTTCGAACCGTTCAAAAATTCTTGAAACCGCGAACCGAACCGAATGTAAACGGTTCCTACAAAAATAAATCGAACCGAACCGCAAAACCGAACCGAACCACATTTTTTGGTTTGGTTCGGTTCAATTTGATCGGTTTCGCGGTTCGGAGCGAACCACTTACACCCCTCATTAATGTATTGTCGGCCTACACATATCAACAAATGGGCCTAAGTCTTCAACATTAAACTTATTCATAACTTTACAAGGTTTAGATTATTTTATTTTAAAAATAAATAAGTGAAATTTAGATTCTTTTATAATTTAGTTTATCGGAGGGGTTGTATGAGAGAATTTTGTATATAATTCCATCTAGAATATGATAATGTATGAAAGGGTTTAGAGGGTCTCTCTCCTACCTTAGATTAGGTCTATCCAGACCGTTCATTGAGGAGGTCGTAAGGGGAATTGTATATAAATTTATGGGAGGAATTAGAGAGGGTCAAAGGGTCAGCAGACTCTCCCGATATGAGTTTTACCTTACTGAGATTGGAAGTTTGGATTTCAAAAATATTTATATTCCCCATTTTATTTGTTCTATTTCGATCTAAAGATTAAAAGTTATAGTTTTGACATCTAACATAGTAATTAATGCAACAAAATCAATTTGTCCATGAGTGGGCCCTCCTAAAAGTTCAGCAGGTGAAACTAAGGGGGTGTTTGGAAAAGCTTTTTTTAAGCTGCTTCAGCTTTAAGCTTGTGTCGTAGTGTTTGGAAGTCCCGGCTTAAAGCTGAGATTCTCTAAAATGGGGTCGATTTTAGAGAATCTGTCGAAGCTGCTTCACCCCAGCTTCGAGCTTTTAGCTTATAGCTTACGTATTTTTCGGACGAAATTACCCTTACTTTTTTTATTTAATTCCAAAAATTAACCTTCCTAACCCTACTTTGTGAGAATATATTTTACTAATTTAGTATTTTGTAGTATTAGATTGAAATTGTAAGCAAAAAATAAATATTAAATAATAATTATTTGTGAATTTTATTATTTATTATAAATATTAATTAGTAACACCGAGGACAAAACAGACATTTCTATTAAAAAGTAACAATAAGCTACTTCTATCAGCTATATTTCCAAACACTATTTTCCCCACTTTCAGCACTTATTTCCAAACACTAACTGATTTTCAAATAAGCTGCTTTCAGCAGCTTTAAGCAGCTTTCAGCACTTATCAATAAGCTTCAGCTACTCCAAACACCCACTAAGTATTAGTCGCAAGCAATTAAAACAAACGATGTATTTAGGTCTCAAATATAAACTTTTTATTATTTTTAATTTATATAGAATTGGTCTTTTACACACTTTCGTTCTCCCTACTATACATTAATGAAAAATTGACATATGACAAATTTTAATTAAATAAAAAAGAACAATTAACTATGGTTAAGTTTTAATGGATCTCACCTGTCAATCCCATATTGCGTCTTCGTGAACGTGTGAGTATATGTAATTCTCTCACACAAAGAATTTGGTATTAAACTCCAATGCTAAGCGCAAAACTCCATTCTTTTTTCTTTCTCAATTGATTATTTATCAGACTAAATTCATTCTCCTTTCTCAATTGACATGAAGTAAATTCATTTTTTATCAGACAAAAAATTAATTAAAGGATTTGTTTTCTTTTTTTATGTGTTTTGAGTGATTGATAATGATCAAGCAAGCTCTAGTTTCACACATAAACATATTGATCAAAATTAAAGTTAAGGTGTCGTAGAAATATTTCGAAGAGAATAAATTATAATTTATTATGTATATCTCTAACTTTTTAGTTGAGGTAATTTTTGAATATTACATATTCATTAGTTTATTAAAATTGTGCTCTCGGGTTATATATATATATATGGGAGGGATTAATTAAGTAACGTATTTTTAGAAATTGGCATCGAATTGATTATTGTGTATTCACTTTTTAATTTCCTTGTTTAAGTAATTTCCTAAAATAAATTCAATTATTGATATGCATTACATGATTAATGGTGATGACTGATGCATTAACTAATAAAATTCATTGCAATTTAATAATAATATTCAATCAAAATGATTCCAATTTCAGATTTATTTCAAATTGTATTGAACTAATTAATTAATTCGAATTAAATGAAGTATTATTTAATATAAATTTATGCAATAATTACAATATGTTTATGCATTATTTCGCATATTTTGATGCATAATTATAATAGCTATATGCATTATTTCTTACATATTAATTCATCAATTAGAATACACAAATGCATAAAATATGTTACTGTAATATTATGATGTCGATGTGTAGTATTATTATGCATATAAAATATTATGATGCATATGATTCATATTTGTAATATTATGATGCATATGAAATATTGTTGAAATGCATTAAATTGTAAGTTAATCTTAATGCATTTAAACTAACAAAGTTATACATTAATAAGGGAGTATTTTTTAATCATAGTTATTACCATTTTAAAAATTATTAAAGTAAAAAAAATAGTAATTATCTTCTGTATTATTTTAATAATGATATATAATTAAAATCTTTAATTAGTATAATGCATTAATTTTGACTATTGTTTGATTGAAGATACTATCCATCTTTCCTAATTTAAAAGTGTAATAATATGGCAAATAATTGATTTTTTTACACAATCACCCTTACACAATTAAAGAAAATTAAAAAAATATTAATTAATCTCTAGATCCGACAGTTCATTCTTATAAGATCGGTGGTGCATAGTAGTTCTTAGTTCATATAGAGTTTGGTTTTCATGTGAATCCTACCCTATATATAATAAACTTATGTTATTCAATAGTTTAATTAAGTCAGAGAAGAATCCATTGAGCTCTAAGTGTTACAATAATTTGAATGTACAGATATGTTCGTAGATATTTTCTTCCGTGGGATAGATTTTGGATGGAATTCTAGATTATTTGTTGTCTTTTATTTGTTATTGTAGATGGACGCGAGCGAAAACTTAAATGGTGGACGAGATTCATATCGTAGACTTGACTTTGAGGATGATGATAATATTCCAAGGCATGATAATATAGGAGGCATTGAAGTGATCCATTCACGGATACCATCAAAGCTAATTCCTAAAGTCGAGATGCAATTTGAAAGTTTAGACCGTGCCTGCGAATTTTGTCTGACATATGCAAAAGCAGTTGGATTTGGCGTCCGAAAATGAAAAGCTTACAAAGATAAAACAACATGTGTGATTTGGGACCAAACATATTGTTTTGCAAGGGGAAGGTGAAAAAAAAGGTTGACGTTGTTACAAAATTTCCAAGAGCTAAAAGTATATGCAATTGTGATGCCATGATGAAAGTTAGTTGTCGCCAAAGGGGTTACTATTATATTGTAAGATTCCTGGCAGAGCATAATCATGCATGTGTGACTCCTTCAAAAACACATATTTTCCAATCTCATCGGAAAATGATTGATGCACAGAAGGCTGGAGTAAATACGGCTATAAGTTGTGGGATTACTAAAAAAGAAACTATGGAACTTATGTCAAGACAAGCCGGTGGTCGAAAACATATAGGATTCATAGCTAAAGATTGCCAAAACTACGTACACTCGAAAATATTACATAAAATGCGAGTAGGTGATACTGGAGGAGTATTGCAGTATTTACTGCGAAAGCAAAGAGAAGATCCGAATTTTTTCTATGCAATTCAAGTAGACTAGGATGATTTGATCTTAAACATCTTTTGGGCTAATGCAAAGATGAAGTCAGATTATTCACATTTCGGTGATGTTTTTTGCTTTGGTACTACTTATAGAAAGCATAAGGATGGAAGACTAATAACATTATTTGTAGGCGTCAGCAGTCATAAACAAACAGTAGTGTTTGGAGCAGCTTTGTTATATGATGAAATCGCCTTAACATTCTCTTAATGGCAGCTATGAGGGGGGAAAAGACCACAGACAATTCTTACTTATCAAGACAAAGTCATGTCGAAAGCGTTGGCTTCTCAATGGCAGCCATTCATCTCGGACATGTGTTTGCTACATGTAAATCTTTTGCTAAAGATTTTAGTAGTTGCATGTATGATCATGAGAATGAAGATGAAGATGAATTTATCATGGCTCGGAATGATATGCTTGATAAATATGATCTACGAAATAATTAATGGTTGAGAGAATTGTTTAAGATAAAAAATAAGTGGACACTTGTATATGGGAGAGAAACTTTTTGAGCAAACATGAGCACTACACAACATAGTGAATCAATGAACATTGTGATTAAGAAATAAATCAGTTACAAGAATGAGTTGGAGGAATTTTTGAGCATTTTGAGAGGTTGCTATAAGATTGTTGGTATAAAGATATAGTCAAAGTGAACCCCCTCCAACACTCCGAGTTCAGATTCTGAATCATGGCGCAGATATTTATACACATAAGATTTTTTAGCTTTTCCATGTGGAAGTATGCAAGGCGCACAATTGCAATGTGGAGATTTGTGGCGAGCAAAACACAACAAGTGAATACAATGTTAAACACTTTCAGGCTCGTCGTCACCACCGTGTTACTTATAATTCTAATGATGGTTCGATAACATGCAGTTGTAGGAAATTTGAGTTTGTAGGAATTTTATGCTCACATACATTGAGAATTTTGAATCTCAAACAGATCGCCAAAATACCTGAACAATAAATCAAGAAGCGATGGATGAAAACTGTAAAAAAACAACAGTGGGATAGTTATTATCACGGCACAAGTCAAGTAGACCCCAAAGAAACATTGGGGTATCAATATAGTGATTTTAGTCAACTTAGTAGTCATGTGACCACAAGGGCAGCCAAAAGTACTAGGACCTATGAAATTGCTAAGGAGGGATTACAAAAACTTTTAGAACAAGTCAATGCTAGTTTCATGCAAGATGTTCCTCTAGAGTAAATAAATGCGAATACATCTATCTCTGATCCCGTTGTCACAATCGTGTAAGATAGTATTATCTGCAAGAAAATTCGAGGGATAAGAATTAATGAAAAGGTCACTTACAAAAATAGCAAAAGACCAAAAAGTTGTCTAGAAAAGGCTACGAGAAATAAAAAAATCAATTGACAATGACAAGGGTAAGGAGAGCGCGACGATAGCAGTGCCAATTGTGAATGTTCAGGGTCCAAATTTAGTTGATGAGAATAGATTTTCCTATGGGTTCTATTTCCAAGTTTATTATCTTTTTAATTGCATTTTCTTAATGTGGAGAGTGTTTTTTAGGTGACTTGTGATGTCGTCACCTCCGTGTTATTTATGATTATTACAAAACAGTTATCTAACTTATCTTTATCTAATTTAGTTTCTATCCATGCCACCGGTGCATGGAGATATACCAACACATGCAAGCTTTATCCATCACCTTGTCTTTGCTCATTCTCACTTCTCAGTCACATGTGTCAACATATGGGATGGGCATGCCTCCTATAAATATTAAAGAAATAATTTATTTTCTTATATGTGATTGAAAAATTTATGCAATCTCATTATTTAATGCAAAACTTCTCATTTCTTTGTGTGGTTTATAGTTCCGGGATGTTGCTTATCAGGTACTTGTATATTGTAAACTGCTCCTTTTCTATAACACTTTTAATGCAAAAGCTTCAAAATTATATATACATACAATAATTTTGTTGATCTCAAATTAAACATGTTTACTACTTTGACATTTATATTGATTATACATCTATCCATTTTGTTTTAGGCCGGAAGGAAATGCTGATTTTGGCAGAAGTGAAGATGCCTCTGCATCCCTTAACCCAATCCAGAGAGCCTGCATCTCCATTACCATAAAAAAATCTCCTCGATCATAGTCAAAAGAACATGACTATTTGCATCACTTTCCAATTGGAGCTATTGAAGACATGGTAAAGTAGGTTCTCGGGACCACGCTCTGTTGAAGAGAGAGGGGCCAGAGTTTTTGCTTACTAAGCGTTGCTGAGACAACAAATGTTTAAATACGAATTTTGCGTTCATTTTCATTTATAAAGTACAAGAAAAGAAATAGATTTGCCCCAAAATATATTTAAAAAAAAAAAAGAAATGATGAATTTTGCCGTAGCACGTCTTTTATAACGTTTTTTCTTTATTTCGATCATCTTTTACAACGTTTTTTCTTTACTTCAATCCCCGATTGCAAAGTTGTTTCTAATCACGATACTAATACAAATATTTAATAGTACAAAACAATGAAAGAAGTTACGATATTAAACTACTAATTTTATTATTTCTTAATCAAATTGGCTATTTCATAAAAAAAAACCCAAATTTAAAACAAGCTTTCAACAATTTAAATACTCCAAGAGGGATCCAAATCTAGAATTTCGCAGGGACGAGTATTAAAAAAATTAAAAAAAAGTACAAAACAAATTCGGAACAAGAGCAAAATAGAAATTAAAAAAATATATATTTCTGGAATCATACCATTTGATCATCAACAATTACTTAAAATGCAATCTTGCTTTCCAAAACAAGATTGGCCTAAAAGAGGGCACCTAGATATATCATCAACAATATATCATCAACAATTTAAGTAACAATTCAAATCTCCAACTTTCCATGTTAAATTACTAAAAATCCAATCTTGACTTCCCACAGTTTATGTGTTGAGGAATGCAGAACTTAGATATTCATTTCCTCGTTCCAGATGCAGACAAGTCAAGATAACAAGGTATAATGGTGTGAAGAATCAAGAAAAAAGACTTCATCTTGATCAAGTATCAGATTCATCAGTAGATTGCTTACTAGTTCTTCATTGCAGCAACTTCTTCATCTTGTTGCTTCTTTAGATACCCTTGTGCAGTTGAGTTAACGATCTTCACGAAAAAGTTCATCAACATGATCCAAACCACAGTGTTCCAAATGAAAGCAAGAGAGAAATCCCATTTCTTGCCCTACAATGAAAAGGAAGTGTAAGTAATGGTGATTTGCAAGAGATTGGAGAACAGGGTTGTTAACCAACCCAACTTTATTCGAACGAATTCAAGAATTATACTCCCTCCGTCCCACAAATAATGTCCCTTATCTTTCCAGCACGGAATTTAAGGAGAGTGGTAGGTTGTGAGTAAAGATGATGGGGCTTTTAAAAAGTAGTGGTTGGTTGTGTAAAAATTTGTTTTTTTAGGAAAGGGGACAACAATTGTGGGACATCCCGAAAAGGAAAGAGGGACAATAATTGTGGGATGGAGGGAGTATTATTTAACGATTTATATAATATTAAATAATATATATTTATTTGTAAATACATACAAAATTATAATTTATTTTTTTAAATATAAAAATTATCAAACTTTTGAGCCAAGCTCAAATACTATAAATATTTATCGAATCGAGCTCGAGCTCGAACCCGAATTCGAGCCCGAGCAATAAACAGCTAACCGAGCCAAGCCTTTGCAGAGCTCGGCTTGGATTGGCTTGATAAGAGCCCTAGGGAGAATAAGTACCTCGGTATCTGCTGGGGCGTGAGGTTTGGCGGATAAGTACTTGTCTTTCATCGTATGAAGCTTCGGAATGAGTTTGGATAGGATAGAGTCGAGCCCCGGTACGAAGCTTAGCACCCAAATTAGCTCATTTTCTATCCAGTGGAGAAGTTGGTTGTTGCAGATGGATATGATGAAAAGCGTCTGCAAAAAAAATGTATTCTAAGTTAAGAGGGCGAAAAAGGCGAATGTTTGTTTCAAAACCGAAGGCTAGAACTACGAATTTCTGGTGTAATGACAAACCTGTATGTGAGTCTTGATTATTGCTTTGCCAATCATGGTTGCAAGAAAGAATTCCCAGAAAGGGATTCCGAATTGTCCGCACATTATGCCCGCAAGATCAAACAAAGGATTCGGTACCTATGAAATATAACCAGAAGATTGTTGACTCATAAATGGAGTAATAATAAATATAAGAAGATAATTTCACAAGTTTGAAATTGAAAACAAACAAACGAAGCTCTTGTTATCGAAGAATGTAGGCGTATGACTTTATGAGAGAGGCGGTATTAATGTAGATGGAGAAAGAGCTTACTGAAGCAAGAACCAAGATGGTGAAGAAGTTGAGATATTGGGCATGTGAAAGAAACCACCGTTTGATTTTCGTTAAGCGGGAAGAGATAAATCCTTCTTCTCCTACCGACGAAGCATCAAGTTCTTCCATGGCGGACACTGAGCTTCCCGACAAGCTTGCTGAGTAACAAATAGTATTTATAAGAACAAAAATCTGAACTTGACATCTCAATCTAACATTACAAAACCTTAATGTTATATAAATAACAAAATAAGGCAAATGGGAGTAATTTTACGATTAAAATGCAACGAAAGACGGAATCTTTGTGAAGGTACATACCTGCCCTTGAAATGAAATAAGGGGGAAGTTCACCAAGCGCGGTTCCAACACCCCAAAGTATTGCTTCTAATTGGATTTGAGGCAATATGCTACCAATGGGAATACGTACACCGGTTGAGGATGGAAATAGAGGAGGCCCTAATTTGGAACAATCTTTGCCGAGCCATGAAGGAGTTTGTTTTAGTTGGATGGTATCGTAGATAGCGCTTTTAATGTCTACCCGGCCACATTTTACTGCTTTTATAGTGAAAAATGCAATGTGAGGACCCAGATAGAGAACGAAAGTGTGCAGTCCCGAACCTACAAAAATTACGGGAAAACAAGCTCGAATGATAGGGCCACGAAGATAAGAATGAGGAAGTTCATTAAAGTGATTTTGCTTACCGAGTCCGATGGAAGATGCAACACCAAGAGCCACCCACCATAATCCGAACTGTAGATAACGTTGAACTTCCTCAACATGCTGCATTTCAATTACGATATGAGGAACGAACCACGATAAGTTGACCACAAAAAGATACACGAAGTATTTGATCATTTGAAAACGAAACGTAAATTATGATAAAGAGAATTATCTTATCTTAGCTGAATTTAAGTAACAAGACATTAACACAAAAAACTATTGCAAACACAAATAATGTACTAAACAATACTTCTCCTGGCCAATTTAGGATGACCGAAGGGATTATCTTGCATACCTTCACATGAGGACCATCAACTACAACAAGTAATACCGCACCAACCCCAACAAGGGCTCCCAACAGCATAAGCCAACCGCCATGTGACAAAAGATACGTGGACGATTGTCTGAGATATTTAACGACAGCAAAAAGGAAAAGCTTTAGTGTCTTGAATGGCTGTGAGGTCAGAGTCAGTTTTTCTAGTTCTTGCTGGTGCCTCAAACGAAGTCCTACAAAAGCCGAAACTTGATTATAAGGAATTAACATGAAGAGTCCCTAACCATACAAATTGAGCAACAAGAAAAAATAGTAACCCCCCCACCCCCCGACTAGAAACAGACACATAGTATTAATATGATGGGGCTATCGAAGAACTGTGCCATGACAGAGATACAACTTAACAAAAGATGCTATTTTTGCAAGTTGTAAATGCAATAGGAGTGCAGAGAAATTGTTTAATAAAATATGTAGAACAGTTCAAATGACAGGTCATGTATAATCTTGTCAACACATCTCTTGTTTAGAATGTTATAAACTCTACAAACATATGCAGAGTTGAAATCTTCAACCTAAGAGAAGACAACACCAGTAGTTGAAACTTATATTTCAATTTCCACTTCTTTCTACAATAGGTATAATCTGCTTTAATCTTATACTTTCAATCACATGGAGCAATAAAAGACATGTTGTGCTTCATCAAGTTTTATTCAACAAAATCTTTTGAACCAAGGTTAAAAAATAATCAACCACATTGCATAATTTCTCCACTAGTTTGGCCTTTTAGAGACACATCATCTCATTAAGGCCTTGCTCGGGTACATCTCTCAAAAACTCGATTTGTATATGGCATTTCAGACTTCTTTTTTGTATTTCGCCATCTTCTCTACCGAATTTTCAAATCCCCCGTAATCCTGGATCCTCCCCTTACAACAATACGTAAGTAACTACTGAATGCACCTGCCTATATGTGATGGTTTTAAGTTTCCTCCCCCTCCCCATCCCAAGCAACAAAGAAAACCAAATAAGAACCAATGCCTACGTTAATCAAATAGCTACAAGCCCACCCCATTAATATACATAAATAAAGCATGCATTGTAGAAAGTTCCCAATTTGTTAACACCCTTTTAATCTCTAAATTCACAAAACTTTCCATCTATCAAATCCTATCAAAATACAAACAAAAACAAAAAAACAAACATATATACATTAATGTTACTCTCTTCCCATTACGAAGCAAGTCCAATCTTCAAACACAAACTCCCACATTATCATCAAACACCCAAAATCCGAGTATCCATTTGAAAAATTGAAAAAGAATACCTGAGATCGAAACGCCACCGTTGCGACGATTGCCGGTAGAATTCGATCTCTTCTTGGATCCCATCACCCTATATTCCTACACCAGCCATATAAAGCGGAAACCTACACACGCCAACACGTTTTCGTCCCTTTCTCTGAAAAAACCCAAAACTCAAGAATTTGAGGGCGAAAGGGACGACCAGCGCTCTCGATTGCCGCAAATCAAACGTTAAAAGATGGGATTTTGGAAAGGGATCTGAAAGTTATGAGGCGAATGTGTTGGTTAGGGAATGGGAATCGGAATCGGAATCAGAAAAAGGAATCCCTTCAGAGTTGCAGAAAATAGAATAGTGATATGCTTCTGCGTTCGTAGTCCAACGTGATGATTTTACTCCTGTTTTAAATTTGTGAAATCCAATATTTAATCAATATAAATTTCATGTTTAAATTAAGTCGATGGAATGGTATATCAAAACTTTGGATCTCGTAATTGTGGATTTTGGTCCAAAGTTATTATTATTATTTTAAATCACGAGAACTCAAACATAATTCTAAATTATGGACTAAACGCTCATAAATGTTTGAAATAAATGACACCAACATCAATTTCAATATTTGATGCTTAGTTTTGTCGTATCAAACAAGTTGGACCGTGGTTCAATTACGTTTTCTTGTAGCACCAAATATACTAATAATATACCGTATAAGATATAATTTAAATATATATGAAAAACACCAAAATTAAATTCTTAAGATTTTCTTACATATGTTATATTTTATTGAATCTTGTAATGTCATTCATGTCAGGAGAATTGAAAATAGTAAACTTTTACATTACAAAGAATCATATATAAAAACATTTACATCAACATGCAATAGCGAATCATCGTAGAATGTAATATTCCACGTTCTGTTTTCCGCATAGATAAACATATCACGGACATATATGGGATTTAAAAGCAATACAAAACTGTAAACTTATGAGTGAAATAAGATGATAAGATGAACATCCGTAAAGCAATTTCAAAGGGTGAAATAACAAGATTCAAAAAATGCTAGTGAGCAAGAAGAGTAGTCAAAGAACCAAAATACCTAACAATAACTAACTAAACAATATCAAATGTTAGTGATCAAGAAAGAAGCCAAAAAACCAGTACCTATTCATTCTTCCAACCATATATAACTAAAGCTAACTTAGGCTCCTTGAAACTCTCCGAGTTATCCGATGATAAACTAGTTTGAAACATGAAAACTCCACTCCCTACACCAACACCAAACAACCAGCTATGCACATCCCAAAACACTTCAACCGGGGCACCATCAACCACGATCGTGCAGTTCCCACGGAACTTCCAACGCAAATGGTGAACCCGCATTACTGTTCTTGCATCAATACTAACCACAAGGAACGGATCATCAATGCATTTCGTGTAACATTCGATCTTAAGGTCATGAACCGGGCCTTTATCACAGAATCGAGCCTTCGTGCTAAAAACCCTCTTCCCTAAAATACATTCCCTCTTGGTTATAAGCATTGCACTAGAAATTGCAGCAATTGCTCCAGTTTTCTTGAATGCCTCTTCTATCAAATCACCAATAAGTAAAACCATCTCTCCTTTACACACAACTCCTACATAATACAACTCCAAAGGCTCCGGCCCGGACCCGAATTTAGCTAAAGAAAGATCCCAAAACACTTCAATTTTGTAAGATTTCAGCTGTAAAGACCTGGACCCTTTTCTTTTTGAAAATAAAGAAGGCTTAACATCCACTTTGCATGTAAATTGATGAGATGCATCATTTATTTCAACACTAAGGCATTGTCCAATCAAACTCTTGCTCCATACAATACTAATCAAGCAATATTTCTCAAGCAGTTTACACCTATACATGCAAGTCACAGAATTCTGAGAGGGTTTACTCACAATTACACTTGAACACGAAGCATCAGCAACTTGAACTCCACTCTCCCCAAAACAAGAAGGGAAATCCCTCATTTTCACTGACTGGAGACAAATTCGGTTAAAAGAAAAGAAAAACCCAAAGTTTATCTACCTTTCTTGAGCTAAATCGCAATAAAAATCTGATCTTTACGCACCCTTTTGAAGAGCAAGAAAACAAAGTTTGAGAAATCCAAAAGGGTATCCGAAAATATACCAAAAAATTGAATCTTTCGAAGGGTGAATTCAAGAACCGAGTTCCCTCACCTGCTGCAACATGAGGGGATTTGAATTCGTGGAAAGTGGGAGTTCTTTAAGGAGCTGGGACAGTGATGTAAGAAGAATTTGGAGTTAAATGCGGAAGAGGTGGTGTTTTTTGAGGTACATGGAATCATCTCTTTAAGGATAGGACAAGTGAAGCTATGGATTAGGAGCAAATTTTGCGGGGGTAGGAGGAGAGACAAAATTCACCGTCTACTGATTCTCTCTCTAGAATGAAATATTTGAATTATTTTGAAAGACTAAGAGGAAAAGGAAAGAGACAAGTATATGTGAAATCACCCTTTTATTAATGCAATAAATTTTAATATCTGCAAATCCATTCTTTGTAGTAGATTTACCGAGATTTTTTTTTCTTCCAATAGATCTCGTTAGGATTCCACAATCTCTAATTGCCTTTAATTACTCAAATTTTTACCTACGCGGGTACATTAGAGTCTTTTATACTAATAATCATTTAACGAGATTATTACTTTATCGAAAATTATTTTAGTGTATTGACTCATATCAGGATTGGAATAAATTATTATCTTAACAAGATTATTATTTTATCTAATATTACTTTATTGAGGTTTAATTGTAATTTGAATAATTTAGGGGAAAAATATGAAAATATTTAATGAATATTTTAGATAACGATCGTGAATTTTATTATCATAAAGAAAGAGTATAAAATAATTATAATACTATTTCATTGATTGGTTATATAGAGCTTGAATCATTTCGTCATGTATTTTAATAATTTTATTCATATTGTTGACGTTGCCAGCCTAGAAAAAGAAGTATGAAATCAAAGCTGTTTTGCAATGGAAGGCCAAAAGCTTTACAGCCCTTATACCCTGTGTTCTTCATCATTTAAACCTTTGCCTAAAATCATTATTTCTGCAATTAGTAATTATACACCGCGTCAGCTCAAATGAATAATTAAATGTCTATATATTTATGTGTGGTTGTCATGTTACTATTATACATATAAGATCAGGATTCGATGTAATTTATGATATAGTGGTAGAGTGAGTTATCTTGTAATTATAGATTAAAAATTTTAAAAAATACTTTTAGTAGCAACGACAAGCGGATGCAAGAAAGTCAAAGACTCTTTTGTTAGGTTAAGTGAATATAAAGAGAGAGGTGAATTTTATATATTATTCGGTATGAGAAAGAGAAAAAAGAAAGAAAGAAAAAACAAGAAAAAGTGATATGCCCAATATTTAATATTTCTCATCTCTTTCTTTTATACCAAACAATATATAAAACTCACTATTTTTCTAACATTTCACTTTCTATTTACTATATTTCTCACATTTTTTTCCCTTACATTTTTCACTCAACCAGACATAAGCTATATCTTTTTCAGGAGCATCCAACTAGTACCCAATTTTCAAAACAAATTGGCCTTTTAGCTTTTACTTAACTTAGGCCCAGATGGTAGAATTCACTTGGATCCCAATCATATTTGTTAATTCTTTTTCATGGCTAAACACATCAATCTTAGGCCTAGATGATAGAATTTCACTTGCTTAATCTTTTCCATGGCTAAAGTAAAGACATCAATCTCAACCGAGATTTATGCAATGAATTTTTTTGACCAACGAATATTGCATTGGCCCACAAAAGGTAGTAAGAGAAACTTAATAGGTAATAACTTAAACAAGAACACATGACTCACGAGTCCCGAATGTCCTAAACATGACACATTTACAAAAGTAGAACCCAAAACTTGATAAATACTCTACTTTTGACAAGAGTGTTTCCTTAAAATATAAGAGATTTAAAAACCACGTTCAAAAAATAATATTAGAAAAACCCAAAACATAGGAAAATTGAGTATGATCCGGAAAGAAACTAACCAAACCCCTATTTTAGATATGATTTCAAAACATCTCCAATAGACCTAATCCAAGCAAAGGTTCATACTAATTCGCGATTCTAAAATCCTCTTACCAAATATCCCCAAGATTTTAGCTTGAGGAAGAAGGGAGGACAAATATTACAAAAAGGATGAAAATTTAATATAATGAGTGCTTGAAAATAACTGCTTCTATCATAAGAGATGAGAAAAGTAAGACAGAGACATTTTACCAAGCAGAATTAGGAAGGTGGGCTTGATTTGATTACAAGGGAATGTGAAAAGGGGGTTCTAAATGAATGGCAAGTCTAGAACTTCCCTCATTGTCTAAGCAAAGCCACCATGGTGTTTCTCTCTCTAGAAACCTTGCTTTCTTTCTATTATTTGTTCCCCCCTCCCATTCTCTAGCCTGCAATGAGCAGCACCTAATGGGGTGGCTAAAGTCTCTCTTCTCTTCCCTCCGGAGGCTATGGCGTATACACTCGACTCAGAAGAAGAGTATGTGATCTACTTCTATTTACATTCATATCTTACGTTTGATGTAGAACTTCACACTGATAACACCTTCTAGAGAGAGGCCTTAAATTCATGACTCATCTACTCTCTCTCTCTCTCTTACAGCTATAATGTCCAAGCATGCATCATGCATTATGCACAACACAACTAACTAATCTGGCATAATGCAGTTGAAAGTTGCAAGTGATCTAGTTCTGTGTCATTCATATCTTACGTTTAATGCCATAACTTCACACTGATAGAACCTTCTAAAGAGAGATCTTATTCATGATTCATCTACTCTCTCTCTCTCTCTCACTCTCTCCTCACAGCTAACTAATCTGGAATAAATCAGTTAAACTTATGTAGCTGACAACTATATTCTTATTGAATTTATCAGGCAGAGGGATATACATACTATATGAGGATGTCAAGTCCTGCCCCTATGAAGATGTTCATGTACTCTGGTCTATACTAGTGGACTCTCGTCCACCGGCTTTGCCATCAACAAAATGAGGGCACATAACATGCATATATATACAAGAAGGCAGCAGGAAATAAGACAAAGTTACAAAGACCTATACTGTACATAAGATAGAATTTTTTTGCCTGTTCGGGTTTTGTATTAAACTCTTCACATTCGGTTTCTGTGATCTATATGTACATGACACCCACATAACTTATTGAAGAGTTATCATGAGAGTATTGGGTCATTTACTTTATAGGACTTGAATTAAGAGCTTCTATTCTACCAACTTTATCTGGGAGAACGAATTACAAGAATTATGCGTGGTTCTTATAAACGTCAGCGGGTAGAAGATCTACAGATAAAAGCTACTAATGGTCTATAAGCTAGGTAATATCAATGTTTATATGCTTGATTTTCAAAAGGTTTACATATATTTAATGAATAATTAGGTCAATGGTTAGATGGTAAAAATACATTGACAATACATAATCACCTCATTTTTTACATCAAGAAAATGAGATGAGAAACTGACTAAAAGACTTGACAATTTTCTCAGGCAGAAACCAGCAGTTACAAATTTTAATAATCTTAATCAAAGTCATAAAGGAATGCTTGAGGATGATACGTGATCCCCATGAATAGGTAATGACGATACCTCTTGAAGAATATCACACGTTCTTGATGCTCGACTCTATGATAAGGAGACATCAAGATCCTTCCATGTACCCTGAGCCAGGATAAGAAACCTTAAGTACAATTATCTAGAGTCTGAAGTCTAGACAGTTACAAACTAAGATAGAATATTAGTAGCTTTGTTTTGACCTACTCATTCTTTTGATGTGTTTTGTTTATTCTTTTCATAGTTCCAACATCCTTAAAACAATATATCAGAGATGGAATAGTCAAAAACTTAAAATAGCTAAACAAGTGTGTAAGGTTGACACTGGCCCATTATTCAAAGGGAGCTAAACAAGTGTGCAAGGTTGACACTGGCCCATCATTCAAAGAGAATAAAAAAAATTACTAGTGTACGGGAATCCGATTAGGATTAGCAATCTACATAATGTGTAAGGAGGAGGTGTCAATATGAAAATTAGGAGTATTTTGTAGATCACAGTATTGTGACACATTATACAATGGAACTGATACAAGGGACGCACACAATGATATAAGACTTTCTTTATCCTTTAAAAATGTGAAGAACTTACCTTGTCACAGTGCCGAAGAGAAGCAATCAGCTAGACCTGACAACCACTGCGTAAAATATACATGGCTGTCCATCTCTGCACGAGACAAAGCACCTAGGGGAGTGACAGTTATCTGCAATAACGAAATGAAAAATTATGCACAAATAGTATCACTCTAAACTATCTATAAAAAAGAATGGGACATACATATCCTTCTTTAACGGCACTATAGTCTGTGTCACCATCTTCCACGTGTAATCCCGTTATCTAAAGGACACAGATAAACGTTATCATACAAAATATTAGAAACTACAGAAAACTTCAAATCTTTATCAGGTAGATGTATCATCTAGACAGATCACGAAGGCAAAAGCAAAGAATGCAAATTACTTCAGAAAATCTGATCTTGCCCCAAATCATAATGAAAATGCCTTCCATGGGAGAGCATTAAGAAATGAAATAAAGCAATATAAGAGAGCGACTCATACTTCTCTTTTGAATAGAAGATGTTCATGTTTTAAATCCGAAGACTGTGATTCAGAACCCTGTGATGAATTTGTCTCCATACTCATATCTGACAACATGTTCCCTCCATCAGAATCAGAACTGATCTGTCTCCACCCCATTTTGAAAAAACTCTTGCCCTGTTTGGTAAGTCGATAACCCTGTTTGGGACAAAGAAACAAACATGTGATTTTCAGTGTCAAGAGCCATTCAGGAGAGAAATAGGAACTAAGGATATTAAGGATACATGGCCATAATAGGTTTAGTGTAGATTAAAACAGGCCCAAACCTAGTAGTTCTAACACCTTGTAGTAAAATCTCAAGTGAGTCCAAAGCCTATCTGGAAATTACCTTATGATTTACGATATCAGTTGGCACATCTACATTCAGAAAAAAGTTTTTGGGATATGTTTTCTTCTTGATTTCGAGTAAGACACCACAAATTATGGGAAAGCAAGCCTCAGCAGCAAGTTTGAAATCATTGACATTACTTTTCCCTTTAGCCCTGCGAGCTTGAAAAAGTATCATGTTGAATCTTCATTATATGATGAAAAACAATACCAGATGGATGCTCATCTTAAAACTGATTGTACAGCCACCAGAAAGCAGTTATAACATTTCACAGTAGATTATAAAACTCACAGAGATTGCTAGCATATATAAAAAGATGTATACATACCAATCATATGATAAAGCGATAGAAGGTATTCCATGAAAAAATGCTTCATTATATGATGAAAAACAATACCAGATGGATGCTCATCTTAAAACTGATTGTACAGCCACCAGAAAGCAGTTATAATATTTCACAGTAGATTATTAAACTCATAAAGATTGCTAGCATATATAAAAAGATGTATACATACCAATCATATGATAAAGCGATAGAAGGTATTCCATGAAAAAATGCTTCTCGAGCCCCTGCTAGAGTGCCTGAGTAAATACTGCATTCATCAAGATACAGAGTTACTAGCTACCAGTAAACATATATCATTAACTATTTCTCTGCAAGATCAAGCATTAAAAATATGAGACTTGGAACGGTTGACTTCTCTGTAATACTTAAATCTCCATCATTATAGTTAAATAGCATATTTAGGCATTGCTGAGTGGCACCTTTTTTTTAAAAAAACATATATGGTATGACTTAGCCAAAGGCATCAAGGATAAATACCAGTTAATACACATTACTACTGATGATTCATAGGTCATAGGTGCACATTAGAAAAGTTCAGTACAGAAGAACTACAAGGAAAGAAGTGGTAGCAATCACTACATCCAAAAACAAAAAGGATCAAGAAGTCCGATATAGAATTGTTACTGACATGTGATAACCACAGTTGCTACCCATATTGATGCCACTGATTACCTGCAAAGGAAAAGGATTGGAATACGGAATCAAATCTGGAAGTCTTCTTTCTGAGACTTACACACACCAAGATTTGTATTGAAACATCTTAAGTTCATATTAATTATGAATTTAGCATTTCAAGCAGGTTGATAGTAATTACAAGATCAGGTATTGAAGGGAACAGAGCTTTGGAAACTCCTAAAGATGTACAGTCAGCAGGAGTACCTACAAAATACGGAAGCCAATTAAATGTGAAGAAAATAAATAAAAAGTACAACAAACTTATGCCTTGTAAAAGAAGACAATTATAAGCTGCTGCAGCTAGTGTCCATCAGCAAGCAATCCAAATTATTATCCTTCAGAAAACTACAGAAGAAGTATATGCAAAGCTGTTATGGCCTTTTTTCTAGAGTGATATAGCTTTGCAAGTTGCAGCTTACCGGAAACTGCAAATGAAACTGCTCCATCAATGTCTACTGGCTTGGCAGAAATAGCTTTTTGCCAACTGATGCTATGACTAACTGCAGACTTTTCTCTGAATATCAAAGGTAAGAACTAAGAATAATCTGATTAGGTTTATGTTCACTACAAAATTTGACACAACTCATAGTCCATCTGTAGGGGATTCAAATGATCGATCCACTACATCAGTACGGAAGGACCATAAAAGAAAACATGGTAAACTGAAGTAATACGGGATCCATAAATTATTCAACTTTCTCAGTGTTCTGAAATTATCTCCACAGGATTCGAGCATATAAATGGAGTAACTACCATAATATTCATCAAACACAAGTCTGAATCAGATATAATAATAATATAAAAATGCACATAAGTTGAATGAATTGTGTGAGAAAGTCTCAGCCTCTCAGGTAAGCTGCAATCCTCCAACTATGCAGCAAACAATCATGTCTACATCTAAACTCCATGCTTATATTCAGAAAGAAATGTCTCGGGCATTATTTATTGCCCTTCACCAACAGAACAAGTTTAATCAAAGCTAAATTTTAAAACATTTTGTTACTAACTCAATCTACCATATCGAAATTGCTAGCTCGAGAACAACCGAGCTGAATATTTCGATTTCTCACTATCTACAGTTTTGGGATAACAGCCTTTTACGCTCCTTTTACTAATAACAGACCATCATCTTTCAGAAAAAACATACACATATGATTATATCTATATATTTATAGAGAGAAGGTAACACTTCAAAAGTAGGTTTTAGAAGATCGCAAACCACATATGCTCCACATTTTTTTGTTCGAGAATAAATCCTCGGAAACGATAATCAAAACATGGAATTCCGCATAATCAAGCGATGTTTCTACTCAATTCTCGACTTCGTTCGCATAGTTTTTCCTCGTGAGTATTCAGTAAGAGCAGCGAAGTACATATTTCACACAGAGACGAAAATAACACACAATCACAAATAAATGTATCAGTAGCCCACCGATGCATATACAATTCTGAAAAACTTACGAATCAGGAGCGCAAACTAAGACGTTGAACCGATTGGAAGAGACGAGAACACGAACGATAGCTCGAATGCCAGGAGCGTCTATTCCGTCGTCGTTCGTGACCATCACCGTCGGACGATCGCCGCCGCCGCTGCTCATCGTAGCAATTATTAGTTGATTTTCAGTTAATTTCTCCGTGTGTGCTTTTTTGCCGGCTAGAGCAGATACATTTAAGCTTGTATTAACGTGTGGGCATTGCTGTGGTACCTACTCAACCATAGCAATTGAATTTGAAATATAAATTCGTTGGATAGTGTGGCTGGGAAATTATACCCTAAAATCGTCACATCATTTATTTCTAAAGTTTTAAAAACTAGTAATTTTTTTTATAAAATGTAAAATATCACGGGACATTTCTAAACTTCATTTTGAGAGTGAGGCTCCTAGTTTCATACATAGTGATCCTACTCCAATTTGTACTACTCCCTCCGTCTCGTTTCGACTGTCTTGTTTCTTTTCGGCACAGAGATTAAGATGAATGATTGGTTGTGTGTAAATGAGTGGGTGGCTATATGTAAAGATATATGTCCCACAAAGAAAAATGGGAGTTTGTAGCTTTTTTTGGAAACAAAATAAGTCTGGTGGGACGGCCTGAAAAGAAAAATAAGACAAGTCAAGCGGGACAGAGAAAATACTTTAAAAAAATGATTCGATTATAATATTGTTTTATATAAATATTTAACAAAATTAATAATACAAATAAGAATCATATTCTATGAAATGAAGCTCAATTTTGCCCCAAAACTTAAAATCGATAAAATTCCGACTAATTGCCTAACATGAGATCTCGTTTTCGTAGATTATCAGTTCGGCTAAATCGAATCTAACCTTTCTATTTTGCAGAATCGAAATTACTAATCGAAAATTTTTCTTCAATTTTTTTTTAATCGAAAAGTTTGATTTAGCTTGGTCTGTTTTGGTTTTAAGTTTTAACATAAATTCTAAAATAAAATATTACTAACATTTTAAACTATATTAGATATTTCCGGTTCGTTTTAATTAATTATGACCAACCTGAAAATTAAAAATTAAAAATTAAAATCATAATTGACAACTAAATACATTATTGTTAGGATTTTCTAGAAAAAGCTACGAGGAGATGAATTCAAGATAATGAGAAATGACCAGCTTAATGTCGGAAAAATGTCGCCAATAGTGCACCGTCGCAGCACATGTAAGTGGATGCATTCCGCCGCTACGGCCAACAGCCGAGCCGCCGGCCAACTATTGAGGAACGGAGATGAATATTGGAATTGAGCATTGAGGAAGCCATTTTCTCATAACATGTAATTTTGTAAAGGGAAAAAAATCACAAGCATCAGATTTTTTTTTTATGACAAGTCGCAGGCGCTATCGAAGTGCATATTCGGTAAACTCCGCTCTTGTGCTCTAGTCTGCAAATAATACTGAAACACTGGACGAGGGCAACCCGCAGCCACTATCGAAGTGCGCATTGGGTAAACTCCACTCCTATGCTTTAACCTGCAAACAATACAGGATGAGGGTAACTTACAGTCGCTATCGAAGTGTGCACTGGATAAACTCCGCTCTTGTGCTCTAGCATGTAAACAATATAGAAGGCTCACTTAGGCTAACCATAGGTGATAGGTTCACACATAACGGTTTTAGTGGATTTTGAACCCATGACCTTCCGACCAAAGCTACCCACCTTAATCGTTACATCATCCAAATGGAACAAAATATAAACTATAATAGTTCGGAAGCTCATGGACTTATGGTAAAATCCTATCTAATAAACTATCACAGGGATGGGAAAAATTCACAAAAGTTCATAATTACTGTATTGAAAATCGAACTTATCGATATATTATATTTTAAAAACACTAATTTATCGATTTTTAAATTCCAAGTTAGGTATAGGGATGAATACCAAACAGGAATGACAAATGATCGGATTTGGACCGGATCTAGATCCGAAATTTTTAACTTTGGTCCAAATCCGGTCTAGATTCATTGGATCTCAAAAAATAAGATTCAGATAAGATCCACAGGGTCTTGGGTCTAAACTCGAATCCATATATTTTTTTAATTAAAATTAACAAAATTCTAAATTAATTAAAATTTAGCTAAGCTAATTATTTCCAAGATAATACCATAATCTATAAAAATATTACTATTAATAAAAAAAGTTAAAATATTATGATACTACAAAAATATTACAATCATCTAAAAATATCATGATCTTCTTTCGAAAAAGAACTTCCAAAAGTCGTGTACAATGGCTACTCAATCTGCTCCATTTTTTTTTATTAAATACTAATAAAATGTTTCAAGCTTAATAATAATGTAATGTAGTATTTAAAATATATTAATAATAATAAAATATTTTAGATATAATAATAAAATAATATTTTAGTTATAAAATTAACGGATATGGACTGGATCAGGATCTCAAAAGGCAAAGTCCAAATTCAGATTCGTAATTTTCTAAAATGGATCAAGATTCGATCCGGATCCATTGAATCCAATTTTTTTTAAGTTCCAGATCTGGAAAAATGAATCTGGATCCACGGATCTGAACTGGGTCCAAGATCCACTGTCATCCCTAACACCGAATAATTTTAGTTCAGTTTTGATATTTTTGGATACGATGAATTCGATATATAGTATTTCAGCATGAAATGGTTTACTTAAAGCAAAATATAATAATACTTCTCCTGCAGAAGTAAGTTATAAAACGAATTTCAGTATGATAAGGATATTTGATAAGTTAACCAAATTTTTTAGTATGCATAGCTGTTGGTCCGGAGACGAAAAGTCAGGTGTAGAGGGGGGGGTGAATACACCTGAGCTCTGTTTCTTTTTCTCAGTGAAGGTCAGCTGAAGCTGATGTTTGCAACTGATGAACAGTGCCAAGTAAGCCTTCGATCACTGGGGTCAAAGTGAGTCAGCTTCTGAGCTCTTCTACTGACTGATGTCAGTATTACGAAACTCAGTCGGAGACTGTAGTGCGGATAAGTGTTAGGCCCGGAGTCGTCTCTTTTGAAAACGCGTTTTAGCAAGTTAAATCTTTTGGTTGTGCACTTTATAAAATACGTTTTATGCAAGCTTATGATTTTCAAGTCAATTGAATGCTATGCAATAAAACAGTAAAAGAACACAATCGATTTAACGTGGTTCGGATACGCAAGATCCTACGTCCACGGTCCTGAACAAGGCAGGAGAACTTGTTGATTATTCTGAGCAAGCCTCGGCGGGGATGCGTGCACCTGGACGGTTCCCTCTAAGTTATAGTCCTTAGCGACTTTACAATCCAAACCTAAGTTTAGAAGGGAGGGAATATTCTCCAACTGAGAAAGAGTTCTTACAACAAGAACAATTCACTAAATGTGAACTCCTTCGGATCTAAGCTATGAATCTAGCAATGAGCTTAGTCTAGAGAAGAAAGGGATCAAAGAGCTCTAGAGAGATGAACTACAAGAAGTGTTCTATGAAAACTAGTTCGTCTCTGGATAAGCTTGAAGGTTCTAGAGCGTTGTGAGCTTGAATGATTTCCCTTGATTTCGCGTATATTGCTTGTGTGAAATCTTCAAATCCTTCTCTATTTATAGGCGTGAGTTGTGGCATATGTCCGTTGGAGACGACGATGCCACGTGTCACAAGCGTCCAAAGAAAACGGCCACTATTCAACTTTGTTGCAGCAGGGCAGTTAATGCACTATTCATGAGAGCAGCTTTACTGGTGTAGAGTAGGTAAGCGTTGTCGGCTTCTCATTGGTGGAGGTTTGTAGTGGTGAAGTGTCGAGTTGACCGTTCAAACTACCTCGTATGTCTTCTCGCCGAACATTTGAAGGGACTTTAAGTCTTTGGGTCGCTTTTACGTCGGATCTGATGTAGACTGGAAAGTTTGTCTTCTTCGGTGAGTCGTTTGACCGATAAAGTGAGCTTCGATAGTCGGTTGGTCGATCGCGAAGGTATACTTTGCTTGCACCGGTTCTTCTACCGATGACCATCGGCTTGTAGAGAATGCTTCTACCGAGGTCCGGTCGGTGATGCGGGATCTTTAACTGAGTTTGATATCAGCTGCTGACGAAGAATGCAAGCGATTACACTGATGACGTGGGGTTCTGAAAAGTATCTTCAGCAGAAGATCAGTTCAACAACTACCCCGTATAGGACCTAGACAAAATAATAAGCATTACATCAAGTCTAACCTATACATCAGCTAATCCTATCGACACACTAATCTACTGATATCAGCTCGGTTTTGGGATCTTCAATTCCATAGTACTACTATGATTTCCCCCAATTTCTTTTAACCCTAGAACAGCTAAGTATCAATCTACTGACTCATATCCAACAATAGCAATTCGGCACCATATAATATAGTAGTATTTGACGTTGCAAATTTCAATATGAGAAAAAGAATTCAATAGATCATACTGACCTACTTAGTTTATTATGAAGAGACTAACTATTAAATATATTTTTTTTTTAAAATGGAAAAAGTGGACATAGTTGAAGAATTTCTTCTTCGAAGAAGTAAACTGAGTCGCTCTATGAAACCTATTCATTAGAAACATTACCTATAAGGTTTTAATTGTATATAATTTTCAAACTAAAGTTCGTAATTACGTTGTGTAAGCTCTTAAGTACACTACAAAATGTTTTAGTGAATCCATTTTTTATTATTATTATCCGGAAGACGTAGAAGAATTTCGACCGCTTCTAATAATGTAAGAAGTTATTATTACGGCTGCCGTATATATTCAATAATGATTCAAATTAAGATCACGTACTCAATATTCAAAATATTACTCGTCCCTTCAATTTCAGTATAAATTTTTTAATTGTTTCATTTCACTAATCTATTTTCTTTTTTAATTTAAAATTATAATATAATATATTTTAATTAATTTTATTACTTTATACTTTTACACACAATAAATAATTTTCTTAAAAATGGATTAATGGAATTGGAGTATTTATTAAACGTAATCTCAAAATATTAATTTATGTACGGTTTATTAATAGCATGCATATATCAGTAGATTATGGAAAGATGATTTCTCATCATATTAATATTAATAATAATTTAAAATTAATAAGTAAATGAGAATAATATTTTATAGGGTATATAATATAAACTGTCCATAAGATTTTTAAATAAAATATCAATATCTGACGCGTCACGTCTGGTTCATGTGTGCCCATGTGAGGTTGCAATAAAGCATGTGCTTATACAATCTACATATACAATTATACAATATATACATACATGATACATATATCTATTTGATTTTGTCACATCTATATTATTATCAATGTGATGGTATGAAATATTACATACAAGGGAGGGGAATTTAGGAGGGAGAAACTTAAACTTTTATAATTTTTGGGTACAACAGTATAATATTAGGACAAAATGATACCACTAATTTCTTTGAAAAGATTATGATAAAAGTTTCAGTTTTCTAAATTTTAAGGTAGGATGGCCCTCCACGCGCACCGTATTCACGTACGAGATTACAAAATAAGATTTATTATCTAAATTATAATATTTGATAGGTTAGTTTATTTATTTTTAGTTAAATGCATCAAATCTCTGGACGAATAACTTCTTACGCTTTTCTTTTTAAACCATGAAAATGTGCATTGTCATCTGAACTATTGATTTTGTGCCTTTTGTTCCCTTAATTATGAAAATGTGCAATTTCTCCTATAAATTATCTAATTTGCTACATAAAAGTAAAATTTCGATAAAAAATTTCCAACACACGTGTAAAGTTAAGAGTAATACTTAGATTATCACAAAACTAATAACACATGGCGTAAATAGCACAAACCTAATAATTCAAGGTGGTATTACCCCTATGTTTTTACGTATGGATAAATATTTTTGCCGAAACTTTATTCTTTTGCACTAAATTAGATAGTTAAGGGGCAAATTACACATTTTCATAGGTAAGGGATAAAATTTACAAATCTAGTAATCCAGGGATAAATATATATTTTCATAACTTAAGGGTGCTAACCTAAAAAACCTTAAGAATTTAAGATATTTAATAATGTATTTAATTCTATTTTCCAGGGGGACATATTTTTAGCCTAGTTATTCTAGAAGTTGCACGTTAAAAACTAGGACGGCCAAATCTAGAGTCAAAGTCAGGTCTAATTAATTACACGCAAAGTAGTTTCAAACTTGTATTAATTGGTATTTAAAAACTAATTTTAGCTAAAACGTAACGTAAATACTTGGATATGACCCAATTAAGATAATTACATCGGATTTGTAAGATAATTAATATCGATAATATAAATTGACTAATGATGAAGTGTTGTACGTAAGACTACCAAACTTTATGTGTGGCTTTTGATAAAAATATTCAAACTTGGGAAGGAAAGTCTCATGGTTGGTGGAAATAATTTATTGTCAAAAAGACTATAATGCCACCTTTCAACTTGTTTTGCTTGAAATTATTGGATTTATGGTCCCTACTTTTGAAAAAATAAAATCATATATTTAAATTTGATTTTACTTATGTCACCATCTGACTTCATCATGGCACATTTCACATTGTTACTAAATTAATAGTTTGAAAATACCATCATATTAATTAAAGGGTGTCACTAATTTTTTTTAAGGACAAGGATAACCCGCAACCGCTACCAAAATGCGCATTGGATAAACTCCGCTCATGACGGTGTCACTATTTTCTTCATCATGATATCATGTGTTGGGATATATTCAGAATTTGTAATTAAGAGGGGAATTTTTACAATTCACGCTATAAATATGCAGATTCAAGAAATTAAAGTTAAAATCTGCAATTTGTGGAAGGAGACACACGTTTACATCCCTCCTAAATCTGCCACTACTCATATATATGTACACCTACAAACATGATGTTCAATGTATTTGAAGGAGTAATACTATGATACTCCATATTAGATTAAATTCTAAGATTTTTCTTTTGCACCCTTTTGTTGACCATTATATTGAAAAAATGTCAATATTAAGCAAATAATAAGTAGGAGTACATAATTAAAATTTAATGCACAAATAATAAGTAAGTATTCCCTCCGTCCCACTAAAAACGACGTGTATCCCTTATTGGATCGTCCCACTAAAAACGACGTGCTTCCTAAAATAGTTAAAATTGTATGGACCATATTTAACTACTAAAAAGTCAAATAATCTACACCACATAACTACTTTTTTTATTCCCACGCCCAAAAGAAACATATCGTTTCTAGTGGGACGGATAGAGTATCATATTGTCTTGGTATGAAGGAAATTATTATTACGAATGGAGTGCGTCGTATTTAACAAATATTTATAATATTAAATATTTACATAATTCCACCTTTCAGCTTGGTTTGCATGAAATTATTGGATCTATGGTCCTACTTTTGAAACTCTATATTTAGATTTGATTTTACTTATGTCACCATCTGACTCGATGAAAGCCCATTTCACGTTGTTTTCTACATTGTGATGTCATATGCAAATACCGATCGTATAAGTAGTGGGACACAAGATGTTAATTTCAAACAAATAAGTAGGAGTAGGGGTGTTAAAAAATATCGAAAAATCGGTATACCGCCCATACCGTATCAAAAATATATCGAAATACCGAAATTTTTGGTATACCGAGATTTTCGATACGGTATGATACCGTACCGAAGTTTTTTGGTACGGTAAAGGTATGAGTTTTCCTATACCGCGGTATACCGTAGCATACTGTGGATACGGTACATACCGAAAGTAACGGTACATACCGTATACCGATAGATACCGTTTGAAACCGAACCACCGGTATGTACCGATGTTCCGACACATACCGTTTACCAAAATATACCGATCACGGTATATACCGCATACCGAAATGATACCGAATGTCGATCTATACCGATCACGGTATATACTGCATACCCGAAAATATACCGTATATATCTTGTAATATAGTATCTTTTAAATGCAAATTTAATATTTTAGAATTTAGATACATTAAAAAGTGGTACTTTACTTACATTAGTCATTACGAAAATTATAAAGAGTTCATAAAATATTTCATGATATTATTATAAAACTATGATATAATATATACTTTTGTATGAAATGGTCAATTGAAATTACTTTTTAATTTTTGTGTCGAAAACGGGACACAAAAAGTCTACTACAACGGAGGAATTGAAAATATCATGAAGAACTTTGAAATATAATAATATAGATATATAATTAAAGAAAAAAGAAAATATGACATCTTCATGTTTTCCGAAAAATGTGTTCGTTTTTCAAAAGAAGAGATCTCTACTTCTATGTTTCATAAAGAGTTCATATTTTTTTTAAAGGTATAGTTATATTATAAAGTATTTCATGATATTATTATAAAACTATGATATAATATATACTTTTGTATGAAATGATCAATTGAAATTACTTTTTAATTTTTGTGTCGAAAACGGGACACAAAAACTCTACTACGAATGAGGAATTGAAAATATCATGAAGAACTTTGAAATATAATAATATAGATATATAATTAAAGAAAAAAGAAAATATGTTCTCTTCATGTTTTCCGAAAAATGAGTTCGTTTTTCAAAAGAAGAGATCTCTACTTCTATGTTTCATAAAGAGTTCATATTTTATTTTTAAAGGTATAGTTATATTATAAAGTATTTCATGATATTATTATAATACTATGATATAATATATACTTTTGTATGAAATGATCAATTGAAATTACTTTTTAATTTTTGTGTCGAAAACGGGACACAAAAAGTCTACTACGAAGGAGGAATTGAAAATATCATGAAGAACTTTGAAATATAATAATATAGATATATAATTAAAGAAAAAAGAAAATATGACCTCTTCATGTTTTCCGAAAAATGAGTTCGTTTTTCAAAAGAAGAGATCTCTACTTCTATGTTTCATAAAGAATTCATATTTTATTTTTTAAAGGTATAGTTATATTATAAAGTATTTCATGATATTATTTTAAAACTATGATATAATATATACTTTTGTATGAAATGATCAATTGAAATTACTTTTTAATTTTTTTGTCGAAAACGGGATACAAAAAGTCTACTATGAAGGAGGAATTGAAAATATCATGAAAAACTTTGAAATATAATAATATAGATATATAATTAAAGAAAAAAGAAAATATGACCTCTTCATGTTTTCTGAAAAATGAGTTCGTTTTTCAAAAGAAATACTTCCATGATTCGTAAAGAGTTCATATTTTATTTTTAAAGGTATAGTTATATTATAAAGTATTTCATGATATTATTATAATACTATGATATAATATATACTTTTGTATGAAATGATCAATTTAAATTACTTTTTAATTTTTGTGTCGAAAACGGGACACAAAAAGTCTACTACAACAGAGGAATTGAAAATATCATGAAGAACTTTGAAATATAATAATATAGATATATAATTAAAGAAAAAAGAAAATATGACCTCTTCATGTTTTCCGAAAAATGTGTTTGTTTTTCAAAAGAAGAGATCTCTACTTCTATGTTTCATAAAGAGTTCATATTTTTTTAAAGGTATAGTTATATTATAAAGTATTTAATGATATTATTATAAAACTATGATATAATATATACTCTTGTATGAAATGATCAATTGAAATTACTTTTTAATTTTTGTGTCGAAAACGGGATACAAAAACTCTACTACGAAGGAGGAATTGAAAATATCATGAAGAACTTTGAAATATAATAATATAGATATATAATTAAAGAAAAAAGAAAATATGACCTCTTCATGTTTTCCGAAAAATGAGTTCGTTTTTCAAAAGAAGAGATCTCTACTTCTATGATTCGTAAAGAGTTCATATTTTATTTTTAAAGGTATAGTTATATTATAAAGTATTTCATGATATTATTATAATACTATGATATAATATATACTTTTGTATAAAATGATCAATTGAAATTACTTTTTAATTTTTGTGTCGAAAACGGGACACAAAAAGTCTACTACGAAGGAGGAATTGAAAATATCATGAAGAACTTTGAAATATAATAATATAGATATATAATTAAAGAAAAAAAGAAAAGATGACCTCTTCATGTTTTCCGAAAAATGAGTTCGTTTTTCAAAAGAAGAGATCTCTACTTCTATGTTTCATAAAGAATTCATATTTTATTTTTTAAAGGTATAATTATGTTATAAAGTATTTCATGATATTATTTTAAAACTATGATATAATATATACTTTTGTATGAAATGATCAATTGAAATTATTTTCTAATTTTTGTGTCGAAAATGGAATACAAAAAGTCTACTACGAAATAAATAATGGTAGTATATTTAATAGTAGTTTGTTGGACGGAAATTGTATGTTTTCTGCATTTGTTCGTCGTTATATTCTTATTTTTAACAGATTTTTTTTCCAGTATACTTTATGCTTCGGTATACCGGTGTTCTTTCGGTATACCGTTGCTTTCGGTATACCGATATGCGGTAAGGCATATCGCACGGCCGGTATGGCAACGGTATGAATATTTGCTCATACCGCACTTACGGCATACCGATCAACGGTATACCGCAATGACCGGTACGGTAACGGTATGCAATTTCTCATACCGCACGTTTTCGGCACGGTATGCGGTATGAGAAAATTTGGACGGTATGCCGTACCGTAACACCCCTAAGTAGGAGTATATAAATTGCACTATAATTTTAGCACAGATCTGAAAGGAAAACTATTTATTATTTATATCTGGATGGAGTAATTCGAATTTAATAATTGAAGAATCTAATTATGATCATAAATATAATTTATATATATATGAATCTTATTGATGACCAACATGAAATAACAAACAACACAAAAGAGTTAAACCACCCGTGACAGACACACATAGTGTGTCAAGTGGGAATTGAACCCATGAACCTTTCGATCCCGGACTACCCACCTTCACCACTACGCCATTTCATGAGGATAAAGTTTACACAATCTAACTAGAGGGACAACATCCAGAGGCCAAAGTACAACCATCTCAATCAAGATTCAAGACTCGATCTTGATTTTGTGTGGTTGAACTCTCTGGTGTGGTTTACAGGTTATTGTACAGGAGCGGGGTTTATTCAATGCGCACTTCGATAGCGGCTACGAGTTACCCTCGTCATCTAAAAAAAAGACTCGATCTTGATTCTTGAAAACCACAAAACGCATTTTATGAGATGGGGAAATTCAAATTTCCTTAAAAAAAACAAAGTATTTTGTACTCCCTCCGTTCCACTCCATTAGTCCACTTTCTTTTCGGCACGGAGATTAAGAAAGTTGTTTGTTGTGTGTAAAATAGATAAAGTAGTGGGATCCACTTGAATATATTAGAGTATTATTTTAAGTTAAAAAGAGAAAATATACTAATGGAATGGAACGACCCAAAAAAAAAAATTGATTAATAGAGTGGAACGGAGGGAGTAATAATTTACGAAACCCACTTGTGTCATTGCCAAATGCCACACACACAAGAGAGATTATTTTAATAAACTGCTCAGTTGTACTTGTACGTTGTTGGCCCTCTTCTAGCAAGCTGTTTCAGGCCTGTCTCTCTTTGAAATTTTATATTCATAATAATACATACATACACCTTGGACATCTAAGCAAGAGAAAGGAGAAAACTTGGGGCCAATCAGTGTGCTTTTGTGCGTGTGGTTTTTGTTGTGTTGCTCGTGATGAGATAGAAAGGGAGGAAAGATTGAGAGAGGGGGAAAGATAGAAAAGGGAAAAAGTGTTGTTTCTTTGTCTGAATTTGGAGTGGTTAGCGGTGGAGGGATAAGAGTTTTTTGTTTGGGTGTAAAAGGAATTGGTTTTGCCCTTTTGATGGAGTCTACATAGGTCTAATCTTTCTTAATAATTGGTGTTGTTTTTCTTGATTGTCATTATAGCATTGTGTGAGGTAGATCTCTTGTGTTGATTCTTGAACTGGGGTTCTCTATTTTTCTCTCTCCCCCCTCAAAATAAATAAGAGGTGGAATTGAAGATCAAGAAAGGTCTAATCTTTCTTGATTACTCATGTTGTTTTCTTGATTGACATTATAGCATTGTGTGAGGTAGATCTCTTTTGTTGATTCTTGAACTGGGCTTCTCTCTTTCTCTCTCCTTTTCTCTCTCTTCCCCCTAAATAGATAAGTGAGTGAGAGAGGAAATTGAAGGTCAATTAGGAATGAATGGTGTTGGTGATGTTGATTCAGAAGATTCTGAGTTTGTAGAAGTTGATCCAACTGGAAGATATGGAAGGGTATGCCTAAATTTAACCCTCTTCATTAACTCTTGATGATTTTCTTGTTTTAAGCTGGATTTGTGAGTTAAGATTTTGTTCTAATTGCAGTACAATGAAGTTCTTGGAAAAGGGGCTTCAAAGACTGTGTATGTATCTATCTACATTAGCCCTTCTGCAAAAATTAGTATATCCATTATATTTGTCTCATTTGAATCATTTATGGGCCTTTGATTTATATAATTATTATTGATTTCATTTCTTTGATTTATTGTAGTTATAGAGCTTTTGATGAGTATGAAGGGATTGAAGTAGCTTGGAACCAAGTCAAGCTATACGATTTCTTGCAGAGCCCAGAGGATCTTGAGAGGTTGTATTGTGAAATACATCTTCTCAAGACATTAAACCACAAAAACATTATGAAATTCTGCACTTCTTGGGTTGACACATCTAACAGAAACATCAATTTTGTAACTGAAATGTTCACTTCTGGCACCCTCAGACAGTGAGTCCATTTGTCTTAGATTATGTAGGCAAGCTTTTCTTGAAAGATATTTGATTGAGCCTCTTGTTTTTGTTGATCTTGACCAAAGGTATAGGGTGAAGCATAAGAGGGTGAATATAAGAGCAATAAAGCATTGGTGTAGGCAGATTTTGCAAGGCCTTCTTTATCTCCATAGCCATGATCCTCCTGTGATTCATAGAGACCTCAAGTGTGACAACATCTTTATCAACGGGAACCAAGGCGAGGTCAAGATTGGCGATCTGGGCCTCGCTGCAATACTCAGGAAATCGCATGCTGCTCATTGTGTAGGTATATTTTTCTCATTTTCCAAGATTCTTGATAAATGGTAATCTTGTTGGTGTTCGTTGAAGCATTTGTGTAATCTTGATATATAGAACCCTAAATGTGTGTGTTCATGACAATTTATGATCAAGAATGGGGAAATCGTTCTTCCCGTGTTTGGATGTATTGACATTTGATTAGTGATTGTGGTAGATAGAACCCTAATATGATCAAGACCATGCTTCTCACATGTAATGTATTGGCATTTGATTAATGATCTTGGTAGATAGAACCCTAAACGCGTGTTCATGAGAACTTATGATCAAAAATAGGAAATCATGCTTCTTCCCGTGTAATGTGTTGGCATTGGATTAATTATCTACGTAGATAGAATCCTAAACGCGTGTTCATAACAATTTATGATCAAAGGATGGTAGTTTTGGATGTATTGGCATTTGATTTCTTTCGTTATAACAGGAACACCAGAGTTCATGGCTCCGGAGGTATATGAAGAGGAATACAACGAATTAGTAGACATTTACTCATTCGGCATGTGCATTCTTGAAATGGTGACATTCGAGTATCCGTACAGCGAATGCACTCACCCTGCCCAAATTTACAAGAAAGTGATTTCTGTAAGAAACCAAATTTCTGTCCCCAGTTTGATTTGATATTTTTATATATACGTAGTATGATGTAATGAAGTGCTATCTTTAACGCGTTTTAGGGTAAGAAACCGGATGCTCTATACAAAGTCAAAGATCCCGAGGTTCGTAGATTTGTTGAGAAATGCTTAGCAACAGTCTCAGATAGGCTATCTGCTTGGGAGCTTCTCAATGACCCCTTCCTCCAGATTGATGACTACATCTACGATGATTTGAGGCCATCGAATTATCAGAGAGACTACGAAGAATGTGGCCCGATTCTAAGCCAACGCCTCTTGAGTGCTCATCACAGCACCAACAGCTCTTTAGTCAATGGCTACAACATTTTCCTTGGCTATGAGCATGAGCATGAAAATGAACTCGATTGCCACTCGGTTGAATACGAGGCGAACGAGATTGATTTGTTTACGAGCCATGAGGACGGGCAGTTGAGGAACGTCGACATTGTGATAAAAGGGAGGAGGACAGAAGATGACAGCATCTTTCTTAGACTAAGGATTGCAGACAAGGAAGGTAAACATGATCAAAGAAATAAACTCGATATTAATTTCCAAGTTTAGTTTGACATATATTTTTACGCTTAGTTTGTATTTCTCACTCTTTCGTAAGTGGTTGATCTACGGTTTAAAGTAGTAATAGTACTAATACTAATACTAGTACTAATAGTAGTATTTAATACTAGTAGTAGTAGTATTTGTTGATGATGATGAAATGGATGATTTCTGCAGGCCCTATTCGGAATATCTACTTCCCGTTCGACACAGAAAACGACACAGCTATAAGTGTCGCGACTGAGATGGTTGCGGAGCTGGACATCACGGATCAAGACGTGACAGAGATAGCCAAGATGATAGATGGCGAAATTGCCTCTTTGGTGCCACAATGGGGAAGGCTTAATCAAGAACCCGAAGTTTGCTGTCAAAGATGCGATTCGGATGGTATAGATGGAGCTTACCGGTCGCCCCACAAACCCGATAAGAGCTTGCAAGTTGTCCAATGCGCTACACACGGATGTGGGGCTATGCACGGACGGTTTGAGGAGATCATGTACAATTTTGAAGGAGTCGAGCTGCACGACCCTGAAGTAAGCTCCGAGGATTGATGTAAGGCGGCTCAAAGCAAATGCGGGGTTGAGGGTATCGAGCTCATAGATCGAGAGCTAATAGTAGGTATGCGTTGCGTGCGAATTGGCATTCGTCTCAACAAGTGGAGAAGGCTGAGTTTGAGTTTATCTTTGATCTCGGAGAAACATAGCGCGATTCTTGGAGTCGGGTGCGCGTGGGAAAGAATCGCGTACGTGTATAGCTCGGGTCGGGTAGTAAGGGATCCTCAAGAATCTTGGAGGGAATTTCAAGCTAGCAAGGTGGTTTTTTGGTTGATTCATTTTTGTTGCAGCTTGTAGATTGTGAAGGTGCATTTCTAGTTGATGGATATTTCTAACAAAAAAAAACTTCATATTTGAACTGAAGTTGGACTCTGATCCATGTTTCTTAGATTCTTACGACTATCTATCCAAAAATTGATTCAAGATTTTTTAGATTCAAAAAATATAAAATTTATTATTATTATTATTATTATTTAAAGAATTTTTTTTTTGGGGGGGGTAGCCCTTTTTTAGTACCTTCGTCCGCTTGTATAACTACTACGGGATAAGGTGCGAAAAAAGCGTAGGCCAATCCGAAGATGCGCATGACCTATCTCACTTCCAAATTCTAAACATCTCTAAAATTTGCATACTTTTTTTGAAAATTTACGACTTTGCTTCTTCGAAAAATTATAATTTTGCTCCTTTGAATTATAAATTTTAAATTTGTCCTCCGAATAACATCTAAGTGACACTCGAAACTGTGAATTGTCTCGTGATCTAAAGATCTTATTCAAATTTGCTGACATTCGAAGCATATAAATAGTGTAAACAATTCGATATTGCTACTATACAGAACCGTAATTTATTCAAACATATTTCAAGATTTTATATTGATTATAGCTTAGCTTAGTTATTATTATTATTATTATTATTATTATTATTATTATTATAAAGACACCAGATATAATTTTCTTTCACAAAAAAAGATTTAATAAAATACTAATTCCTAATTCTATACCTTTGCAACAAGGTCTCTCTTCCTCTCTCTCTCCGAATACGTATATATAGAGAGAGATACAAGGAAAACCAATTGCAATTCTCCCTCCGATTCTGTTCTCTAATTTTGTCTCCTCTCAATTTTGTACTGCTTTGCCAGAAAATTAACAACGTAGCTGCAATTGATCTCGTCGGCGACGGAGTCTCGGGTTTCCGGCGAGGTATAGAAAACTCGATATTTGGTTAATTACCAGTTCTTGTAGAGCAAATTGCTTCTTACTTTTGCTTCAGATCTGTGCTGGTGAGAGCATAATTGAGGACTCTGTTGAGAAAAATTGTTTCTTGGGCAATTGAGGGCGAATTCGTGTCTAATTTACCGCAATTTGATTGGAATTCAAGGGGCTTCTTATGTAGTTGATGCATGTGATGGAAGGGAGAGTAGGATCGGGAGTGTTGAAGAAGAAAAGTTCGTCGGGGTGTTTGATAATTAAAAAGGCGGGTGCCAAGAAGAACTATGGGGGAGGGCTGGGAGGTTTGGGTGATAGTAGTAAGGGGAAAAAGAGGGCTAGATTGATTGCAAGTGGATCGGATTCGAGTTCGAGTGACAAAGACGAGTCTTTGGATTTTATGAGAAGGAAAGTGAATGAGAAGAGGTTGAAGAAGGGGTATATGAGAAATGATAGGGACAATGCTGGGATTGACGTTAGTGCTGAGAAGAAGAAGACTAGGTTGGATTTGTTTGAGTTTGATGAGTACGATGAGTTTGATGGGAAGATGATGAGGAATGAGATTTTGCAGGATAGATTTAAGAGGGCTGGGAAGAATGATAGTGAGAATGTGAAGAAATCTAGTGTTAGTTCGAATAGGAATCTTGGTATGGACAAACTGAAAAAGAGTTCATATTATGGTGGTTCTAGCAGTGGGAGGAGTAAGGGTGTAGGGGGCAGTGGCATGAGGGACAAAGGATTCGGGTCCGAAGATGATGAAGCAAACTTGCCTATTTCAATGTTGAAGATGAAATATCAGGAGAGAGCTGCTGAGTCAATTAGGTTGCAGGGGAAGAATGGAGTCTTGAAGGTTATGGTTAATAAGAAGAAAAAGATGGATTTTCATTCTCAACCTAAGAATCATGATCATGTTGAGAAGGACTTGTCGGCAGAATTGCCAGTTTATCCGGACTCAAAGACAGCTAAAAATCGAGGTTTGGTAGTTGGTCAGGGGAGAAGTGTTGGGAAGGAAAAAGAGGAGATGAAGTTGGAAAAGGTGTATAAAGCTAGGAAGGCTAAAGATTCAGGAGTTGATGAGTCTGATATGGTGTTGAAGCTGGAAAAGCCCAGAGCTCAAGCTTGCAGCTCAAAGAAAGCAGTGAAAAAGGAGGTAGAAAAGTCTCCAAGTACTGAAAATTTTACTCCTGTTAAAGGGAAAGAAGATAAAGAAAGCAGTGCTAAGCGTGGAAGTACTGAAAAGCAAATGTTGCGCGAAAAGATAAGAGGGATGTTACTTGATGCTGGATGGAGTATAGATTATAGACCACGGCGGAACAGAGATTACTTAGATGCTGTGTACATTAACCCTAGTGGAACAGCATACTGGTCAATTGTTAAGGCTTATGATGCGTTTAAAAAACAGTTGGAGGAAGACGATGATAAAGTTAAAGCAGAGATTGGTGCTCCTCTATCTGAAGATTTGATAAATAAACTCACGAGACAAACGAAAAAGAAAATTTCTGAAGAACTGAAAAGAAAGAGAAAGGAAGATGGCATGGCCAAGAGTGCTAAGAAATCTGCTGTAAAAGAGGCTAAAGAGAGCTCAGACAGTAGTCAGAGTGAGGAACGGCTGAGTTCTTATACGAAACAGAATCACAAGTCGCGGGTAAATATCTCCAAGGCTGATGAAGATAGTGACGATGACTCAAGTGATGATTCACTTGATAGGAGGCCAAAGAAAGTCAAATTTGAAAAACCTTCTACTGCTTCCAAGTCTAATGCCATACAGGGAAGAACAAGTAAAGTAATTGGGAGATGCACCCTTCTTGTCCGTGGTTCTGACCGAGGGGATAATGCAGATTTTGATGGATATGTTCCATATAGGGGAAAAAGAACAGTATTGGCCTGGCTAATTGACTGTGGAACAGCAAAGCTAAGTGAAAAGGTGCAGTATATGAATCGTAGAAGGACGAGGGTTATGTTAGAGGGTTGGATCACAAGAGATGGGATCCACTGTGGTTGCTGCAGTAAAATCCTCACAGTTTCAAAGTTCGAGCTGCATGCTGGTAGCAAGTTGCGTCAGCCGTTCCAGAATATTATTTTGGAGTCTGGATCCTCCCTTTTGCAGTGCCAAATTGATGCGTGGAATAGTCAAGAAGAGTCCTTGCATCAGGATTTCTTTACTGTTGCTATGGATGGAGATGATCCAGATGATGATGCATGTGGTATTTGTGGTGATGGAGGAGACTTGATCTGTTGTGACAGTTGCCCATCAACTTTTCATCAGACTTGTGTAGGAATACAGGTACTTATTAGATTTATCATGGGGCTCACTCATGGCACTCCATCTTATCATTATCATGAAACTTTAATATATTTATAGTGTTATTTCCTTTCCCTTTATTTGTTAAATTAGTGTTGTTCTTCCTTATGTTGTTTCTTCTGATACGGTATGGGTTAGTGTATTTTTATAGTATTTCCCATCTGCTCGTAAAGGATACAAGCTGCAGTTTAGTGCGAATTGTATGCACAGTTAAAATTCCATTTGCATACCTTTACTGTATGATCTCAGAATTTAGCGTGGTTAAGTTTGGTAGATAACTGGTATAATTCTTAAGTAAAAGGCTTAAGTCTGCTCAAACTCATGAGTGTTATGTCACTTATGCATGCTTAAGGAAATCATACTTTTGCAATTGTTATGTTATATTTATTTTTCTTTGCAGTTCGGGTTCTTTATACCTTTCTTTTATTGCAGATGCTTCCTTCAGGTGATTGGCATTGTCCATACTGTACATGCAAATTTCCTGGGCATGCCAGTGGAAATATGTCTAAAGAAAATGATATTGGTAGCAATGAACTAAACAGATGCATCTTCTGTGAGAAAAAATGTACTTTTTTCATTCAATCTTTCATTCTTTCTCTAGTATGGATATGTTTCCCGATATGTATATTCTTAAGTTTGTTTTGCATATATTTTCGCACAGATCACAAATCGTGCAGTGAGAAGGCTCACGCACAACCTACAAGTTCATACAGTGCATCTTTCTGTGGGCCGAAGTGCCAAGAGGTATTAATTTATGTTCCTTTATGGGGTCAATAGCTGGATTCGTGGAAAAATGGTCTCAACAGCCTCTGATTTGTCTACCTAATTAACTGCTACACTAAAAAGATTTAATAAAGAACAGAGATGAACTTCTTATCTTTTGTCGCACCTGTCATAAGATAAAACTGATATTCATTGATTGAAGATCTTAAACTTGCAAATCGGTTACTTAATAGAAATTTGCAGGAATTTACTACCATTGTTCAATATATCTTTCTGTGTTTTACATATTATGTTGTATGCTATAAAGCTTCCTCATATTACTTTCTGCCCATATGGAATAAATCATACGATTCCTCATATCTTCTTATCTTTTGTCGCACCTGTCATAAGATAAAACTGATATTCATTGATTGAAGATCTTAAACTTGCAAATCGGTTACTTAATAGAAATTTGCAGGAATTTACTACCATTGTTCAATATATCTTTCTGTGTTTTACATATTATGTTGTATGCTATAAAGCTTCCTCATGTTACTTTCTGCCCATATGGAATAAATCATACGATTCCTCATATCTTCTCTTTTGTTTCTATAGATCCATGATCACTTGCAGAAGATTATTGGGGTCAAACATGAACTGGAAGCTGGATTATCATGGTCTCTTATTCAACGCACAGACGTATCTGATGCATCGGAACATGGATTTCCTTTGAGGGTGGAATGCAACTCTAAGCTAGCTGTTGCATTATCTGTAATGAATGAGTGTTTTTTACCTATCATTGACAGGAGAAGTGGAATCAATATAATACAGAATGTGGTCTATAATATCGGGTAAGCTGTTCTGGACTGTGTGAATCAGATAACACTATGATTTTTTCAGCATCCAGTAACAATTGGATCTTATTATGTCTTTACTAGTGCTTGAGATGATAAAGTTGTTTTGGTATTTGTGCAAACCTTGCACATATTGCCAGCCTAGGGAGTATCTAAGTTTCTTAGTTAACTGCTGATTGTTCATACTTTTGTCTGATTCGGTGATTACTGATTAGGTTACCACACTGGATTGAGCTCTCATTTATAAGTTTCTTATATTATATTTTAGTCAACTATGCTTCTTTATTCATCAAATTAGAGGTTAAACAAGTAAGCCAAAGAACATGCTATTTCTATCATCTTCATTTTGTTAGCATAAGTGTTTCTTATGTTTAGGCTTACAATAAAAATTATTGCTTTGATCTCTTACTTCCCTTTCTAGAAATACTGCTCTATCGTCTCCATCTTGAATAATAGTATGGTCATCCTACTTTTTTGTATTCCCACGAAGAGTGTAATGATACATGTGTCTCCTACTCTGCAGAGCAAATTTTAATCGGCTGAACTATCATGGATTTTATACAGCAATATTGGAAAGAGGTGATGAAATAATAGCCGCAGCGTCTATCAGGTAAAAAATGATGTAATTCAGATCTGGATTATGAGTCTATGGTGATAAATTCATAATGAAATTATCCAAGGCTTATTGTAATCTTGTCTCTTTTAAATATGCTTATGGACAGCTCTATTTGATTCTTGCGATAATGAATCAATTCCCCCAAAACATATCATTATTATATTGAGCTGTAATTTATTGAGAAAAATACCCAGTATTGTGTTGCCGTTTATATTGGTCAATCTATCCAGTCTTATTTGGCTGTCAATACTCACAAGGTTCTCCTTGTTAGGCTCCATGGTGATCATCTTGCTGAGATGCCATTTATTGGGACTCGTGAGATCTATAGGCGTCAAGGAATGTGTCGTCGACTTTTATCTGCAATCGAAACTGTAAGAATTATACCTTTTCTCTTGCAGTCCATTATTCTCATACTTCAAGTAATGCTTCGGTGTTGATACGAGCTGGCTCACTTGGGAACTTTAAATTCACTTTGCACAACCTACCATTGCAGCTCCTAATTTTCTGCTTTCTGAGGCTTCTGATTGTTGGTGAATTACTTACATGTATTATTGTGGTTCCAGGAACTCAGTTCTCTCAACGTCGGACAATTGATTATTCCCGCCATATCAGAGCATATGAACACGTGGACAACCGTATTTGGTTTCGATGAACTTGAGGATGTCCATAAAAAAGAAATGAAGTCCATGAACATGTTGGTGTTTCCGGGGACAGATATGCTTCAGAAGCAGTTAGTGAAGCAGGAAAACTCTGATGGTAAACAGTTTTGTATAATCTTCCTTTCTTTCACTGCAGCTACCAAGTGATTGTCTATACCATGTCACTTTTGCCTCTATACAATATTTCTTTTTCTGTGTAGGCGTCGAGGCTTCCGAATCTTCCAAAGGCCAGACTCGGTTGCCAGTTTTGGCTGAGAAAGCTGAGGTTAGTTCATTTGGGGAGCAAACATCAGAGACTCGTGATGAAGTTTCAGCTCTCGACTCGGGGTCACCAGCAGCAGCCATTCCTTCGGTTACTCTTCTTGGGACCGAGAATCCTGTAACAAATACTTCAGATGCTGTTTGCGATTCTGAGATGGAAAACACGCAAAATGAGTCCTCTGATAATTTAGAGTGCTCTCAGATCCCTAATGACGACGAATTGCTAGAACCTCCTGCAGAGGATGATTCCAACTCATTGGTAAAAGGTGTTGTTGAAGATGGTGTTTGTGAATCTGAGAATGAAAACAAGCAAAAAGAGTGCTCTCCTGTCTGTGATGAAGATGGTAAGATCTCCGATGAGGAGCACAAGTTGCTAGAACCGTCTGCAGAGGATGATTCCAACTCATTGGTGAAAGGTGTTGTTGGAAATTCAATTTGTGAATCTGAGAATGAAAACAAGCAAGAATGCTCTCCAATCTGTGATGAAGATGGTAAGATCTCTAACGAGGAACACGGATTGCTTGAACCGTCTGCAGAGGATGAATCCAACTCATTGGTGAAAGGTGATGTTCAAGATTGTGTTTGTGAATCTGAGAATGAAAACAAACAAAATGACTGTTCTTGTAAATTGGAGTCCTCTTCCATCCCTGCTGAAGACGGTAAGATCCCTGACGAGGAACACATATTGCTAGAACCATCTGCAGAGCATGATGATTCCAACTCATTGGTCAAATGTGTCGCTGAAGATGGTATTTGTGAATCTGAGATGGAACACAGAATGATAGAACCATATGCAGAGAATGAATCCAACTCATTGGTGAAAGATGCACCCAAAACTGAAGATTCAGAAGATGGAATTGAAAATGGTGTTAAAGATTCTTCTATCAAAACTCCAACTTTCCCAGAGAAGGCTTCTGAAAATGGTTGTGTTGCTGACGAAGAAAGCATCATGGCAGCATCCAATGCAAACCCAGATCAAATTGCTACGGACCAGAAAATCGATGGTGTCGATCTGGTTGTCGCTCGGGACATTCTTGATCGGGCTGAGACTGATAAGCCTGATGCATCCGTAACCATGAACCATGTCGTGTGATCGAGGCGTTCGGGTCATGCCGGAACCGGCATTCTTGATCCTTGGAGGAACTGAAAGAGGTTTGCAGCATTTTATCTATCTGCATATGATGCCATGAAAGATATGGTAAGAATAATTAGATGATGAATTGCAAGAAATATTTTCTTTTTTTTTTTTGGAGAATTTGGTAGTGGTAGTATGTGCATATATGTAGGGGAAGTCATTTTTATGCTTTGCTGAACTTAAACCAGCAAACCTAATTTTTGAGATGCATTAGTTTATGGTTAGTGTTTGTGATCAAAGAGTTATATGTTCGAATTTCGCAAATCTGAGTCTCTTGTATATTGTTAGTCTATTAAGGGTTTTCCTCGCTCATCAAAAGATAATGAGTAGGTACTTATTTCCTCCAATTCAACTTGATTCATTTTTTTATTAAAATGATATGGGTTTGGTTAGTAAAGATGTGGGTTTCTCATTTATACTTAGAATGAGATAAAATGAGAGACAATTCTGTTGGGAAAATAAGATAAGATAAATAGGAGGGAGGGAATACCTTAAAAAGTTTACAAGTACATTTATAAATTAGTGATGGATATAAGGTTAAGAATTATTAGGACGAAATTCTTAAATTTTGAGGACATATAAGTTTAAAAAGTGTAATATAGTAATTTTATATTTTAGAATTTTAAAGAAAACTCTCACTATTTTTGTTGTTTTGAATTAAAAAAAAAATGACTTCGATTATTAAAAAGAAACACTTAATTATGCAGATTACTGATTATATAAACAAAATTAAAATAAAAATGATTTCGATCATTAAAACAGTAAACGACATGGCGTATTTTGACATTTTAGATTTCAAATTTTCCGATGGTAATAAATTTTGTAAAACATAAAAATGACATGGCGTATTTTGACAATCGGTTTAAGTTCAGCAAAGCATAAAAAAGTGTATATGAACATAAAAGCGTATTAAAAAGCGATGGTATTATGTCCCATTGGGATGACATAGCGGTGAAGGTGGGTGGCCCGGGACTGATAGGTCATGGGTTCAATTCCCACTGGACACGCTATGTATGAGCCTATCACCTGTCCCATTAAGGGTGCTTTAACATTAAGGGTGGTTTATGTAACGCCCCGACCCCCACGAAGGATCACAGAGGTCGAGCCGCTACGGAGGAATTTTATAAAACACGTTTTCATACCATCTTTGGAAAACTGGAATATTTTTCTATTTTAAAAGAAACACGTTATTTAATGCAACCCACACGAAGAAAATTAGATTGGTTTTTATGCGATTAACAGGTACGGAAGCATATTGACTTTTGAAATATAACAAAACATAATTATCCATTTACAATACTAAAGATTTCAAAATGATCATGACAGAAACCCCCTTCTCAGCTCTTTTCCGTCGCCATTTGCCTCTCAACCTGAAAACATTTGAAAACATTTGGGCTGAGTACTAGTGTACTCAGTGGGTAGAGCAGTTTGAAAAACGTTTAAAACAGTTTATCCATGCATGAGGTATGACTTGGAGGGTTTTAAAAAGGAAACTGCTCCAAGCATACAAAACATTTATCATTGGGTGCGCACATCTGTGTCACATTTCCTGTTACTTCCACCATAACATTCTCATATATTGGGCCTTGGCCCTCGAGTCGAAACTCGAGGGGTCCCTCATAACTTGTTAGCACCCGGTACACAAGATGATCAATCTTTGTGCTACTAACAACATACGTGTACACAATTTCTTGTTAACCCTCATCTAGCGTGTTAGGACAGATGAGAGCCTCGATCGATCTATCACGTAGAAGCATTAAACAGGTAAATGCACAAAAACTTTTATGGATAAACATAGTTCATAGAGCTCAATAACTCAAAGATAATTTTAGGAAAATATTACCCACCTCGATATTCACCGAATTGATCTATGTGAAATCTTGTCACCGAGGCTATAGCTCTTCCACGAAAGGTCCTACAACAATATCCTAAGTTTTAACGTCTTGATCTAGTAGAAAGTGTAAAATTCGTGATCTATAAGCGACGCCTAATAGTTATTAGGTTAGACAACGTCGTAGCTTTATTCCGTTAAACTTGTGCAGAAGGTCCGATTTGCAAGAATTCCACAGATCAAGGTTTAGTACCATAAATTCTAATATTTTACATACACTTTCCTTTATGAGTCTAGATTATTTAGAAATTGGTCTCATGACAAAATAATAATCCATTTAGGAGTTATTATCAAAATAGCGCTCTCTGCTCAAACTGGGGGCAGTTTCTGCCTTGCTATAGTCTAGCTAACAAATATGGGGTCAAACGTACTCCAAAATTATGAGATTCAACGACAGTTCAGGGAACATGCATGCAGATATCATTTCAAAATTTCACTCAATCTTGTAGAGCGACGGATTCAGAGAAGACAGAGAATTGTTCACAAAATTTCCTTGTATCGAAAACACGTTTCCGATCGACAACTGAAAGTTTATAATAACCTGCTTTTACATGCATGGTTTAAAAATACTAAATAAATATTTTCAAAAGTCCCCACGTGTATAGAACATTTAGAAAAAAGACTCAAGTCAAAATCATTTTCGTGGAGTGAGATATAAATGTTTTACTAAGCTCTATCACGAAGGCATACTTTTTCGACAGCATAAAAGTGAAAATTCGTTAAAAATATAAATAATCGTCCAAAAATTGCCAAAATTTGCAGATATCTTAAGAACACCCTAAAGTTTATCCTTGTAATTTTTTCTGGAAATTTTCAATTACCGAAAGATCGAGCAATTTGCTTTGGAAATCTCGGCAGAATAGGGGAATTCTGATCTAAACATGCAACCAACTTATCCATGTTCCTTTCTTCGTAAATGCTCCTCAACTATGTTCTTCTATGCTCCTCAACTATCCAAAGTTGAAAAGGGTACTCTGAGTAACGGCTTGAGACCCTAGATGAAATTGGATCCGACAAGGATACGTTCCGGGATCGCAATAAAAGTGGATCCAACGAGGATGTGTTCCGAGATCGCAAGAGTAACTAAAAGAACGCGCTATGATTGACTATCTAAAATGTTATTTTATTTAACTACTTTGAATCTGTCTCGATTCTTGAAAGAGACACCTCCAATTGTGGGGGAAGATGAAAAAGATGAGCAAAAACGCATAGCGTATGATGCATGACATCATAACGATTACATACGAAGAAGCCGAATGACTACGGAACTTCTTAGAGGATATTCCTTGTTGGGAAAAATCCGTGTCTCCCGTCTTGATACATTGTGATAGTATGTATGCAATAGGGAGAACACAAAGTAGTATGTATGATGGTAAGTCTCGACATATTCGTCGAAGACATAATACCGTTAGACAATTGATCACTAGTGGAATAATAGGTATTGACTATATGAAGTCAAAAGACAATATTGCGGATCCGTTTACTAAAGGTATTAACCGTGATCAATTGTACAATGCAGTTAGGGGAATGGGATTAAAATCCACACTAAAAGAACGCTCTTAATGGTAACTCTACCATGATAATTGGAGATCCCATGAACATGGTTCAAAGAGACAACTAAGTTAAGAATGTTCAAGTTGTGCACTTGAAAACACAACTAAAAATCCATTCTCAAAGCTGCCCCAAGTGCAAACCTGTAGCTTGTGGTAAAAGGGTAAGCTATAAGCTTTTAATGATTCCTATAGCCTTATTGGTGGAGTATGACAGGATACTCTTTATAGGAGATGTTGGATATGAGTCAGTAGATTGATACTCAGCTGTTCTAGGGTTAAAAGAAATTGGGGGAAATCATAGTACTATGGAATTGAAGATCCCAAAACCGAGCTGATATCAGTAGATTAGTGTGTCGATAGGATTAGCTGATGTATATATTAGACTTGATGTAATGCTTATTATTTTGTCTAAGTCCTGTACGGGGTAGTTGTTGAATTGATCTTCTGCTGAAGATACTTTTCAGAACCCCACGTCATCAGTGTAATCGCTTGCATTCTTCGTCAGCAGCTGATATCAAACTCAGTTGAAGATCCCGCATCAGTGACCGAACCTCGGAGAAGCATTCTCTACAAGCCGATGGTCATCGGTAGAAGAACCAAGGTCAAGCAAGATACCTTCGCAATCGACCAACCGACTATCGAAGCTCACTTTATCGGCCGATGACTCACCGAAGAAGACAGACTTTCGAGTATCGTATCCGACGTAAAGCGACCCAAAGACTTAAAGTCCCTTCAAATGTTCGGCGAGAAGACATACGAGGTAGTTTGAACGGTCAACTCGACACTCACCAACTACAAACCTCGACCAATGAGAAGCCGACAATGCTTACCTACTCTACACGAGTAAAGCCGCTCTCATGAACAGGTGCATTAATCGCCCCTTTGCAACAAAGTTGAATAGTGGCCGTTTTCTTTGGACGCTTGTGACACGTGGCATCGTCGTCTCCAACGGACATATGCCACAACTCACAACTATAAATAGAGAAGGATTTGAAGATTTCAAAAAGAGGAATATACGCGAAATCAAGGGAAATCATTCAAGCTCACAACGCTCTAGAACCTTCAAGCTTATCCAGAGACGAACTAGTTTTCATAGAACACTTCTTGTAGTTCATCTCTCTAGAGCACTTTGATCCCTTTCTTCTCTAGACTAAGCTCATTGCTAGATTCATAGCTTAGATCCGAAGGAGTTCACATTTAGTGAATTGTTCTTGTTGTAAGAACTCTTTCTCAGTTGGAGAATATTCCCTCCCTTCTAAACTTAGGTTTGGATTGTAAAGTCGCTAAGGACTATAACTTAGAGGGAACTCGTCCAAAGGCACGTATCCCCTGTTGAGGCTTGCTCGGGAATAATCAACAAGTTCTCCCGCCTTGTTCAGGACCGTGGACGTAGGATCTTGCGTATCCGAACCACGTTAAATCGCTTGTGTTCATTTACTGTTTTATTGCATAGCATTCAACTGACTTGAAAATCATAAGTTTGCATAAAACATATTTTATAAAGTGCACAGCCAAAAGATTTAACTTGCAAAAACGCGTTTTCAAAAGAGACGACTCCGTGCCTAACACTTATCCGCACTACAGTCTCCGACTGAGTTTCGTAATACTGACATCAGTCAGTAGAAGAGCTCAGAAGCTGACTCACTTTGACCCCAGTGATCGAAGGCTTACTTGGCACTGTTCATCAGTTGCAGACATCAGCTTCAGCTGACCTTCACTGAGAAAAAGAAACAGAGCTCAGGTGTATTCACCCCCCCCTCTACACCTGACTTTTCGTCTCCGGACCAACAGGAGATCACCTATATAAGTGAGAAGTGTGGCCGCTTCAAATAGAAAAACACTTATGAATCCAAGATATGGTCCAAGGCCAAAATGGACACAACGTGAGAACGAAAGATATTGTATCTATTATTGTGTATATGTTATTGTCTTGGTTTACACAAAAAGCTGACCGGTTCAAGACATCGCGTTCACCGAGCAGCGAGTAAATCCGATAACATTATACTAAGGAAGGTTCAAAGCAAAAAACTACCTATCCTGATGCAATAATAGGTCATTGAGACTTTGGTTTGCATAACATTTTGCATTTGCATATGCATTTAATAATCTAACTTCCATGTGGGGGATTGTTAGATTTTTATTATGGAAATTAGATTATTAAATTAATTAATTGAAAGGATGCGTTGGTTCCTAGATGAATGGACATGTTACTTCGTGGAATGGACATATTATTTCATAAATTAAATGATGAACGAATGTGTTGATTCATGAAGAGATATATTGGTTCATGTCAAGAGGTACTTGGAAGTTGAACAAATGCAACCATTCACAATTCATCTTATTGTGAAGAATTGTGTCCATTGTGTCCATTACGAAAAGTTGCGACCTTTGTGAAGAGTTATGTCTTTTATGAATGGGTGCTTCAAATCTATAAATAGACCATTCCATCCGATTATTAAGAATAAGATTTTCCAATTTATTTGTGTTTCCTTTCATCACATACTTTCATTTCCTTAGTCCCAAATATCAAGTAGTTCGCCGGAATTACGAGAAGTAGTGCAACTACTCGTAATTGAAAAAACCGTTGTATCTTGGGGACGAGTGCTATAGACCGCTTGCACCGAGTAGTGGAGCATTATCGTCTTGCGGAGAGAGAGTCTAACTCTCGCCTCGATTTGTATTTCGTTATTTTCGCTAATCTATTCTCATATATTGTTTGTTATATTGTTGTAGTATTTATACTAACATTTGGTTTATTGTCGCTACATTTCTTCACACCTAATTTTTAATAACAACATGCAAGATAGGGAACGATTCGAGAGCAAGAAATCGTACTGGTTTCGCGAATCTCTTCTTCGACTAAGAGGTAGGCGGTCGAGTGCTTCGAAAGGTCTTATGATTCAACTGGAAGTTCTTTGACAACAGAGGATGATCTTCGAACTGAATTTGGAGCTCAAGGTGCGAGGGAGAGATTTCTAATAATGAGGGAGACAAGGACTAGCTTATTAAAGGAGGGCAGCATGCGTGAGAGTTTTATGGTTGGAGGTTCAAGACTTGGGAGGGGCGAGAGAGAGAGAGAGCAGCGGAGTGTATCATCTTAAAAGGGTTAGGTGCCTTGCATGGCGTGAACATCAACTCATTCCCCTTGCTGCACGTGGAGAATCCTCACCTCCAAGTGTATGGTTTGTTGATGAAAGTGGGAAGCTTGGCACCTAATTCTTCTAGGTGTTGACTTAAATAAAGGATAGTTTTGATGGCCAATGATGAGATGCAAGTACCCATATTCGGTGTTGGTTTCCAAGGCATGAGGTAGGTGGCGGTAGAAGCTAAAAAAAATAAACATGGGGTGGGTTATATAGATACCATATTTTTGTTTGATGTTGTAGATCGTGCCTCATAGATGATTTCTAACGTGGTAATAACCTATTATGGAGTCTTGATTCGTATGATGGTGAAGTGAAGATGTCATCCATTTGTTTATCTCGCCTCTAGCCGAAGAGGTTTCTATCCGAAGTTTGTGATCGGGTTTTAACGTGTCTAGGGAGATACATAAGTTTTATTAGGATATTACGTGCGATTATCGTACTAATATGGTAATAATACTCGTTTTCGTAAATACAATAATAATAAATCGTTCTAGGATCAAAATGTGAAAATACGGGATATTACAGTTTAACTCTTCTGTGTGGTTTGCAGGCTATTGCACAGGGCTGCGGGTTCCTCGTCAACAAAAAAAAAACGATGGTATTATTAGTGTATATAAATTTGTAAAATCGATTCAAAACCGCTCGAGAAGTCGTGCTATAAAAGGATATAATCGCTTTTTAATACGCTTAGAACAGTATTATCTCAACCTATATTCCTCCCGCCGCACACCACCCATCGCCGCCGCACTCCGCCGACCTTCGCTCTCTGATTCCTTCACGTATGGAGCTCTCAGTCCCTCACCGTTCCATATCCAATTCCAGTTTCTCTCGGTCGCGCCTCTGTAACTCATCAATTCATCTTTCGCAGCGTCTTCTCCTCCCCGTACACCTTCCGCGGCGCAAGGTACAACTCTTCTCCACTCACTTTCCTTCTTCTTCAATGGAACCGACGGTCCCTCGCGCATCCGGTGACAACGGCTCTCCGGACATTGCTGCATCTCAAGGTCAATTGGTCTGCAAACTGAATTTATTTTCATATTTCTGCTAATGGACCGAATGTAACTGTATAAACTGCAGGAGGGAGAATTGGAGAGGTTAAGAGGGTTACGAAGGAGACTAACGTGAGCGTGAAGATTAATCTGGATGGTGATGCCGTAGCTGAGAATAACTCGGGCATTCCATTTCTTGATCACATGTTAGATGTAAGTTTTTGATAATTTGGTGATTTTTCTTAGAATTTAAGCATATTTTATTACTGTTGCTTGGCTATTTGGGAGCGTCAAACTTGTTTATGCTTGAATTTTGTTAGTTCGGTTATAAAACACTATAGTTTGGTAATGTGATTTGTTTCAAGTAATTGCTTCTGTTTTCCGTTGTCAATCGCCTTTAAGATATCACACTTCTCACGCGTTTTCATGAATATGTGATCTTTCTGAATCCAGTGGTTATTGGTATGCTCAGAGCATTTTGAACTGTCTACAATATGTATTTATGGAATTGTTGTTTACTTACAAATCTTATGATGTACTGTTCGAGTTCTGATTTGGAATTTTGTATTTGATTCAGCAACTTGCTTCACATGGATTATTTGATGTGCGTGTGAAGGCCGTTGGGGATATTCATATTGATGATCATCACACAAATGAAGATGTCGCCCTTGCAATTGGGACAGTAAGTTTCCTGCAACAGTTTTATGTATTTTTAGTTAACCTTGTGTGAGATTTACGACTGCATTCTTTTCTCACGCGCCATATGCTGTTTGTTCAAACTTCTAGAATCATTTTGTGTTTTTTTTGGTTGGTTTTGAGATTGCTTAGTTATCACTCTGATTGTTCGTGCAGGCTTTGCTGCAGGCGCTTGGTGATAGGAAAGGAATCAACCGGTTTGGAGACTTCTCAGCTCCGCTCGATGAAGCACTTGTTCATGTTTCACTGGTACGATACTGGAAGAATTCTGACATCTTTCAATAACGCTATTACTAGTTGCAAAAGCACACTATTTACCCGTCAAGAGCCAATCAGTTAAAAATCGTCATGATTTGAACTTATAAACTGTTCTCTGGTATAGGAACTTATCTTAAGTGTTCACACAAGAAATCAATCTATCAAGAATCAAGTGAAAACTTACGAAACATAGTAGAGGAAGTATGATTTTCCTTAATATGATTGTTCCTTGGAGATATCAATATTCTGTGTCGTACTGTGAAGATCTCTGTTAGTAAGGAAGGACTCAAGAGTATCATGTCAATTACGTCTTTGCTTAAATTGAGGATCTGTTTTCCTCACATACATCATTGGTGTTATTCCTCCTCATGATAAAATTTTTGACATCTTGCAATCTTCCCTTTTCAAATCGCTTTGTAGGATTTATCTGGGAGGCCACATTTGAGTTATGACCTGCAAATACCAACAGAAAGAGTCGGAACTTACGACGCACAGGTATTCTCTGCTCTTATATTATGTACTTGATTCACATTGGTCCCATTGCGAACTCCCTTAGCATTCCATCACACTTTTACTCAGTTTGTTTTGGCATTCAACATTTTGCTTCAATATTCGTGGCTTTTCGAACATTTTTTTTCTTTCAGCTGGTGGAGCATTTCTTTCAGTCCTTGGTCAATACCTCTGGAATGACACTACACATAAGACAGGTGAAGGATTCTTCTAAATTTTTCGTATACATTGCCAGATTTTGATGCCGTTCTTGGTAGAAAATTGCTAGTGGTACATTAACACGACAAGCAATCATGGTAGTTCTGTCGAAACCACTCTATTGAAGCAACTCTTGAACCTGAGTAACAGTGTAAAATCACTTGTATTCTTACTTCACATGTCACATTACTGCGTTTCTTCTGGTTGGTATTAGCTTGCTGGGAAAAACTCTCACCACATCATAGAGGCAACTTTCAAGGCCTTTGCAAGGGCTCTCCGGCAAGCAACAGAATACGACCCTCGACGTCGTGGAACTATCCCAAGGTTTGTCAAACTCAAACAAAATCTCTCTCAAACCCAAACTTAACATGATATTCCTCTCTCTTTGTAGCTCGAAAGGCGTCCTCTCACGCTCGTAACTTTCATCGATCTTGGTAAAAGCTTCAAGGATGGAGGCACAGGTACATGCTCGAATCAATAATCATCTTTTAAAGGAAACTGCTTTAAGGCTTGCCCAAACTCCATCACTATCTCATCTTTTGCAGCCTTTTCTCATGCATTCTTGTAATATAAACCACTCTCTTAGCTAAAAAGATTGAGCCCTTCTGCTTGATTCTTACTTATAAGTGGATTGCTATTTATTGTATGCTTTTCAAGTTTTGAAATTTGATTTCTTTTTGGGCCCATAGTTTGGATAGTGGCTAGTGTATCGTCTTATGTATTTTTATTTTCCCCCGTTTATATATTTTGAAAAAAATATTGTTCCGTCACGTTTGTTTCGATATTGTAGATTTTGCTTTCTCAATTTCGAATCCTAAATCCATCCATCCATAATCACATAAATTGGTAGATACATGAGAGGGGACGGATGGATGCTGTCTGTCGCTCCTAAATAGTATTGAAACTCAATATTTATGTTTATTTTTTAAAATTAAATCCAGTTCGCTGATATTATATAGTATTTCGCTTTTCTCTTTTTGAAATTGTGGATTTTTCTGTAAGTGCGTGCCACTAGTTTTTTTTTTAATTATTATATAGGTATGTATTTCATTGATATATATAGAGTCTTGAAAGGCCGGCAACGTCTTTACTTTATCTGAGCGCAGCCATGTGGTGGTCAGTGAGGTTGGGCCACCACCACCGCCACGCCCCCACCACTTCTTTTCCACCTTTTCAGCCTTTTCTTACTTTCCCCTTCGGTTTCCGCGAAAGCCTTTTTTTTATTTTTTTAAATTTATTTTCCCTCCAGTTTATCTTCAGATTTGAGTTTTTATGGCGTATAATTAATACGTTTAGACTGTAATATATAATTATTTTTATTGGAACTATTTTAGCTAGAATACGACGATTCATGGATGATGAGTGATGACAACAATTTGTTCCTACTTTGTTTAATTCGTCAAATATTTATTATTCTAAGTTGCATTAACACGGATATACAATATGGACACGGCACGGTTATTTTTTTGAAAATGTAAGAACAATAAATTATGCACATCAACATGTAGCCTATATTAAGATATTGGAATTTTTGTTAGTTCTAAATTATAGTGATGATCCAAATTATTTCGAAAACTCGATAATATTAAGATATTGGAATTTTTGTTAGTTCTAGTTATTACTCCACTTACTAAATTATTCTACATATAACTGACTGACTGAAACATTCTCATTCCCTCGAAACTGTAATAATAATACTCCCTGCCTATTATCGTGCACCCTCTACTCCCAGCTCACGTTAGTCTCAACCAGCTCGACACACTAGTTTTACCCGACAAACCACACATGTCGCCCCTACAATCCGCCACGTCATCACTCTCCGTACTCCTCTTTCTCCATCAACTTGCTTCAACTTTATCTTCCCCACCAGCCCTTCTCTCTCCCCTCTCTCTCTCTAGAATCTCCCTAGGGTTTAATTCTCCACCAAGCTCTCGGATTCGACCTCCTATCCACTTGCTCCTCTCGCAATGGGCTCGCTACCCGATCCGGGAGACTCGACTCTCCCGCCGAGTTTCGACGATTTCCAGCGGCAGGCGTCTCTCATGACGAGCTGCACTCTCCTCTGGAAGGAGCTCTCCGATCACTTCTCCTCGCTGGAGCAAGACCTGATGAAGAAATCCGATGCTCTCAAGGCGAAGGTCGAAGCCCTAAACGAGGAGACTCAGCAGTCGCTCAAGGCGCTCGACTCGCGCGAGTCGTCGATTTCGAAATCGCTTTCGGTTGCTTTCGAGACGCTTGAGAAGGCGACGAAAATGTCTCTCTCGTCCGCCGGAACTGGCTTCGGATGTCGCGAGGGGGAAGGGGAAATTGACGATTCGGAGGGTTTGTTGATGAAATTGAAGAGTTTCTGCCATAGGATGGCAGCGAAGGAGTTTTGGATCTTCTTAACCTCGCGGAAGAAGGAGCTTGAGCTATTTAGATCAGAATTACCGAAAGCGTTGGCGGATTGCGTCGATCCTCCGCGGTTCGTTCTAGAAGCGATCTCCGAGGTTTTTCCGGTGGCGAGCGGTAGCAGCGCTGGTTATTGCTACGATTTGGGGTGGGCGTGCGTCTTGTTGTTGGAGAGTCTGATTCCGGTGATGGTGGATCCGGAGCTGGGGAAGGAGAGGATGTTGGTGACGCCGAGGATTAAGGGGAAGGCGGAGGAGATAGCGGAGGCGTGGAAGAGGAGTTTGGAGGAGAGGGGTGGAATTGAGAATGTGAAGACGCCGGATGTGCATACTTTCTTGCAGCATTTGGTGACTTTTGGGATTGTGAAGAAGGAGGATGTGGATTTGTACAGGAAGCTCGTCGTCGCCTCAGCCTGGAGGAAGCAGATGCCCAAGCTGGCTGTTTCTCTTGGCCTTGCTGATAAGATGCCCGGTAAAATTTGTTTGGTTTTACTTGTTGAATATGTTTTGCTGATATAGTTATGGATGCTTGTTTCAGTGTTATCTAATAAGTCAGTCAAATTAGTGGTATTTTTGCAGTTTGTGGAATAATTATATGTTTGTACATTTGGTTATCTGATTTGGCTTCCCATAGGTGTTGGAGATGTTTTGAGCTCTTTCTTCTAACTGAGTAGATCATTAATGGAAAGCTTTAGCTTTCATCTAGATGAGTAAAAAACTTAAAAAGGAAGGTGGAACTTTCTGTGAGTTTTAGGGCTTTCATGGATCTTCTGTGGATGGTGCTTTATAAGTTGAGCTGCGGGGCATTTTTTTAATCTGAGAGTTCGGCCTTGACTATAAGGTTTTTCTGAGTTATTTGGATCTTATATTACTTTTGCTAGATTCTGTAGCTTTGCTCTGTTGTGCTAGTGTGATTTCTCATCTTAGCTTTTCAGATTTGTGTTTTTAAGCGCGAAATATTGTTGCCTGCTGGTAAGATAGCACGGCGATATGCGATATGATAATGTCATAGTAGTAAATGCCTTGCTCCTGTCTGAGATGACATAATCAAGGTTTAGGAGGCAAGTGATAATTGAGGATGAGTTGTTAGGATCAAGTCTTGGGCCCAAGGTATCTCAAGAAACCAATCTTTGATAATTTCCTACCTGCGACCCTGTGAGGCTGTCTTGTTTTATGATCTTGAGTTTACATCTGTTCTTTCTTCATCCTGTTCCTGTTTGACGCAACTTATTTGTAGCATAGTCGAGTGAAATGTGTTAAACATGTAGCGCAGAGAGCTAGGAAAACTGGGACTTCGAGAGATTGAGCATGGAGTTTTGTCATTAGTTTTCCTTCAGTTGATATCTCATTGTATAGAGTAGGAGTATCATACACGTGTCTGGTATTTTAAATCGAAAGAGAAAGTTGGCTTGCTCTAAGTGCCTATTTTTATACCTTGTCAGAAAGAGGTGAAACCTTTCCCTACTCTGTTTTCTGTTGGTTAGGATGGGTACCTAGTTTTCTGTTGTCATATAACCATCTCATACTTCCAAGGCTTGAGCACTGGATCTTATTCATGAAATCATCTGCTCTTTAAGATCATATTGGCTCACAAAGTGTTTTCTCCTTGGTTTGCATTGTCTTCTGTATTATGATATGGCTTGACTCCATTACATAAGAGTTCCTTGAATTTTCTAGATGTGAAAATAACGATCTGTTCTTAGTTTTACGTATGTGATTGTGCAATAGAAGTTTATGATTGGAGTTGTCCCTATTCCTTGCGTCAGACGGCTCTGTATATTTGTGATCCTCTATATGAATGAACACCAGCTATAATACCCCCTGCACTCCATAGTCTCTCAGTGCTTTAATTCCCTCCTTCACAGACATGATCGAAGAACTAATTGGAAGGGGACAACAAGTTGATGCTGTGCATTTCACCTACGAAGTCGGCCTTGCCGACAAATTCCCCCCTGTCCCACTGCTGAAGGCTTTCCTCAAAGATGCAAAAAAGACAGTAGCCTCCATTTTAGAGGACCCCAACAACTCCGGCAGAGCTGCGGTAAGCTTCAATACTTTAACCTCTTCTTGCTCTACTACCTCTTCTTGCTCTACTAAGTAGAGGTGGCCAATAGAACGGGAACAGTGAACCATGTTGTAGATGGTTCAGGTCCGGTTCCAAGGTTTCAGAACATTTCTGTTTCGATTATTTTTAATTAATCAACGGTCCAAATCTCTCAATTTTTTTAGATGAAAACTTGGAACCGAGACTAGCGGTCCCAATTGGAACCTGCTGTTCCAGTGGCTAGATTTTTGAATTTTTCGATTTGAATTACAATAATAAATAAAAAAATTGTCGGTACCGGTATTTTGGACTGGAACCGTGGAGAGAAAATTCAAGTTCGGCTGATGGAAATGCAGAACCGGTTTCAAACCTGAACCGTGTTTGGCCACCTCGGACTAAGTGACCCTCTCTAATGACCCTCTCTCTCTCTCTTCTGCAGCATATGGCCGCGAAGAAAGAGCAATCCGCCATCCGCGCGGTCCTCAAATGCATCGAAGAATACAAGCTTGAACCCGAGTTCCCCCCACAGGACCTGAAGAAGCGCCTCGACCAGCTCGAGAAGGTCAAGATCGAGAAGAAGAAGCCAGCAAGCCCAGCCGCAGCAGCCAAACGAACACGCGCGAGCACTGGCGGACCCATGCCTCCGGCCAAGGCTGGCCGCTCAACAAACGCCTATGTCTCCTCCTTCCCGTCCCCTCCCACGTACGTACGGTCTCCTCCTTCGCACACCCAGTACTCTCCTGCTGCAGTCCCGGCGTACCCAGCTGTGTACGGACTTGGAAGCAGAAGCCCGACTTACGTGTACTCCCCGGAAGCTCCCCCACCAGCCATGGTGGGGTCTTACCCTGTCTCTCCGGTGAGCTTCCCGGCGTATGGTGGGTACAGCAATGGGATGGCGCCGACTTACCAGCAAGCTTACTACTGATAGACAAGACTGTGCTGTAGGGGAAGGGAAGGTGACTACTGATACGATGACTTTGCAAATCCAAATGTTTAACCTTTAATGCTTAGCTTTTATGTGTGTTAATCTTGTTAATTACTGACCTTGACGAGGGCAGATCTGTACTTTTCTGATTGTGTTGTAATACTAGGTGGTTGTGAAAAGTTACTGAGAAACGCAACGGTAAGGAAGGACTACTAATATTAATATACTAGGAATCGTCATTTGCCAAATTCATTTTCTCTTTTCTTTTTGTTTTTTAAATTAAGGAAAATTTAGTAAGACTTTATTATCAAAATCTAAGTTATTTTTGTGAGGAACAAAATTCATGATAGATAGCTAGTCTCACCTATTTGAGATGTGTATTTGTAAATCTCACTCTAATATCTCTAGATGCGAAATGGATGCTTCTGGAACCTATGTAGTAGATGTGTTGACGTACACAACTATGCTTCGCCTTTGTTGATTCATGGTTAGAATTAGGAGAAAAAGACTTTATAACCGTTTATTACACATATTTTAAATAGATTAGAAAGTTAGTGTGATTTTCTTATGGAGTAATTTTGTGATGAGTTATCCATTGACTGAATTTTTCTACCCCAATCACAACCTTGTGCACATAAAAAAAAATTAAAATAAAAAACGCAAAAAAACACAAACAAATATGTTATTTAAATCAAATTACATTATGGTCTACAAGGGACCTTGTATATCATTGGTTCACCTCATACAGGCTACAGCTCCTCCTTATGTGCATAATTAGAATATACATCCAATCAAAAAGATAAAAAAAATAGAGCTAGAAAATTAACACTTCTCTTTCGACCTCTGCAAATTTCTCAACCGCCTACGTAATCACAAGACCTAATCGGAGAATCTCCGGCTGCCGCCTTGACGTCAGATTCTCTGTCGACGCCGTCGCTTAATCGCTGCTGTTCGCGGTTACTGAGTCTCCATGTAATATAAAAGGGCTATTGTGTTGAAGAGCCACAGATGGGCCACCAGATGTTCGACGAAATGCCGCAATGGGAAGTCCGATAAAACATCTAGCATTTAGCGACTATTAGCTTTCTCTCGCATTCGTAGATGGCGTTCACGATCCTAAGAAGGGTGTTTCTTTCAAGATCAACGACGAATCCGCTGCTGTTGTCGCAGCGCAGTAGACTTTCTACTTCAAGAGCGTCGACATTTGTCGACCATGATCGTGCACGTTCTGTTGCAGATAGGCTCCAGCTCTCGCCGTTGTTTCAAGACAACGGTGAGCATGATATGAAGGAATGTAAAATCGAACTTGTGGACGACTCTGCGTGGAGTGTGTCGTCTAGTTTAGCTAATGCTTGGAGGGCCAGCAATGAGGTTGCTGCATTGAGGATGAGTTCTTGTTCTAGTGATCGTGGCGACAAAAAAGACGTATCCCAGGTGGTTGAGCCCGATTTTGATGATATTGAGGATCTGAGGATTCGGGGGAATCTATTCTATAAGATTGACAGAGGCTCTAAAGAGTACGTAGAGTATAAGTTCGACTTCCATGGAAGCAAACACACGAGGAATGAGAGGGAGCGGAGGGCTAGCATTGAGAGCCGGAAGAAAGAGAAGGCAGATCCCGCGTTGGCTTCTATCGTTGAGATGGCTTCCAAGAATGACTCGATTAGAAAGAGAGAGATAGGGGACATGACTAAAGAGACTTGTATGAGAGAGATAAAGAACATGGCTAAAGAGACTTGCGTGAGAGAGACGAGGAATATGGGTAAAGAGAAGGATTGGATGAGAGAGATAAATAGCATCCCTAAAGAGAATTATATGAGAGAGATGAAGAAGAGTAAGAATTTGGATTGGTTGCATGAAGTTGGAGATTCAAGAAGTGCAAAAAAGCAAAGAAGTCCAACTTTCAACCAACTAACAGCTGCCTACCATGAACCCTTCTGTTTAGATATCTACATATCAACCGCCTCCGTCCGTGCAAGCATCATCCATCGCGCCACAAGCAATGTGGTGGCGGTGGCACATTCGATCTCCAAGGACATGAAGTTCGATCTCCCGTCGACCAAGAACAAGAATGCTTGTGCCTCAGTTGGAAGAGTGTTGGCCCAGAGAGCCTTGGCTGATGACATCCATAATGTGGTGTATACTCCAAGAAAGGGGGAGAGATTGGAGGGGAAGCTGCAAATTGTGGTGAAATCCATCATTGATGGCGGAGTTGATGTGAAGGTGAAGCTTAAGGAGACAAGATTCAAGCAAGGAAAGCATCATCACCATTCATTGTGATGGCTGTTCATTGGTGCCAAGATTGTGCCTTTTTATGTCGGTAATACTTCTTTTCATGCGACTTATGTATATACCAATGTCATAGAAACAAAATGCATAACACTGTTACATTAAAATGGTAAAATCGCTCTCATGTTCATTATAAACTACATGAAACTGTTTATTTTATTGTAAAAAACTGTCTATTTTTCCAAGTACCGCAACAATATATATTATGTGGGAACACAATACATTTGGTGCCATTAAAAAATACATCATAATTTTGAGAGTCAATCCTCCGACTTTTTTTTTTGTTTTTTTTAATGACGAGAAACCGAAATCCGCTACCTTTTGGTGCACATAGGATAAATGTAATGATAGTGATGTAATTTCATTGACTCAATCGTGGTATCAAAAAATCTATAACGTGTGAGATTTGTGATATACTAATATAATAAAAAATATAGTATAATTTCAAGCAATTCTCAAAGAATTATAACATATTTGTAATTTGTGATTTCAATTTTCTTAAATTTGACAAACACAATACATGTTAAAATCATTACAATAAGGTAAATAACCCACAAATAAGTCCCATAAATCAAAACTTTAACTGTTCTATTCAAACACAACACGAAACAACGACTGAATTGAGAGAGAGAATTACATTTTCCCGCGTGTTGGAATGAATTTATAAATAGAGGCGCATGTTTAGGGTTTTTTTCTTTCTCCCAAATTCGTATTCGGAGTAATGCTCACTGGGCACGAAAGCTTGCTGAGGGTCATCGGCAAACGACGCCGTTTCCTTCCCAACCGCCGCTCCATTCTCGCCGCCTCTGCGTCTCCGGTAGGATCCATTCTTTACCGCATCTCATTTGATGATATTTTTTTAAGTCATCGATGCTCGGTCGGTATATCTATTTGTCTGTGTATATGTATTAGCTTGTAATGTATGTAGCTGGTGCGTTCTCTCCGTTAATATAGATGATTACAACCATTTTTTCGTGTTTCAATTTGAAAACGGAAGAGTTGTTCGAGCATATGGGACAAAGATGAAAACTTGAAGAGAGATTCAGCGGAGAAAATATCCGATGGCGATGGAGGTGCGGCGGAATCGGTGAATTGCCCTGTGTGTGGGGTCCGACTTCCTGGCGCGGATAATGCCGTCATCAATTCTCATTTAGGTAAGGTGGAAGTGTAGGATTGCAGCTCCATTCTCTTAGCTTAAACTATGATAGTGAATATTTAGTAATTTCAGTTTGATGGTTTCAGATGATTGTCTTGCTCCTAAAGGAGGTAAGCGGAAACTTAGCCAGAGAAACCTTCTTCAGTTGAACTTCTCAAGGTCCAAGGTTGTTCGGCCCACCAAAGATGAAGTTATCCCCAGTGAGCCTGATCGGATAAGCATTTCTGATGCTGTTCATAATTTGAATGGGTTGGATGGGTCGGAGGAGTATCCTAACAATCATTCTATTTCTTTGGGAAATGATTTATCTGCAAGACCTGAAGAGATTTTGATTTCTAAAGAACCTGATAGCGATAAGATTGCCCGATCATTGTTCCCATCTGACGTTGAGGGGCCTAAAGATGGCGTTGATGAAGTTTTTGATGATTTTGACATATCTAAGTTTATTGTTCCAACTATCATTGTTGGTCGGAGATATGGTAGCAGAGAGGAATTAGATCCTCAGTCAAGGTTAGGCCTCTGTAGAGATCCTGAGAATGTCAATGATCCAAATGCTATCAAGGTTCAATCTTGTCTGGCTTTCATAATATATTTGTTTTCCTTTATTCAGTAGTAAATAATTTTATGCATTGACCAGGTGCTTTGTGTTAACTGTGGACACGATAGCATGTTGGGATATATACCACGAGAATTGGCCCAATTTTTGTCTCCTTTAATAGACAAGTTCCGCTTGAACTTCAAGGTAAGAGAACTATAGTGATTGAGTACACACTTTGATTTTTGAAATTATTTTCTTTTGGTTATTATAAATCTTATTGGTTGGCAAGCACAAAAAGAGCCTTCTGCTTCTAGGTGTGATTTTCATAACAAAATTTGATGCCGATAAGCTAGTTTACCTATTGCATGTGAAGTCTCTATTCTGTATAACAGAGCAGGCCTATGCATTTCTGGAGATTCATTTGTCTCCACAGTGGTATAAATGACTTAATGAACACTCCCATCACCTAATACTTGCATCTTCTTAGAATTATGCTATTCTTGATAATAATATCTATTGCTTGTTTGTAGCCACTCTTTTTAATTTCATAAATAATCTACAGGGCAGTATCACTTCTGTACCGCAAGATGCTCGAGCTTCTGTCCCAATTCAGATTGTATGCAAAAACGTGGAATTATGTGACCAGGATAATATGCAAGAATTGAAGTCTCTATGGAAAAATGTTCTGAATGTCGTGGAACTTGCAACACCAAATCCATCTGGAATGACCAGGTATCAACAGAACCTCGTATTGCTTATACAAGAGGTTTTGAAGAGTAATCAACATCTTCTTACAGAAAGTGAAGTATCTTTCTTAGGTACACAGTAAAAACTTGCATCGTTTTGACGAAGTAAAAAGGAGCAAAGGTTTAATGCTTTGTTTTCTCTTCTGCAGAAGCATTTGACTCGCTTCCAAATGATAGTAAAAGACTTTTTTCTCGGCTTTATACACGCAAAGGTTTAATGCCAAGAATGCAATTTCTTTCATTCACGTATGCTTCTTGGTTCTCCATGTGTAATATCATGGTTGCTTTCGTCATAGCCAAGTAGGAAAAACAAAAATATCGCAAGGTGTTTTTTTCATTTCTGAAATCTTGTAATGATGTTGAAGTGATATGGAAAATGATGTGTACAGTTATTTCACGTAATTTGAGTGTGAAGGTCTCTTTTCTCCTTTCTGTGTTTATAAAATCTCTGCTGATGTCTTTGAATTATATAGTTGATGTGGAAACCTATAACTGTTACAATAAGTATTCTGTAGCATAAAATAGGTGAGCTTTTAGATTAGCCTGATAAGATAATAGTGATGAAGGTCAAGAGTATGGATGGGGTTAACTAAGGTTGTTCTGGTACTAATGACATTTGAAACCTCCAAGTGCGTTAAAAGCATCCCAAGAAATCTGAAGTTTGGAATTTTTGTGAGCCGCAAGGTCTACAGGAGGACTGGATGAAACTTTTCTCCTATATTTATGTAAAGCAGCAAAGCAGGAGTGACATATGTTGCATTTAGTTCCATAATTGATTAATGTTTACTTTATCTATGATGCCAATACTGTTCCTTTATCTTCCTCCGCTTCGCTTTAAGGTTCTTCATCTTATAATGCAACTTGATGATTCAAGATTTTTATTCCCTTAGGGCCCTGGTTTCGGATGTCAAGTATATCATACCATGAGATAGCTGATCACAACCAGGCAATCAAGGGACTCGTAGGTACACATTGATTTAAATATCGTATGGTCCCTCTTTGTGATTTTGAAGGATACACTTTATACCATTGTGAACCTAAAAATTTCCATTGACTCATGATAATAACTTTTTGTTCTCAATAGAAGCGGGCTACCTGTGGTCCTTTTTGCCAAAGAATGAACCAGAAGAGGATGACTTAGAGGAAGTCTTGAATATACTTAGTATTGATGAGTTGCGGGAAGCACTGAGAGTGCTTAACAAGGTTTGTTCTTTGACATCTCTTTAGTGTCACGATAATGTTACTGATGTGTAGTAAAACTGAAGTAAATATGTTGACTGATTCCTCTGCTTTCCACCAATGCTGATGTCTCACCTAATGCAACTATTATTTTGGTTTTACATACTTGCATGGTGAGCCTATGGATTGTCTCAACACGTTTAGTCAACATTCGCTATTTGCCTTAACATTTCGTTCTTTACTTTTTGTTTTTTATACCATTTCCTTATGCAGATTCAGCTTAGTAATGGGTGGATTCATCTCTGGATTTCTGGATTCATCTCTTTTAAGTGTCCTTCTCTGGGTTTTTAATGGCATCTAATAGTATACTCCTAAAACTAATCATGATATTGTATTTCTTTACATCCAGGAACTCTTTCTCTAATTTATTCATGCATTTGTACTAAAGGAGCATAATGGATGGTCCATTCGAGATATGTTTGATTCCATGGTTTATGCTCCAAAATTGATATGGCTTCTGATGACTACACAAGATAAGAGCTTTGTGTGGACAGATACGGGTCGTACATCTCATAATGTGGTCAAGTTACCCTTATCTAATTCATCAAGAAAAGGATTAGTAGTTCGAAAACACCCCTCCCTGGGTGGGTGTGGGTGTGGGTGTGGGTGTGTGTGGGTGGGGTGGGTGGGGGGTTCCATTTCTGGTAGTTTTGAGTGCAGAGTCCTTATGAACAATTAGATGTATCATGCGTCTGTTTGCAGAAACTTCTTCATTCATTTTTATTTTCTCTCTGCTGTCTTAATAACAAGTTTTTAACTTGTTAAAAACTTCAGGAGAAATACACACTGTAATTGTTGACAGTAGTGTGTTTTGGCAGTAAAATGGTGGTACTATTACTTTTTATCATTTGATTCTGCTTATTGTGTTATATTTGCCTTTATTTTTGTTGCATGAAATGTATTCTTTTCTTCTCGAGTCTCAACTTTTCAAAATGACATTTCTCTGGTAGATTGGACTCAATCAACTTCTAGGTCTTTCATATATAACTTTCATACTTCCTGTGATCTTAAATTTTAGGCTAAAAAATAATTTTTCTAGAAGGATATTTATATTTTATCATTTGTCGAGGAAATCATTCTGGTGCTTAGTGTGTGTGAAATTTTATCTGAAGTACAGAATTAGAGTTCTTTTGCTGATTTTCTTTCTTTCGACTGAAGCTCAGAAATGCAAGCATGGTGTACGAAAGCAAGAGATCATTAAATTGCTTCTATCATCAAAAACAGGTGGTCCTTGGTAAGGTAAATTTGATGTCCATCACGTGTCTGTCAAATTTCAGCTATATCTCTGATGTGATTCTGCAATGTCTCATCCAGTTCTGATCTCCAAGATTTTGTCCTAGCTGTAACTGGTTCCTGTGTAAAAGTATCTCCACTTGCTGAACTTCTACTATGGCGAGCTGAGGTGATTCTCTTTCATATCACTTCAAGTTGGCTACTTAGTCGAAGAGGAGCCTAATATCAGCATTTTGTGCCTGCAGTTTTTAGTAAAACTTTGGTTGATATTATCCATTTAGTATGTTTTTCGTTAGCTTTACCTTTGAAGTTTATGAATCATTACACTTTTACTAGTTTGTTATGTTTTGATCTAGTGTCTTTTTCCCTTGCAGAGGCTTTTCTTCCTTAATGGAGAGATGGACTTGTCAGCCTTTTTGCTTGTGGATTTGGGTATTGTAAAATATCCTGCTTACAGATGCATAATCTCAGAGCAGATCTTTTCAAATAGGAGTGACTTGCTTTCTTACGAAGAGGTATGCTTAATTTTAGTCCGAGATGTGCGGATCATAAAACATTATCCTTTTACTGACGGCTAGTTTATTATTCTAGGCTATTGAAGTCTCACAAATTATGGTTGAATCCCTTGAGGAGAACAACTCGGAGTTGGTCTTAAGATGCATAGAAATGTGTGTTTCACGGATGTCAACTTGTTCGAAAGAGACTACATCTTCAAGTGGTGGATCAACGGATGCTTTTTTATCCCACTTCTCAGCGTCATGGGTATACTCCAAGGTGGTCTTATTGGGTGCTTCCTATTTTGAGCGCGAGAAAAGGTAATGCTGTTTGAATACATACTCTTATTTGATACTTAAAGCTTTTCATATACTAGTTGCATTCTAGGGAGGTTCTTTCTTGAGCTATTTGGAGAATTCACACTTACATTCGACCCATCAAACGCAATCCCCAAATTCCTGCAGAATGCTCCAACTGATTAACTTCTTGGAGTATCAATTAATATCAATCCAATATCGCTATTTCCTTTTATCGGAAATAAAAATGGTTAATTGATAGCAATTTAACCGTTGGGATTATTCTTATCATTTCCATATTTAAGTTGTAGCCATCCCTATATGAGTAGTAATGCGCCAAGTTGAAGACAAACAAGAAATCAATAACAAATTATTCTCTGGAAACCAGGGTTTATCCTACTTATCTCCTATCCGCCTCATGCATCCTTCAACATAGGTTGATCGTTGTTGTTTTACAGTCAATCGTCGGCCTGTTACATGAAGCCAAACAAGTAGTCCACATCATTTGGTTCTTTTTTTACTTGTTTGGCTTCATGTTATAGGTCGGTGATTCACCGTCAAAGAAGAAGATGATGGACCTATGTTGGCAGAAGAAGAAAATCCGAAAAACCCTAGGTTCTTAGAGAAAATCATAGCTTATTATTTTATTATAATTTCTTGCTTGTCTTCATCTTGACACATTATATCTCCATATATAGGATTACAACGCTAAGAAGGAAAAGATATTGAAACCATTCCTATTGTTTAATAGCTAATCAATCAATCGTTTTGCTCAATTGCTTATCAAGCAAACATCTGAAATGGAAATAATAATATTGAGTTGATATGAAATTGATTCCTCAAGTATCTTCCTATTTTGAACCTTCTTTGGTGAATGTATCATCTTCCATGCAATAATTTAGTTGGCACAGTTTACTGCATGCGGTCACAGACACTTCAATCCACACATTGTTTTGTGACGAAGAAAATTTAATGGTGTTCTGGTAAACTTGTATACTATTTGGCTTATGAAGTAGTTTTTCTCTTTGGCAGATACATTGATGCCATCAATTTACTCAAGCAATTGTTAGATACATTTATCTCTGATAGGAGGAGGGGATATTGGACTTTACGTCTTTCCGTTGATTTGGAACATCTTGGGCATATAGATGACAGCTTGCTAGTTGCAGAGGGTGGTTTACTCGATCCATGGGTTCGTTCAGGTTCGAGAGTAGCCCTGCAAAGGAGAGTACTCCGCTTGGGGAAACCACCGAGGCGATGGAAAATACCGAGTTACTCTAAGTCCGTTAACAGGAAGATATCTCAGGTATTGTCAACCGAGGTTCTTATATCATTTTATTAGTTCCGTCTTGTATGATCTGCCCAACTAATTTGGTCGCTTTGGTGCGATGCAATTAGGTTAACGTTCAGGGAAGACCACTGAACGGTAAAATAGGGACGAAGAGCATATTTTACGGTGAAGATGGAGGGCGATGTGGAGTAGAAGAGCTCGCGCTGCAGTATTATGGTGGGGAGGGAGGTGGCTGGCAGGGTGTTCACACAGAGAGTGGCATATGGCTGACCATTTTCGGGATCTTGATGTGGGATATCATTTTTGCCGATGTACCCAATGTCTTCCGCACCAAGTTTCAGGTATGCTGTTTAATCTACAGTAAAGGTTGATATATACATAGTCCTTATGAACATCTTAAAATCTTACTGAATTGGATCAAACATCTTGAGTTAAAAGATGTTTGAATCATGTGCTTGATCTCTTCTTATAAATCGCCTTTCATTAACTTATACTACTTTAACATGAGAAATTTGAGATTGCTGGTAATCTGAAGTTACTACCTCCACTCCTTAAGAACGAAGAAGGTAGATACAGAGACAGAACTAGGCACACACCCCGTAATTGACCTTAGATTTTCTTTATATTTTTGGAAATCGCACCTTCCCTTTTTGAAATTGTAGATTTGCATGCCCGAAATTGAATAATTCGTCCTCCTTGAAATATAGGCCTAAAATTTTACTTTTAGGGCCAAATTGGTTGCATAAGTAAATATTTCTCCTTTTGCAGACTGCACCATTGGATCTTGAGACAGACTCCTTCTATGCAACCAGAAAGAGCCTCATAGAGCCACGCTTGGAGCAAATCCAAGACGGCATGGGCGAAGAGATGCTCATCACGACGTGGGAGTCCCACATCGGAACATCGTGCCGAGGAGTCAACTGGGAGAGGCACTCGTTGGCCGATCTCCGAGCTGCTGTGAAATGCATCGGGGGCTCGTGCATCGCGTCGATCTGCAGACACTTGGCTCAAGACTACCGGAGCTGGTCGAGCGGTATGCCCGACTTGCTGCTGTGGCGTGTGCACGACTGCTACCGTGGTGAAGCGAAGCTCGTGGAAGTGAAGGGCCCGAGGGATCGGCTATCGGAGCAGCAGCGCGCGTGGTTGCTCTTCCTTACGGACTGCGGATTCGACGTCGAGATCTGCAAAGTAACTCCAAATCCAACATGAAGCATGTGCTACTTGATGGTATTGGAAACTCGCATTCGCTATTCTTGGTGCGTGTTTGGTAAACCCTATTATTATGTAATAGCGGCTCACGGCTTTTCTCAGTTATAAATCACTCACGCGTTTGTAATGTGTGTTCATCGATATCCATAGTAACATTTTTTTACCACCTAGTGTTAGGGGTGTAACGGTTCGGTTCGGTTTTTTATGTATTTTAGGAACCGAACCGAACACATATAAATGGTTCGGTTCAGTTCGGTTTGATGGGTTTTTCAATATCGGAACCGAACCAAACCGAACCGCTTATAAATGGTTTGGTTCGGTTCGGTTTCTCGGTTCACCTTTTTGTTTTTTTATTTATTTTTTAAATCCTAAATAATGCAAGAATAATAATTTGTAGGATGTCACTAATTCCGAACTCATAAATATAGAGTTGTTACTCATTTATCTTCATTTATATAGATTATAATTGATCTTAACTTAAATCTAATATCTAAATTCAATAATATTTTCATATAAGAAAAACAAATATTAAATAAAAAAATTAAAAAATACTGATATTGGTTCGGTTCGGTTCGAACCGTTCAAAAATACTTGGAACCGCGAACCGAATCGAATGTAAACGGTTTCTAAAAAAATAAATCAAACCAAACCGCGAAACCGAACCGAACTGCATTTTTCGGTTTGGTTCGGTTCGGTCCGATCGATTTCACGGTTCGGAACGGAACCACTTACACCCCTACCTAGTGTAGCATATAGCCATACTGTAGCGGGTGGTTTGAAAGGGATTGAATTCCAAGATTGAATACACAGATTTTCTTTAAAGTTTTTGAAATTTTAATGTTTCCCCCTATAAAATTGCACAAAGGTTCGTGTGAATCATGATTGTGTACTTTTATGTATACCACCACGTCATAAAGGCATTGTTACGTGGCATATGAGACCCATTTTTTTTAAGGGTTATGTTTCTCTAAATACACCAATTTTTTTCAAATTTTCTTTTTGCACACGAATTTTCAATATAGCTCACAAATATACCAACACTTTGATTTCAAATTGCACACAGATCAAAAATCCGGCGAAATCAAAGCTAACGTGTTATTTTCCAACGTGATGTGGTTGCTGACATGTCGGGTTAGTTATAATCGATCTTATTTGATTTTCAATAAAATGCACAAACTCTTTACAGTTTCCATTTTTGCACATGAACTTTAAATTTAATTTGTTTTGGCATACAATCAAAATTTATAATTTTTTAATTAATATTTATTTCTAATAATTTTTTGTAATGAATAACCGAATTAAGTTAAACAAACCGATTAAATACAAAGAAAGAATTTTAAAAAATCTTAAAATTCAATCTTAAAAAATCTTAAAATTTAAAACTTAATGATTAAGTTGAACAAAATCTTAAAATCTTAAATCAATTTCTTCCCTTTTATTTAATCAGTTTGTTCAATTTAATTCGGACATTCGTTATAAAATTATATTAAAAATAAATATTTATTAAAAAAAATATAAGTTTCGATTGTGTGCAAAAATAAATTAAGTTTAAAATTCATGTGCAAAAAGAAAAACTGTAAAAAGTTTGTATATTTTATTAAAAATCAAATAAGATCGATTATGATTAATCCGACATGTCAGCAGCCACGTCACGCTGGAAAATGGCACGTCAACTTCGATTTCCCGGATTTTTGATCTTTGTGCAATTTGAAATAAATCAAGAGTTGATGTATTTATGAGCTAAGTTGAAAGTTTGTGTGCAAAAAAAGAATTTAAAAAAGTTAATGTATTTAAAGAAGAATAACCCTTTTTAAATAAAAAAATTCACATGTCAATATTTTGTGATGTGATATATACAAGCTGATAAAATTGAGCCAACCCTCTTACTCAAATTGTAGATTAAAACTTTGAAATTTCATATTTTGCTCTTTTAATTCGCAATTCGCTCTAGTTATACGGACCACGGATTTTAAATTTCATTTTTATTATAATTCGACAGCTGTTAGTTATCGTTAATGTATTATTTGATGGAATTAATGAAAAAGTATGAGTCAATAAGTGACCTTTTGTGTAATTTCTCTATTCTACTTTTACACTTACTTTCTTTTTAGCTAAAAGGGTAGAATCGGAAACTGTGGATGGGGGGATTAATTAAGAAGATCATTTATAAAATGATAAAATCATAACTTTGGCTTTAGGTTAAAATTAAATTATATGATTTTCTGATAAATTAAAAAAAAAGAAACTTGTGCAAATATAGTTAGTTGATTTATTTATTTATTTATTTATTTCTCTGCTTAAAATCCCTCCCCCCCTCCCCTCCCCTCCCCTCCCTTACCGTTCTTACTTCAACTCCACTTCGCCCCCGCCGCCCGCCGCTTCGTCCTTTGCCGTATTCGGTAAAAAGTAGGCAGAAGCCTCGAATTTCAACCTAAGGTATGTTTACGAACTTTAAGCTCATGGAGAAGATAGTTCATATTTAGTTCGGTTTGTTGGTTGTAAAAATTGAGTAGAAATGGTGTTTAGTGCGTTTGGAGCTTCTAATGAATAGAATAACAGCAATTAGTTTGTCGATCTCTGGGGAAACTCAGTGCTACTTTCTGCTAAGACTTTTGAGACCGATCAAGTTGGAGTTTTACTGAGATTAGGGTTTCCGCTGATTTTCTTGTTAATGAGAAATGGAAGAATATTCTGAGCTATGGAGCGGAATTTAAGTCTTCATAGACTAATTGAGATGAAATGGAGTTATGCAATGTATTTTCTGGATGCTGGTAGTGATGAATCCCCTGTTGGATGAGAATGAAATCTCAATTCTCTAGTTTGCGAAAGCCTTGGTGGTGTTAATTAAAATGGATGAATGTAACGTAGTGAGATCTTAGGAAACTAAAAGATGAGGGTGCGATGAAATTGGGTTTAGAAGCTTTGACTGACTGAGGAATAGAGGATCGAGTAGTTCTCTTTCTTCGCTAAAACTGGAACTGCAAACCTAATCCTGATCAGAAACCTTTTGGACTTCATGAGTAAAATATGGTCAGGATTTGGTTGTTTTATCTTCTTTTTGTTGTCTAACTGAATTAGGTGATTCTATGTTCAAGAGTTACTTTAAAACTATCAATTAAATGCATGTGTCCATTTTGGGTTGAGTTTTACCACTTCGTTGTCTTTCATTTAATGGAGCATTTTCTGGCTTGCCGGATATAATTTGTGATTCATTTAGTGAAAGAGCTTGCCTGAGTTCTTAAGGGTTGGAGCATTTGTATTGCAGCCGAATGGAAGTAGTGTTCTTTTATCATTGATGTAACTACTAGGCAAAACTGACTAATTATATTATGTCTTCTAGTACTGATCTAGGATTACTTTAGTTCGTCTAATGGTGGTTAGATTCTAGTTGGGGAAGCATATAAAAAGAAAGGATGCTTGTATGCACTTCTTATTGAATTGCCCACACGAGTATTTTGGTCAAATTGAACAGATTTTCATGTTGCTTGAACTTAATAGATGCTCCCCTCATCTTTCTTCTAAATAAAACAATAGCTACACTGAAAGATCTAAGGTCCCGTTTGGTTTGAAAAAAATGGATGAAATCGGTATGAATATGATAATCATATTGAATATGGAATAAGGAATGATTCTTGAAATAAGTTGTTTGGTTTCTTAATGAAATGGATTTGATTCTTTTACGCGTTTTTTGGTTTGTCAAATGAATGGAATCACCTATATTTATTTATTAAATACTTGTGATCTGTATGTGTTAGAGATGATCTTATAGAAGGTCTTGTTTACTTCTTCAGATTAATACAATGGCCAGAGCCGAAGGCGATAGCAAGGAGCCAATAAACGAGCAAGCCGTTGCAAGCATGTATGCTTCCATGAGGACTGAAATCAACAACTACTACTCCAAAATCACTGAGCTTGAAATGGAGGCTAGTGAGCACTCCCTTGTGATCAACGCCATCAAGCCACTCGATCCATCTAGGCGGTGCTACCGGATGATTGGGGGCGTTCTTGTCGAGAGGACTATTAGAGAGATTCTGCCCGCTGTCCAGAAAAACAAGGAGGGGCTGGAAGAGGTGATTGCTCGACTCACCGAAGCATCGGAGAAGAAGCAGAAGGAGCTAGTTGAGTTTGAGGCCAAGTACAAAATCAGAATCCGGAAGGGTGATGAGATGAAGGATGGTGGGAAGAAGGAAGGGAATGCACAGGGCGTCCTCGTCGGCCCCGCCGTTGCTAATTGATACCTCTAGCTTTTGTGTTTTTTTGTCTGTCTTCTTTTTATGAATGCGACGAGAGAAACTCACACTCGCAACTGTCATACAAATACGAATTCGGAGTATAACATAATAGCTTTGAACTGGTTTTATTGGTTGGTATTTGCAGATTGATTTGTGAGATTCTACAAATCTAATTTCGTCTATTTTTATTTTGTGAGTTGCAGGATACGTATTAGGTAAACATTGCTTCAACATGAATTCCCTTAGCGCGAAAATAGAGAAATTCCTATCTCTGGTAAGACCACCCATGCCATCAGAGTTCATCAATCAGATATTGGTCACCAAAACTCAAATTTCCTCATCTGCCTTTTCTAGCTTCACAGCTCATCCCTCACCAGATGCTTAGTCAGAGCCATTCTTTTCTCAAAATTCATATTCCCACAAAAATTATAAATTTAGAATAATAATGGTATAGTTCCACCTCAAATGTCTAATATTATCATTCAAAATTACATTATATATTCATACCTTGATTATAAATTTTAAATTCACCCTAATTTCATTAAAACTCTTAGAAAGTTGTTAAGTTCCTTCAAGTCTAATTACAAATATGGCATTCGACAAATTACAAGTCTTATATATATATATAAAATGAAAACAAAATTACAGCCAGAGGCAAAAATGAAGAACTGAAAAGGCCAGACTACAGAACCCGGTGCACCCTTCCACACCCGATCAAAGCTCTTCCCCTGCACTATCCTCATCAGCCAAAGAAATCCTGAACGCCTCTTCCCGCGAAAACCCTATCAGAAATCTCAGCCAAAACGGCGTTCACCGTCAGCAAAACGACGCTGGAGCCGGCGATCACCCCCAGCACGACTCCCGTCGTCCCCAAAACCCTACCGAAAGCAGGCCACTCAATTTCTCGTATCTCTTCAGCCACGCCGCTGAGGAATCCAGGGTCCTTCTCCTCTCTCTCCTTGATCGCCTGCTTGATTTCCTTCCCCAATTCCTTCATTTCGTCGGTCGATGGTGTTTTGTCTTCTGCGGCGGCGGTGCTTTCTTCCTCGGTGGAGGCTTTTGGGATGTTGGTGAAATTGCGGCGCTTCGATGCGTAGTGTGCGAATGTAGAGATTGTTGGGGGTTTTACGGCGGCAGTTGGACGGGTGGGTTTGGGGGAGATGATGGTGGAGGAGAAGGGGAAGGGCTGGAATTGGACGATTGAGAGTGCCATTCTGTGTTTGGGGATGCACAGAGAAGAAGATGATTTTCTAATTTTGAGGCTATTCAAAAATGAATTATATATACTAGTATTTATTTTATTTTCGCAACAGAGAACGACGTCGTCGATGGCGAAGGCCACTTGAAGTATAATTTTAACTATGTTTACTACTTTTGTTAGAAGTTTACTTATCTTCAACATATCGTCCGAAGCTTCATCTACTTGAAGCTCCTCGAGATCATCTATTTAGTGTATATTTAGTGCTTATTTTCTAATTTATTCGCAACATTTCTCCCCTTTCCTTACATGACCTAGTAACATTTGTTTGAAAAGGTAGTGGGCGAAAAGATTCGTGCTCATAGTCTGAGCCCACCACATATTATTGGTTATCTCCTATTAAGTGGTATAGACTTGAATACCACGTTAATCAATGTCACAAAATTAATGTGGACATTGATTAATGCACTTAATTAGTTAAAATTCCAAAACTCGAATATCGTTACACCCCACATTAGGTAACAATTTAGTTTGCGCAACAAACTTCGAGTCGCTATTTTTCATTTATCGAAAATCAAAATCGAGAAATTGAACACACTACTATTATCTACTCGAAACGTAGCTCAATATTATATATTTTAATTAGTAAATCATATGCATTTCAAGGCTCGAAATTGATGTCAAAGTTGACTGAATTTAAACCAAGTCAACAAGGATTAAATGTTTCTCATTTATTTCCATATTTTCCTTCATTCATAACGATTTTCCAACACAACAATCTACCATTTTGTGCAAATATAAAATTACAAATTAGCAGTGAAACGGCTCCCACCCGCCCTTGGATAAAAAATGTATATATCACTAACGCTTGATGGAAGGATTGAAAATATAAATTACAATACTTATGTAGGGGTTATTTCGAAATTAGAAATTATTGGTACCAATGAATCATATTAACATTTGCATGTTAGCAAAAATGAAACACGGCAGAAACTAGAATAAGATGCCATGATAGTCTGAAACTGCAACAACACATGCAAGATTAATTATCTTAGTTATCAATGCTAGCTAATTATGAAGCAAGAAAAATAAAGGAAATTAAAAAGAATAAAAAACAGAAAACCATCTCAAGATGACACTTGATCACGAAACACAAATAGATTGAAAAACTCACATTCGTGCTAAAAGGGTTCGTTTAAAACAAACAAATACACATCCATTAATGCAAAAAATCAAAAGATAATGATCAATTAATTAAGCAGCTCAAAGATTAATACTCGTAAGAAGAAAATATAATTAGTATGTAATGACGACTTAAGAATCAAGAATCCATCTTAAATGGTAAAGTAATACAACTTCAAAGTTTAAACAAGCATACAATTATAACATCGATTCATATTCTACATACCATTTTTCAAACTATCACAACAATCTTCCTAGACGAAGCTCTAAATCCACTTCTTCTTCTTCTTCTTCATGATGACCAGCCCCAGTCCTCAAATTCAGATTCTGATAAGTGCGATCATCCAAATTATTAGCCCTACTCCAAACAGGAAAGAAACAGTACTCATAATTTGCTGGTGGCGGCAAGTAAACCCGGTCGTCGACATGCCCTCCGATAACTTGGAAGAAATCCGCAGTCACTATCCGAGGAGAAAAACTTGAGTTAGAGTTGAAGCTTTGAATACTCAACCGATCCTCATGATTCTTCTTCTTGGCTTTGGCCTTGTCTTTCCTGTGTATGTTCATGTGGCCGCCTAAGGCTTGCGCGTTCGTGAAGCCGCGTTTGCAGAACACGCAGTCGTAGAGTCTGGTGATTGGTTTCTCCGGATGATTGTTGTGATGGCTTTCTGCAGTTGATGTGTCGGAATAGGTGTTGTTTTCTTGCTCCATCTTCTTCTGCAGTTTGAATGGAAGTCTTCTTAGGGTTGAAATGAAGTGATCGAGATTGCTAGGGTTTGAGAGAGAGGGCAAAATGCCCTTGTCTTTGTCAGTTGTAATAATTTATAAACAAAGATGCAATATTTCTTTTACCGTGTGATTGATTTCTGGCTTAAATCATAATTCTTTTTTTGGCCGGCTTCACAAACCCTATTTTCTTGATGATTTATTTATTATTATTTTCCGTATATGTCTCTCTCTAGAAATATTATTGTGTACGTACGATAACTTTTTATATACAAATAATAAATAAAAAGGAAAGCATTAAAAGATAGTACATAATCTGTTCACCCAATTTATGTATATAAATTACAATGAAGCTTATATATGATCGATGATCATGAATACAATAAAAAAAATGAGTTATATATATATATATTGAGTTGTTTATTCTAATGTATCAGTTAATCTTAGAAATACCACAACATAAGTAAGAGTGGATCTACGAATATGAAAAATCAGCAATATTGAAATAGAGGAGTGCTGAATTTATATATAATATTAGGCTGAAAAAACAATTTTGTTTAAAAAAGGAAATCATAATTCTGAATACTCATCGGCAATCTTAAATCGGTCAATGCTCAAAAGTACTCAAACTCCCATAATCTAACTAATACTTGTTTATAAGATTAATATCTAGAAGAAAAATAAAAACTATGATTATTAATTTATTATATATATATATATATATATATATACATGAGTCGAAGAATTTCTTACAGCTTAGACAACCAAGGATCCAGCTCTTATTCAAGGGCTTTGATGCATGCCCATTTGGAGGATGTGTGGTATATGTTCTCATTTTCTTAGGTCAAATGACAATTTCGAGTTAGACTCTCTCTTCCTTAATTGGGATTGAACTAAATTAAATCAATGGTAGCTAAACATTATGTAATACTGTGTATCTATTTTTGTATTTTTAGGTTATTTGTACGTTATTACATAAAAACACTATATATTAACAATAAAAAAAAGTTTGCGATGGATTTTGGTTGTAAGAAAATATACAGAAGCCCAATATAATATTGGGCTTCCTCGTTTTATACTGGGCTAAAATAGGACTAATGTCAATTTGTTTTTTGAACAATTTAATAACAAAGTTTAGTGTTCTTTAATAAGACATTAATCATATTATTTTTGGATAAATTGAGATATGTTTTGAACATAAGTATAGACTAAATTCACCTTTAACCTATATTTTCTACAAATTTTCAATTAAATAATGTAATTATACCTTTATTGTAGAAAGGTAGTAGTGGAATTCTAATTGAAAACATTTATTTACATGAATCTAAAATATAAGAATTAAAATAGTACTGCCTCATTCCCATTCATCTTGTCAATCGATTGATCGATTACTTATAAATAATTTTCAACTCTTTTTAATAATCGTAGCAAAAAGAAGTGAGTGAATCCGAATAGGAAAAGGTGAGTAAAATAAGATGCAATTTCCAGAAACTTCACCTAGGCTGCTAGCCTGCTAGGCTAGGCAGTACATATTCGTGGTTGACCATTAAAATTACTATTAAACCCCTCTTCCCACTTTAATGAAACACCATAATTATCAAAATTGGACTACTAAGAAGAAAGATTAGCCTTTGTTTTATTTAATGTCACATCTAAAAGAAAATTGACTAAATATTTAAAGCTTGAGTGGTAAACCTGCTAATTCCGGGAACTGAAGATGACTCATGCATGAATGTAATCTTAAATTATGACTTGCGTTTCAATTCATCTATAGAAAATCTGTCTCTTATTGATGAACAAGACAACTACTTTCTCCCATTACCCCCACACACAGAGTAATGCGAAGTGCATACTAACTAAACATAATTCGTAAGTTATATAAATTGCTATAACATGTTCAATTTAGAGACGGTGGTGGAGGTCAAAGCATAAAATTACCAGAAAATTCATGGTACTATTAAGTCATCTTGAAGTGTTAATATTTTTATTTGTATATATTGAGATAATGCACATTTGCTTTTCAATCGATTTATCATAATGGAGTGATTCAATCTTTTAAAAAACCGTATAAGAGAAGGAGAGTGTTATCCGAACTTAAAAGATGTTAAATCAATGTGGGATGATAAACATAATTTCAACACGGCATCTATGATAAAATCATAAACATAGAATATGATGAATTGAAAAACTAAAAGCTCGTCCTTTTTTAATAATTGTACCACGTGGGGGTATTTGATGGAAATTGAGCATGATTCATTGTATTGACAAATAATTTCTAGAATTATATGGTCCAAAATGAATTCCACTCCACTAAAAGTATTTATTAAACCAATTAATTAATTACATAGCTAGTGGGAGTAATGAGTGTTTGAAAATTTGAGACACGGTACGAACTAGAATAGATCCATAATTTAAAATTATTAAATAATAATGTTTTCAAATAAATATATACAAAAAATCAAACTTGTACACTATCTATGGAGCGGACGGCCCTTGCTTAAATAATCTATATCCCTTTCAAGAAATATGAATTAAAAAATACAACTTATTTATTTTCATGCTTAGATTTGATTTTCCATAATAGGACTATTTGTGGGGTGGTGGGTGGGTGCCCAAATGCATACATAAACCCCACACAATTGACCCCTCCACGACTCATATTCCTACAACAAACAAACAATTCCCTCTCACCTATACATTCATTTACTATGTATCTATATTGTTATTATTCAAATATTATCAATCTTATTTTAGATTTGTAATTTTAAAACAAATTGAACCTTATTAGAGACTCCGGATCTATGATTTAACATTTAGGAGATGAACTCAGCAATTTTAGAGAATAATAGAAATAGCAAAATTTCTAAATATATTAATAAAATTTAGGATTTTATAGGGGATGAGCACACGTCCAAAACGAAATTAGCGGACGGCGGTTCAAACGGAGTGTTCATCAATTATGTTCAATTTATAATTATTTCAAACTTAAGAACAACTGAATTATAAAATAAAAGATAGAAAATCATCTGGCAATTATTCCAAAACCGAATTGAAACAATTTCAATTAGGATAATTCCAACTCTTGGAACCATAGATCCAAGTAGTTAGAATTCAACCAAATTGCCCGAATCTATATATCGAAGAAAAACTAATCTAATGCGTAACTCAAATAACGACATCGGGCTGTCCGTCCTAAAAATAAAGAAACTTCTTTAATCCAAGAAAAGAAAAGGGCATAATAGAAAAATGAGAGGGACCGATTGATGCACTAAATGCAATGAACGAAAGGAGGAAAGAAACAAAAAGAGAAAAAACCTTAATGGTGATGTAACGCCACCATTTTTTATATTTATTAATATATAATAATGAAATCTAATACTATTAAGATTTCCAAAATATTTTTCTTATAATATATAGTCCTACCAACTCATATATGCGTAGCATTAAATTTGCTGACTCATCCCAGGCAGCCAATTGAATTATTTTCAATGCTTTGGTTGAAGAATTTGGTTCTGGGCCCAAAAGTTATTTTTGGACCCTACCATGTTTACTTATTATTATATACTTACATTTGTATATTTAGATATATATTATATGTATCAAAATTAAAATGTCTCTCCCGAAATATTTTCTATTGTTGATATATAGTAGGGATGGGAGAAAATTACAAAAAAATGTTATACCACATTACCATAGGGGAAGAAAATTAAAAGTAATGATATTATTGATGTATTGTAATTTTTCATTCGGCACGGTATTGTAATTTTCTATATATTGATGAAAATCATAAATTCTATAAAACGATAATTTTGATATATTATGAAAATACGGTATAACAAAAAGATGATATGCTATCGGTATTAATATGTATAATATATAAATTTCAATAAAACTGAATTTATATCGGAGGATTCAAGCTAATAAGTACGATATACAATATGAGAAAAAAAAATTATATCGTACAAGTGTTACTCCAAAATTTAGCATCACCAAGTGATGTCTTATGAATATTAGCTCGATTCCAAAATCACGATATAGTGTGTCCTGTATTTTATCATTTTTCTTCTTGTAAACTAGTATTTAATTTTGTATGTATATTATATAGTCCGTAATGTATTGTTACTATTTAAATTATTAATGATATTTTATAGCAAAATGATATGGTTTCTGATAACTAAATAATCATTATTCTCCTTGATGTGTAAACTTATTAATAAGATTTAATAAGTTTGTGTATTTATAAATTAATTATGTTTAATTCTCCTGTTTGATTTGTAGGCTATTGCACTGGTGATTTAACTCTCCCACCTTAAGGGTGGTTTAACTCTCCTATGTATTTTGCAGTCTATTGCACATGAGCGACTGCGGATTCCTCGTCATAAGAAAAAAGACTATTGCACATGAACGACCTTTACAAGTAGCGAGGTAGTGTCATAAAAAAAGTCGTAACAAACTATAATTAGCTAATAGTTTGTGTATTTATAAATTAATTATGTGTAGTCTGTCATCCTCGTAAAATAATAATAATAATAATAAGAAGAAATAGATAATGAAAGTACATATATATTATGTATGCATTTTCTCACTCGTTAATCATGCCAATGTCATACTTTATGCGGTGAGAGGCTTGACTGATAGCGCAAGATTTTTATTTTTTCTTATTTTTATATTAAAATTGGAAAATCAAAAGTGCGTCCAAGTTCTCTTCATGTAACCCCCGCCGGACCCACCGTCCTCAGATTTCCCCTCTCTCATCTATACAACTCTCTCCTCGTTTCGTATTTTCACCTGCTTTTCTCCAGTTGTGCATTACCAAAACTGCGGCTCTCTCTCTCTTAAATTTCTCAGTTCGCGGACATCTCTCTACACACTTGCGCACTCTATACTTCTCTCTCTCTCTAGAGATATATCTTTCTATCTATCTTCTAAGAAGCTTCTTTTTTTTAAATTCGTAAAGACTGTGAGATTGCGAGCTGGATGAAACGGAGAGAAGTTAACAGATCTCTGCGGATCGCGATTTTTTTATCTACCGTTTGAGTCCGTATATGGATGCGGAATGCATATCCTCCAGCTCAGGAGCGATACTTGCTGTTTGGTAGTATAGAATGGTGGAAAGTTTTCTAAGTACATGCGTTTTTGAATCTGCATAGTTGAATTCTTTTGAGGGGATTTTTTGTGTTGAATGAGTTCATCGAATACGTTGGGCTGTTTTGAAGATTGGTTTATGTTTTTACATTGGTCAAATATATCAATGCAGTTGTAGATACGCAGATTGAGGGACGGAGTCTTCCTGCATGAAATGGAGGGATAAGATCTGAAGATTAGAGGTATGCACTCTGTGAGGTATTCCTTTTTTCTTTCCATTGGATTTTAAATTGTATTTTAGGGCTTCGCGTATGTTTTCGTGTGTTGTTTGGGGTTATCGGTTTTTCGTCAGTTGAGTAGGCTGTGTTTGGTTGATTGTTGTATTCGTCAATAGTTTAAGGTTGAAATTCTCGATGTGATTAGTTCTATTTTCATATTCATACAGTGATATATCATATAGCGGAATATATAGTTTGGTTTCTTTGTGATTTTTTGGCCGGTTGGTGGGTCAGATCCTTTTGTTTTTTGGATCTATTTCATATAACCGAAGTTTGGAGATGGTGTTTTGCGCGTTGTTGCACTCGTATTCATGATATAAATACATCGACCAAATAACGAGAAAAATTTCTGCTGATTGGTTTTTTTTTTTTTTTTTCAATATCTTTTATACAGAAGGGAATAGCTGCTTTTTCTATTGTGATATAGGTGAAACATATCTGCAAAACTGAGGTGTGTTCGTGGCGTTAAATAAGATAAATAGCCTCAAGTGGACGAAATGGATTGAAGATTCAGTTCATCGGATGATATGTCAAAGGCATTAGCATCATCGGTGTTATTTCTATCGTTGTTTATTTGCATATCGTCTGCTGATAATGGGTTTCCTCGTTGTAATTGTGACGAAGAGGGGTTTTGGAGTATTGAAACTATTATGGAGTGCCAAAGAGTTAGTGATTTCTTGATTGCAGTGGCTTACTTCTCCATCCCTATTGAGCTGCTTTACTTCGTCAGCTGTTCGAATATTCCATTTAAATGGGTACTTTTTCAGTTTATTTCGTTCATCGTGCTATGTGGAATGACTCACTTGCTCAATGGATGGACCTATGGACCTCATACTTTTCAGTTGATGCTTGCTCTCACCATTTTCAAGTTCCTCACAGCTTTAGTTTCTTTCGCTACAGCTATAACTCTTATTACCCTCATCCCTTTATTGCTTAAAGTCAAGGTGAGAGAGATTATGCTGGTAAAGAAGACTTGGGATCTTGATCGAGAGGTTGGGATTATAAAGAAGCAAAAAGAAGCTGGATGGCATGTTCGGATGCTGACACAAGAGATTCGCAAGTCACTTGATAGGCATATGATATTAGATACTACGTTGGTTGAGCTATCAAAAGCACTAGATTTGCAGAACTGTGCCATTTGGATGCCGAATGAGGGTAAAACGGAGATGATCTTAACTCATGAATTGAAAGGAAGGAACTTCTCTAATAATTTCAGCTCACCTATCCCTATCAGTGATCCCGATGTAAGAGAGGTTAAGGGAAGCGAAAGAGTGAAGATACTCAACCCTGAGTCGGCCCTTGCTATTGCAAGCAGTGAGGGGCCTGGTGAGCCAGGAGCAGTGGCTGCGATTAGGATGCCAATGCTGAGAGTATCTAATTTTAAAGGTGGTACACCTGATATGGTTCCAGCATGCTATGCTATCCTTGTCTTGGTTCTTCCAGGTGGACAGGATACTACTTGGAGTGATGAGGAACTCGAGATTGTAGAGGTGGTGGCTGACCAAGTTGCCGTGGCTCTTTCCCACGCTTCAGTGCTCGAAGAGTCTCAACATATGAGAGATAGATTAGTGGAACAAAATCGAGCACTACAACAAGCGAGACAAGATGCACTCATGGCAAGTCAAGCTCGGAATGCATTTCAGATGGTCATGAGTAATGGTTTAAGAAGACCCATGCACTCAATTCTCGGACTGCTATCTGTTTTGCAGGATGAGAAGTTAAATGATGAGCAAAGGCTTATTGTTGATACAATGGTTAAGACCAGTAATGTTCTTTCTACTTTAATAACTGATGTTATGGATACTTCAGGCAAGGATAGTGGAAGGTTCCTTCTGGAGATGAAGCATTTTCAATTGCATTCTTTGGTAAAGGAAGCTGCTTGCCTTTCCAAGTGTCTTTCATCATATAGGGGTTATGATTTTGTGACTGAGGTTGAGAGGACACTGCCTAATCATGTCATGGGTGATGAAAGAAGAGTTTTTCAGGTTATTTTGCATATGGTTAGGAATTTGCTGAGTGCAAGCAAAGGAGGTGGGTGCTTAACTCTTCGAGTATATTCGGCTAGTGGAAGTCAGGGATGGAATCAGCAAAAATGGGGACAGTGGAGATCAAACTTATCCGATGGCTATATGTATACCAGGCTTGATCTTGGGATATGCCATACTGGATTTCAATCAGATGATATAGTTCCCTTAAACCCATTCGATGGTCATAGATATTACGGTTCAGTTGAGGAAAGCTTGAGCTTTAGTGCATGCAAAAAACTAGTTCAGGTATGTTAAGGACCACTATTCGCTCATAATTGACATCTAGCCTCCTGATGTAAAAGTTGCTATATAGTTTGTCATTCTCGCATTTGCGCTTTACAAGAAAACTACAGCTCATGATTCAAATTTTTATTTCTATTTGGTTTTTGGTTACACTTTGATTTCTAAAATCTTGTATGTTATTGTCTGTGGGCAGTTAATGCAAGGAGATATCTGGATAATACCAAATCCCGAAGGTTTCGACCAAAGCATGGCTCTCGTTTTGCGATTCCAAGTCCGGTCATCCATCAGTGCAAGCATTTCAGACTATGGAGAATCTTCAGACCACGTTCATTCAAACTCACTTTTCAGAGGCATGAAGGTTCTCTTAGCTGATGCAGATGACGTAAATAGAGCTGTAACGCGGAAGTTGCTTGAAAAGCTTGGTTGCGTTGTATCTGTTGTATCATCTGGATATGGATGCCTTGGTGCTCTTGGTCCTGCTTTGACTTCCTGTCAAATCGTTCTTCTCGATCTTCACTTGCCCGATTTAGATGGCTTTGAAGTCGCTATAAGAATCAGGAAGTTTAGAAGCCGCAGCTGGCCATTGATAATCGCCTTGACTTCAAATGATGATGGGGATACTAGGGATAGATGTTTTCAGGTTGGAATGAATGGGGTTATTCAGAAACCAGGTATGTTTCGAGAGATCACCGAGGAGCTTAAGCGGATCCTTCTGCAGGCCAATAGAATCTTGACTTGATGGTGGCAGCATATCCGTTCCAGCAACATGCTTGTTAGAATTAAGAAAGAGAAAAGTATGCTGTAAGTAGCTCCTGGGTGAGTTGTTCAACTTAGAGATGTGATATACACAACATTGATAGCCAAAGTGGTATAGAAAATTTAGCTTATTTGCATTTCTCATTTTCTGTATGCTTCAAATTATATGATAAACTGTCACATTTGTTCATTATTTAGCTTGCTTTGAAGCTGCTGGTAGGTGCAATGAAATGCAGAAATTGATGATAGTTTGTGTCTTTATATGTTTCTTAACATGGAGAATTTGGCTGAGAGTTGAGACTTGGATATGATTTGATGCTATATACTATATTTCTCAACAGCTTCTTTAGACAGGGCAGCGTGCTTGGATGGGAGCTCGTCTCGTCGTGTTTCGGATGTTTAAAGCTCATTGTTTCGTGTTGTTCCAGGTACGAGTAACTACTGCAAATATCTTGTTTCTCATTGTTTGCATGATACATGAACTGAAATAGTAAAACTATCTTGTTTTATGAGGATTCAGTTGTAGATATATTTGTTTCATTTGGGTTTCTTGATGTGTGTTTTATCCTAAAATAAGACAAAACACAAGTATAAGGATTGGTGATGGAAGGAAAGCAAGAAATTGAGTAGAGGTTGGATTTACTTTAAAAATGCCATGAATGTTGCATTTTAATATTTATATGAACATAACATTTATTCCGAGGGATCTGGATTGAAATTTAAGATAAAGATTACTATCTTTTCAAGGCATAAGATTACTTTTAGTAGTTTATTGGATTTTTTACTTATAAATAAGATCAACTTGGAAGTGAGAGGGCCATCTATGTATTGTATACTTTGAACAATCCATGAAATATGGCATTCCTTTTAACTTTTGCAAATGCATGGAGAAAAGGGACTGTCTAGGAGCTCTGCATTTGACTTTTAAATTGATTTGTTGCATACATCCATAAAAGCAGGTACTAGATGCTATGTAAATAATTAGTTTTGGAATTGTGAATTTTTAGCTGGAGAAAGTTGGGTATTTTTCTTGCAAGTTGGCATCGATAAAGTAATAATAATATATAAAATATCTATAAAATTATTAAGGATACTGGTATTAGGGCACCGTAAATTATTTGCAGTTCGAGTCTATTGTTGTATTCAAACTCATTTGTTAAAAGTTTGTTGGATGAACTAGCTTGCTTTAGAGGGGTGGGGGGTGTAATTTTAGTGTATATTTTTCTTTCTAGTTTTAAATAGACAACTTTATTTAGACGAAGAAACATGCGTTATGTTTTATGAGTCATGAAATAATTAAAATAGGCCAAGAGGGATTTTTGTTTTTATTTTTTACAAATAATAAAACTCCTACTTGTAATGTGCAAATGATGCCATGCCAAATTGCCAATAATATCTATAATAAAATTCTAACCCAGTCCAGGATGTATGGGTTGTATAAGGTCTTAAAATCTGATCTAGAATCAACATCTTAATATCGATCTGGTCTGGCTAAAAAAGTACTCGGGTTGCTGAAATGGCAGCCAACTCAGCTTTTAAAGGATCATCTGGCTATTAGGTTGAATTAGTCCACAAAATAAATCATATTTTTTCCACAATTTAAAAGTTAAATTAAACAAGTAACAAGAAATCAAAGCCATTTGCAAATCAACTTGCAAGATTGTAGTTGTGAGGTTTAATTTAGTAGGTGGGCCAAAATAGCCCGAGTCTATTGGGCTTTTGGCCCAAAGCATGATTAATCGGACATACCATCAGGCGAGGCCATTTAAGTCCGGAATTTTCTACTTCAATGACCCGTTATGCCATTCTACCATGATCATCTTACAATCTTTAAATATGATTTTAGAATACGAATTCTTTTGATGGATATGAATTTTTTTTTTCTCTCTCAATTATACAATTGGGCAGAAGAATTAACAAAGTTGTTACATGAACAAAACCAATAAAAAGTAGGACTCAAAACTCATCATTTCCATTACAAGGAGAATCAATTGCTATTCCATTATATAAAGTTCAAAATTCTCCGGCAGCACCTCGCGGCGGCAGAGCGGGCAAGAACGATTCCTCGGCAGCCATTTGAGGACGCAATCCATGTGAAAAACATGCGAACACGGAAGACCCATCACCAGTTTACGTCGCACGTCGCTACCAGAACGATCGAAATCTTGGAGGCATATGGAACAAGACTCGTGTCTAACAAAAACACTATTTGCGGGGGCGACAAAGTACCTGAATATCAATCGTCAAAGTCTTGTCGTCATCGGAGACTATTAAAGGCCAGAATTCGGACACCTTCTCCCACGCGTATACCGCCAACTCTTTGCGGCAAGAGTCCGACATCACTTTCTCGAGGGATTTGCTTATTTTTGGTATATTTTTTCGAAGTCCAATTTGTGCATGTACGCTAGGGGTGTACAAAAAAACCGCAAAACCGCCCGCCCGCCCGCACGCACCCGCCCGTAACCGCCCGCAACCGCACGGTTTAAATTTTTATGTGCGTATTAACGGTTTAAATTTTTACAACCCGCAAAGTATTGGGTGGGTTGCGGATTTGAATTAGAAAACCCGCATTTAAACCGCCCACCCGCATATTTATTTTAATTACAATAATATCATATTTATATAATTATATTAACACTTTTAATCTAAAAATTGAAATTTATTAATTAGTTCACTATGCAAAATTAACAGTATTAAAATAGTAATAACTAATATGAAAAAGTTGAGCTGCAATACGTGTATCAATATTACTTCAAAAACCATTTACTTGTAATAAAAAAAATAAAAAAATGACAAATAAATTCACATAAAATAAAAAGAAATGCAATATGTGAATTCTTCTGAAGATTCTCGACTACAACTCTACAACAATTATCAAAGGCCAAAGCGAGTCAAGCGCAACTTCTAAACCCTAAAATATTTTGGGAATACTTTTAGAATATCATTTATTGCTTTTGATAATCGTTTAAACTGTGTAGGAATTTTTTTTTTTTAAACTTATCAACCCGCTAAACCGCTCAACCCGCCAACATGCGGTTTTCTATTTATATTTGGCGGTTGCGGTTGGATAATTTTGTAAACCGCAAGCATTTGGGTGGTTTGCGGTTCCGTTTGTCACCCGCTCAAAACCACCCATGTACACCCGCGGTGGCAATTTTGTCGAACTTGTAGGCCTGAGTGGCCGTGACGGACCAAAGAGAGTCGTGATCTTCGACCAGAAGACATTCACATCTCATGAAGAAGTTAAATTGGATGTGGAGAGGAAAACGTTTAGGGGAGGTAGAGTAAAAGCACCCCCTATTGATTAGGGTGTAGGTGAGTTCATCGCATGACTTTGAAGAATTGGCCATGCCAAATGAAAAATTATGGATGGTGTCATCAATATATATATATATATATATTTGAGAGAGAGTATTATTAATATAGTCTAGATAAAATATGATTACTAATCCAATTAGGATTAATTTGTTTCAATCCATAATTGCGAAAATTGGGGGTTTTGTTACGATTGTGATTTGTATATAAACCAGAGAAGAATATGTTTTATCACTTGGATACATTGTGCAATATTAGATCTTATAAAATCAATAGGGAAATATTGATATATAGTTATTATTTGAGCTAATCTAACATATACTCCCTCCGTCCCACCCATCTTGACGCGCATTTTTTTTCGGGACGTCCCACCCATCTTGACGCGTTTCCAAAAAAAGAAATAATTTATTCTCCTAATTTTTCATTTCTCTCTCCTACTTTTTCATTTCTATCTCCTACTTTATCCCTCCCTCATACATTCCCGTGCCGAAAAGAAATGCGTCAAGATGAGTGGGACGGAGGGAGTATTATTGAAGTCTACTATAATTTTTTTTACCAAATTAGTGTGTGTTACGGTATGTCGAAAAATCGGTATACCGCACATATCGTGCCGAAAAATACCGAAAATATTGAATTTTCGGTATACCGAGATTTTCGGTACGGTATGATACCGTACCAAAGTTTTTCAGTATGGCAACGGTATGAGATTTCCATACCGCGGTATACCGTTGCATACTGAAATTTCGGTATATACCGTAAACCGTTGTATACCGATTCATACCGAACCTCGATATATACCGTGAATCGATATACCGCAGCCGATACATATCGTATACTGCGGTATACCGATCATACCGAACCTCGGTATATACAATGTACCGATATACTGCGATATATATCGTATATCGAACCATACCGATTTTTACCAAACCACGGTATATACCGTAAAATGATATACCAAACTAACCGATTCGTACCGAACTATGCTGATTCGTATCAAATTATACCGATGTATACCGAACTATCCATTATACCAATCTTAATATTTATATCATAGATTTATAGATTCATATTTATCTAATAAACTAACCGTATTCACATACATTTGGATAGTTTTTTGAGATGTTGAATGTAATTTACCCTTGATGGGTTGTGTTTTATTTTCTGTATCAGCATGTTCTACTAATTATTTTAAAAACTTTTGTTGGATATGATTTGCATGTTTTCTGCATGTTTTGTTTAATGCAGGTTGTTTTTCGGTATACCGTTTGCTTCGGTATAATGTTATATTTTTGGTATATCGCCTGTTTTGGTATGCCGTCTGTTTCGGTATACCGAAAGAGCGGTATGGAAACGGTATGTAGATTGCTTATACCGAACTTTCGGTGTACCAAAATTATCGGTATGATAACGGTATGCATTTTTCCATACCAAACATTTTCGGTACAGTATGCTGTATGAGAAAAATCTTACGATATACCATACCGAACACCCCTCCTACCTTATACTTCATTGTATTTCACACTCACTAATTAAGTTGTTGATATGTGGCCCACCATAACTGATTTTAGTTTTATTATTTAATTAAAATGTATTTCACATATCAAATATTTTAGGGAGTGATACCAAAGACTAGGGGTGTGCAAAAAATCCGTCCAACCGCCTCCGCCCGCTTGACCCGCCCGTCGCAAACCGTAACCGTCAGTTATTTTTTTGAGAAATTAACCGCGGATCAATTTTTACCAAACCGCCACCGAGGCGGGTGGGTGGCGGTTTTCGGGTGGCGGTTAACCGACCCGCCCGCCTCCTTAAATCCTTTTTTTAGTTTTTAAATTTTTAATTTTACTAATAAGTTATATTGTCTATTCTATTGGGCAAGTAATACACTCTTTCAAAATAATTTAGTGACTTACAAAGTATTTGTATAGGCCCAATACAAATTATATTAAAATTTGACTTCATTAATATTTTAATAAATGTTATTGCAAATTAAATTGAAAAATAAAAAGTAAGAAATGGATAAATGTTATTCACGGCCTCACGGGACTAGCGAGAACGCCGAGAAGCATTTCGAAATTATGTTTTGTATGTAGAATTTGGTTTTCTTAACTTATATTGTTATTTTTTGATGTATGTTTCATGAACAAATGAGTTGTAACCTTCCGATATTATCATCTCGAAAGAATGTGATCTCTTATTATTTAACCCGCAAACCAACCGCAAACCGCCCGCTAACCGCTTCACCCGAACCACTACGGTTTGAAGAAATAAAAACCCGTCATGGTTTGTATATTTGTAAAACCGCCCATATATAGATTGGTTAGTTTTTACGCCCGAATCCGCCCGAACCCGCCCGCGCACACCCCTACCAAAGACACTATTAATTGTAGGACATCAAACTCCATCCGCGTTTTTTTGGAAGTATGAGTTAATCATGTGAGTCGGTTATTAAAAGTAATTATTTTTATATCACAACTCTATTTATAATAGACGATGGTCTCGTATATAATTCATACGGTAGCAATACACCACCATATACGGTTAAATTTCGATAAAGTAATAATTTTGGGACCGAGAAAAATATTCATTTAACGAGGTTATTACTTTATCGAACATTATTTTAGTGCATCGACCCATATACGGACTGGAAGAAATTATTATCTTAGCGAGATTATTACTTTATCGAATATTACTTTATCGAGGTTTAAATGTACATATAATTCGATAGAAACTCTACGTCGAGCACATGAAGCATAAAGACACCACAAAATGGATTAATCCCGTCCATCAATGCTCAAGTCGTATTCGAATACCAAAATTAATTAAAATGTATTTTAAATACATTTTCAAAGACTGAAATATATATTTATTCCCGACAAATTCACATTTTATTTGAATCAATTCTACATGCTTGAGTTTTCTTTTAACGATTTTTTTTTATATACATTTCCTTTTCTATTAAAACATTTCTTTAAACTAATTTAGTATACAATTCAATTAAATACCCTAGTAGAATTTTTTTATTCCATTATAATTCAATTTTTTTTAGTTCTTCGGACCCTCCAAAGTGTGACGAATGAGTTCTTGAAATCCAACGGAAACAATAACAAAGAATATCGGGGAAAAAGAAATAGGCATAGAGAATTTAAACATGGTTCGGTCAATCGACCTAAATCAACGGACGGCGTAGAAACAATCCATTAATAAAGAGAATACTACAAAATGGGCTTCCGGGATATTATCCTAGGCCCAAAAGCATATACCCACAAAAACATGGTCAATTAGTCCAACTAACTAATCTTATAACATGTGGACTATGATGATAGAAGCACACTTAAAATAATTAGAGAACCTATCTATTTATAGATGAAATTAATAATAAATTTATTTAATTATTCGATGTGGGATATGAGTCAATTTTCTTGAAGAATTATGATTTGAACCACATCATAACAATTACATATATTGTTTTTTCTTGTTTTGAATTTGCATAACGGGTTCAAAAGATTGCGTTGATTTATATAATTTAAAATCGGTCCTATTCTAGTCAAGTTCGGCCAAGTAGATGAACCAACTAAACGAAATCGATTTTTATATATGAATTTCCATATTTATAATAAAATTGATTTTTTCGAAACGAGACTAACAACTACGAACAATTAACTCTACATACCAAATTACAATGATACCATTGTCACAATAATAATTTTTTGACGAAGTAATTATATACTCTACTGGTACAAGAGTAAACAATTGTTAACGTACATGCGTATGAACCGTTTGCATTTATTTTAAAAGATTCAATTTCTCAATTTCTTACACTCTTTAAATTGATTTCGATAAAAATCTTATAATCTTTATTAAATATGATTTTCGGTCGGTGCCTCGGGTTATATGCTAATAGGTAGTCCTAGTTATTATTTTTATATTAAAGCTAATCTTTATATTTTAAATTGAAGGGATCTGGAGTATTATTAATTTAAATCGACCCTAACAGGAATCGAACACTAGATCAACTCTAGATCAACCACTTACGCAGAAGTGTGAGTACCAACTACACTAAATGTTGCCGGTGAAGGGATATGGAGTAATTATTTAACTATTGAATCTATCTATTTAGGTTAGAGATTTTTGAACACGACATAACAAAAACACCTAACAATTAGAGAATTTTGAAACTCGATGTAAACAAAACACCAACAAATCTTAAGTTAGTATTTGGAGTAGCTGAAGCTTATTGATAAGTGATGAAAATTGTTAATTTAAGAATTTGTAAATTGTAAGTGTTAATTTAAGAATTTGTAAATTGTAAGTGTTTGGAGTAGCTGAAGCTTATTGATAAGTGATGAAAATTCTTAATTTAATAAATTGTAAGTGTTTGGAAATAAGTTCTGAAAGCGGCTGAAAGTGGGGAAAATAATGTTTGAAAAACTGCTGATATCAGTAGCTTATTTTAAGTTTTTAAATAAATTATCCGTTTTATCCCCAATATTATCAACTAATTATAATTTATAATAAATAAATAAATATTATTAATTTTTATATATTATAAATTTGCAATATATCATATTAACATAAACATATCATATTATTATATTTTAAATATTATTTTTTGCTAAAAATCCATAATAATAATATTTTTATAAAATTTTAATAATTCCGTAGCTAAGAAATAATTATATTAAATGAAAATAGAAAAATATTAATTTAAAATTCAAAATTTTCAGAACTCACTATTTTAATTAAAATATATTTAATTATATTTAATTTTAATAATAATTATTTCATTAAACTTGAAGAATTTATAAATAATAAATATAAAATAATTCTTTATCAAATTACTAATTAATATATTAAAATATAATTATAATTAAATTTGTAACTAAGAAAAATATTAATTTTAAAATTAATGATTTTTTTGAGAATTATAGAAATATTCAAAAGATAAAATAGCCCAATAAATTAGATAAGCTGTAAGCTGCAGCTGAAAGCTGAGTCCTAGCAGCTTAAACAGTTTCTGTATCTTGACTATATTTTATAGGGAATTTCTGCTGAAAGTTGAGTGTTCCAAACACTCCAACTACAGCTGAAAGCTATAAGCTGCAGCTGAAAGCTGTTCCAAACACTACCTTAATGTAAGGAAGGCAATTAGGCTGGTTTGTGCATTTCCAGTAAATTATGTAGATGTAAATCACATCATTCTAATTCTAATTATGTGTGATAAACTATGTTTCAAAATTAATAAATTGATGCAACAACTATTGCCTAAACTACATAATTCGATTGTCAAATGATATGGTAATGCTATCTTGTCTTGTTAATGATTTTGATATGTCTTTGAAAAGCTTGGTTTTTTTGGGATTCACTTAATTACTGTCTAAACAAGTTCTTCAGTTCTTATCTTTTTAATGAGTCTAAATGAAAAAAAAAAAAAATGATTTTTTGTCGATGGAAATCTTAACATTTTTTTTTTGAATTTTTTGTCCTTTTGTTCTTAGTTATAGAATTCAACACTGTTATAATGTGGATTTTGTGGTGAACAGAGAATGGAAACCCTAGCTTTATCTAGCACGAATAAAACTGGAAGGAAGACATTTTATTTATGAAAAGAGAAGATTACAATTTCTGCATCTAACCATGTATTTATAATGCATCTACTGTTCTAGAGAGTTCCAATGCAGAGCGGTTATAACGAACCAAGAAACGTAATACTTAACGATTTTATTAGTAATACATCTCAGCCGTCTATCATGTTAATAAACCATCAACGCTCCAGATTATCCGACGTGGCATCAACAACCTTAACGACTTCATCATCTTCATGATCGTTGTAACAGTCTGAGCTTTCCTTCTGCAGTCCAATCTCGCCAATAAACTTCCAGTTTGTTTAGAACTGGAACATCCCCCCGCAAGATGGACACTATGCACATCAGAGAGTCCCATCTTGGAGAGTAAGAAACGAAAACGCGGGCCGGCAAGAATTTTGGTAAAAATGTCTGCAAGTTGAATAGAGGTGTGAATCGGAGTAGGCACCAAAAATCCTTTCTTGAATTGATCCCTCACAATATGACAATCGATCTCCAGGTGCTTGGTCCGCTCATGAAACACTTGATTCTTAGTAATTTGAACCGCAACATTATTGTCGCAATAGAGAGAGATAGGCAAAGGAACAGAGCATTGAAAATCCTGCAGTAGATAAGACAACCAAAGTAATTCCTTCACAGTACAGCCCATGGCACGATATTCGGCCTCTGCAGTAGATGCATAGACAGTAGTCTGCTTCTTGCAGCGCCAAGAAATTAGAGCACTGCCAATATAAACACAAAAACCGGTTAGGGAACGCCGGGTAGTGGGGCAAGTCCCCCAATCAGCATCTGAGAAACCCTGCAGCTTAAATTGGTTCTGATTAGCTGCAAAGAAAAGACCAAGAGAAGGACAGCCTTTTAAATACCGGAGGACATGCTGAGCAGCAACCCAATGCACCTCTTGAGGTTTGGAAAGATGCTGACTAAGTTGCTGCACTGCATAAGAAAGATCTGGTCTAGTAAGATTTAAGTAAAGCAATTGTCCAATCACTCTACGAAACCGATCAGGAGAAGCCAAGAAAGGGGAATTAGGATCATGCAAAACAACCCCTGTAAAGGAGTGGGGGCAGATTTGCAGCCAAGCAAGCCAACAACATCAAGTACATCTAAAACATACTTCCTCTGAGTAAGGTAAATACCATGAGGCCCTCGAGCCAATTCCATGCCAAGGAAATATCTAGCAGCGCCTAGATCCTTAATTGTGAACTGATTATGCATGAAAACTTTCAGTTCATCAATCAACTTTAGATTAGGCCCTGCCAATAGAATGTCATCGACATAAACTAACAAAGCCAAGAAAGTATAATCATGACCCATTGTAAAAAGGCAATGATCATGTGCAGACTGAGTGAAACCAAACAACACAAGAGCCTTACAGAACTCAGTGTTCCATTCTCTAGAAGCTTGTTTAAGGCCATACAAGCTTTTGATCAAACGACAAACTTGGCCAGCACCAGCTTTCTTATAACCTAATGGAGGAGACATGTAAATTTCATCAGTCAAATGGCCATGGAGAAACGCATTATTCACATCAATCTGATGTAGAAACCACCCTTTATAAGCAGCTAAAGCCACTGGAAGACGAATGGTGACTGGCTTTGCAACTGGTGAGAAAACTTCCTCATAATCTATTCCAAATTCTTGTTTGTACCCTTTAGCAACTAACCGAGCCTTAAACCTCTCTATGGTGCCATCAGGATTTAACTTGAGCTTATATACCCATTTAGAACCAATAGCTCGTTTACCTGGTGGTAGAGAAGTAAGGGTCCATGTATTATTCTTCTCCAAAGCTGCTAACTCAGATTCCATGGCTTGCTGCCACTCAACAAACTTGCTAGCTTCTGTATAAGATCTTGGTTCTTGAAGGTTAGTGACATTTGTAAGAAATGTAGCAAAGGATGGGGAAAATGCTGGAGAGGATATGTAAGGAAAAGTGGGAGGGGTAATAGAGCATGTGTAATCAGAATAGGGCAAAGGAGAGTGAGTGTGGCTAACAAAGTCATTTAGCCAGGCAGGGGGCTTAGTAGACCGCTTTGGTCTCATAATAGGGGATAATTGAAGTGAAGACTGAGTCTCAGCAGAGGATGAATCAGAGGAGAAATTTGGTGACTGAGGCTCAGCAGAAGCTGAATCAGAGGAATGGAATTCTGATAAGGAATCAGGTGGAGATGAGGGTGAGGCATCAGAAATCCCAGCATTAAGTTCTAAACAGAGGAGTCTTCATTTGGAATTAGAGGTAAAACAGTCATGTCATCAGAAGAAGCTGTATTAGAACTAGGTTCCCCCATTTCTGCAAAAGGAAAAATGTGAGAGAAGACTTTAACATCTCTGGAAACACAGACATCATTGGAATCCAAATCATAGAGCAAATAGGCTTTGTGTGTAGGAGCAAAACCTATTATCACACACTTTGAGCTTCGACTATCAAATTTCCTTTTGTGTGGGATTGTATTTGCTGCATAAACAAGACATCCAAAAGGATTAAGCATAGACAGATCAGCTGGACATTCAAATAAAATGCTATAAGGAGTGTTCCATCCTAACACCCCACTTGGAAGCCGATTGATTATCCATGTGGCAGTGAGGATGGAGTAAGGCCAAAACCGTTCAGGCATCCTGCTATGAAACATGAGAGCTCGAGCCACCTCAAGCAGAGTTCTATGCTTCCTCTCCACTGTACCATTTTGTTGAGGGCTGTAGATACAACTTTTAATATGAACAATACCATTATCTTGAAACAACATCTCCACTGCTGAATTCAGAAATTCAGAACTGTTGTCAGTCTTTATCTTCAAAATAGATATGCCAAATTGAGTTTTAACCATGTTAATATACGCATGAAGCAACTGTGGTACTTCCCTCTTGGACTGGAGTAGATAAGTCCATGTGCACCTAGAGCAATCCTCCACAATAGTAAGAATGTAGTTGGTATTGGCTATGTTTTCCACTGCATAGGGCCCCCAGACATCAGTATGAACCAACTCGAAAAGTACTGAAGACCTTTTATTCAATGTAGGAAATGGATTCCTACATTGTTTTGCCTTGTGACAGACCTCACAGCTAGCTAGCCTTTGCTGCATCTTAGAGTTACAAAGCCCCTTTACATTAGGAATATGAGATAATGCCTGATATGATGCATGTCCCAACTTGACATGCCAATCCATCAAACCATGATTAGAAACTACATTTACTTCATGAATCTGTGGTTTAGCTTCCAGCACATAAAGTCTGCCTGATGCCTTTCCCACAGTCAACACATGATCGTTTTCAATGCTTTGAATGAGGCAGTGTGAAGGAAAAAATGTGCACCGAGCTTTCAAATCATTAGTAAGCTGATATGTAGAGACTAAATTATGTGTGAAATTTTCCACATAAAGAACATTTCGCAGGATCACATTCGAGCTCAAACAAACTGTTCCTATCTCAAAGATAGACTGTGTGGATCCATTAGGAAGATATATAGTCTGCGGCATATCCAACTTCCTAATGTCTTGCATCATGTTCATATTGCAGCAAATATGGCTGCTAGCACCAGAATCCATGATCCAGATTAATTCACTTCTTAGGTCCCCAAGCAGAGTAAAAGCATAATGTCTATCTAGGCTACCAAGAGGGGAACAAGTCTGTACAGAGTTTACACTAGTACCTGATGAACTTTGCAGTTTGTTCAAAGCTTTTGCCACTTCCTGTTGTATGATATATTCAATCTTAGCAGAATCTTCAGGCTGAGATAGCTCACCTCCTTGTGAAACACAATGAATTTGTTGCTTACTGTTTGGTTTTTCTTCTTTCAGTTTCTTGTACCAGGTACTCCATTTAGTTTAAAACACTCGTGCCTTTCATGCCCAGCTCCTTCACAATAAGTGCATTTTAATCTCCTCCGCTCTTCCTTAGTCAATCTAGGCCTAGAGGTTCCCCCACGCTCTCTTCCTGCATTAAATGAACCTCTAGCCTGAACCTGCATAACACCTTGTGCCTGCACAGAACCAGTTTGTGGAACCACAACTAGGATTGACTGACTTATAGATGGAGTGTGGTTTGATGTCACTCTTCTTTGATCCTCATCTTGTTGAACCATGTTATAGGCCCAACTTACAGTAGGTAGAGGGTCATGCAACAATATTTGACTCCTAATTGTGTCATAAGCATCACTTAAACCGAGTAGAAATTGCATTAGTTTTTCACTTTCATGATACGAACTAATGACCAGTCCAACATCACAAACACAACTAGGAGGAGGAAGTAACAACTCGAGTTCATCCCACATAGCAGTCAGACTATTATAATACACCATAATTGACTGAGTCCCCTGAACAAAGCTAGCTAGATCCTTTTTCAACTTGTAAATTTTAGGAGCGTTGCAACAATCAAACCGTTGCCTTAATATAGACCACAATTGATGAGCATTGTCCTTTAGAATGAAGAACTTTGAAATATCGGTAGATATACAATTCATTATCCATGAAAACACCATGAAATCAGCTTGTATCCAGGAATTATGATTCGGATCATTAGTAGGGGGTTGAGGAAGGGTACCGTCGATGAATGGTAGTTTATTTCGTCCAGCAAGAGCTCGACGAACAACACGACTCCAGGCGTAGAAGTTGGATCCGGTGAACTCAGCGCTCACTATCTTCAAACCGGAGTGGTCATGTGGATTTAGGTAGTAGACATCATTGATTCGCTGCTGTGTTTCGGTATTGTTCATGTTTATGCCGTTTGTTGCCATATTTTATGAATGTTCACCAGGATCTGACGAAGCAGAAGATGATGCTTCAGGATCTCCAAGTTCTTCGCGAACTAGATCACTCCATACGAACTTCCTCTGCCTCGGCATGTCGCTCTGATACCATGTTATAATGTGGATTTCGTGGTGAACAGAGAATGGAAACCCTAGCTTTATCTAGCACGAATAAAACTGGAAGGAAGACATTTTATTTCTGAAAAGAGAATATTACAATTTCTGCATCTAACCATGTATTTATAATGCATCTACTGTTCTAGAGAGTTCCAATGCAGAGCGGTTATAACGAACCAAGAAACGTAATACTCCTAAGAACGATTTTATTAGTAATACATCTCAGCTGTCTATCATGTTAATAAACCATCAACGCTCCAGATTATCCGACGTGGCATCAACAACCTTAACGACTTCATCATCTTCATGATCGTTGTAACAGTCTGAGCTTTCCTTCTGCAGTCCAATCTCGCCAATCAAACTTCCAGTTTGTTTAGAACTGGAACAGGCACGAGAAAAGTAGAGTTTTTCCGAGAAGAAAAAAGAGAAGAGAGACCAACAACGTCGTTTCCATTACCCGACGGGAGAGCGGGCAGGAACAATTAGTCGGCAATCCGTGTGAAAAGTATGGGAACACGGACGACTCGTTGGCATATGAAACAAGACTTCAATAGTCATCTCTAATAGAGCCGCCTCCTTGACAAGGTAGCGTCACAAATCCACCTTAATATCAATTCTTACCACGATTTTGTCGGAGTTGAGACGATTAGACTCTTAGATCATATTAATTTGATCCGTTAATTTATAGAATGATGATTTATCTGATTATATAAGACATTGAGAGACTCCTATCTAAATCAATACAAATAATTCAATTCGACTTTGTGTTTAATATTCGAAGAAAGACAGATACGACATAATCACATATTTGTAAGTGTAATAACATTCGGATGCCAAAATAATGTAAAAATAAACAAATTAATTAACAAATATTTTAAATACGGATACTCTTAACCCTTAATGAATGTAGATTGTTACTACGTGCAGTACCTTCATTCAGCTGTAATAGAAATATAGATACATATACTTGTTGTTGAGTGATGATTCAGTATAAGATTTTTGAAGATCTCAAAACTGCTAGAGTGATGAACCAACATACTGTAATAGCTTAGTTGAGTTCAACATGTTAGGAACTCAGTAGGCTAGATAGGGACACAATAATTTACTATTCTCAGTTGTTGGTTGGACTCAGTGTTTGAAGACTCAGTGGGATTCCTCAAAATCTACTGAAAGTGTGTTGGACATCTGCACAAAAGGAATAGACCTATAAGTTGAATTTCTCAGAAGAATGTTAGTAAATGACAACTTAGTTAAAGTGTCCGAAGTATCATAGGAAGTCAACTCAACATCAACCTTGAAGTTTGAATAAGTCTCATCTACCATTCAACCTCAACCAATGAGGAGCTGCAAACACTGTAATTGCACTGACATAAAGTTGCTATCAAGACTGAAAAATATAGAATCTCTATAGTGGCATTCAAAATTTGGTCACCGTTATTTCTGTCGTTTTTGACACGTGGCTAGTTCATCTCCAAGGGATCTTTACATGAGTCAAGACTATAAATAGAAATCGATCTTCAAGCATAGAAGACACCGGGAACACAAAGCATTCCAATATTCAAGCTCTAGCAATCTCAAAGCAAACCTAGTGAAGAACTCTCTGTATAGATAAGATATACTAAACAGTTCTTCACTATAGATTATTGTAGTACCCATTCTCTATTATCTATGCAATCAGTGTTAGATCATACGCTTAGTATCGAAGGAGTTCATATTTTGAACTTTTCTTATTGTAAGAACTCATTCTCAGTTGGAAAATCTTAAACCTTCTGTTTGCACCCCCATTGTAAAGTCACTAAGACTATAACTAGTGATTTGTCCAGTACACGGATCGACTGAGACTTGATAAATATAATTAACTCAAGACCTCCTTGTAATTCAAGACAGTGGACGTAGTATTTTACGTATCTGAACCACTTCAAAAACTGTCTGTGTTATTTACTGTTTAATTGGTTGATGTTCATCCTGCTTAAAATTGACTTTTAAATTAATAAGTCTGGATTTTTAGTAAACTCTAAATACATACACAAGCAAACTGAAATTGTTTTCAGTAAAAACGTTTTTCAAAAGAGATGAATAAAATCGAGTCTATACTTTCCGCACAGCTTCTTGTACTGAGTTTACTGTAGACTGACTGAAGTCTGTAGACAATGTTTAGTATCTTGAACTACTTTGTCCACACGACCAGAAAACTTATTTGGCGAACTGAATTACTCAGTAAACAAATTCAGTAAAAGACTGACTTTCACGTTTGAGTTTGAACTTGGACTAAAGTGTAACCCTAAGCCTTTGTATTTACCATATATGGTGATGACCATGTAAACCCTAAAAGCCCATGAGCTCATCTGTAACATTATAAATAGAGGTCTTTGGTACTTATAACAATACACATTTCATTCTCGCTCTCTCTATTATTGTCTTCTTATCTTAAGTTTATGACACATTATCAACACGATTGTTCTACTCCTAAACTGTGAAAACGGGGTTGTGGGAGAGCAATACAAATTTCGTGCTGCTAGGCGAAGCAGTTTGAATGCTGCACTCTAGATGGCAAAAGTCCAGTAGCCGAAAACTAATCAACTGAATTCGGAAGAAATACAGAGAAATATATTGGATATAAATATAGAAGTGTAACAAAAAGAATTTCAAATGTCCTAGTGAATTCAAAATAAATAAAAAATCTTTTAGTAAGACAAGGATTATCGTTGATCAATGAATGAGGTTTCAAAGTTCTATTGGTACGTATCGTATTATTGATTAGCCCTTAATTGGCGTTGCTTGAATTTTCAATATGGTGGCCAATTGTTTCTGCACAAGTTCTATATCATATAAATATAAGAAATTCTTTGGGAAAAACTTAAAAGGAAAAAAAAATACAACCATTTGACCTTTAGGACCATTTTACCATTCGGGGTCAGTCTCATCTTCAGGATTATTAATAAAAGGATTTCAATGATTTGCTTGATTTCTAGAAGAAATGTAGCACTTGTTAGAACTACAAGTTCAAATAATAAAGAGCTCAATTCCCTAAAGAATATTTGTTTTGATAATGCTAGTGAGTTTATTAAAACTCCAAGTACCTCATGAAGAGGATTTAATATTATATTGCTTTGGGATTGAGATTCAATACATAGTTGCTCATGTCCATAATTAAAATGGTTTTGTACGTATAAAAAGAGTCTCACATTAAGATTGTTATCATGATGAAATAACATTTCCAACATGATGTGGAATATATGTCATATTTGGATTCCTAAAGTAATCAATGTGAAATTTACATCCAGAAAAGCATTGTAATGAAAAAAACTAGTCACATTTGGATATCCGAAGTAATCAATGTGAACAAAAAGCCGAAAGATTCATTTGCAAAAGATTGCGAACCAACTTCTTGATGCTTTTGTATATATATAAAAGAAGTGACAATGTTATACATTATCTGCAAATACCCTTGTAAGAACAAATGTCCCTGAAGGACAAGTACAAATGATAGCAAATGAACATAAAGTTCGTCAAAATATGGTCGACCAATTAGTTCTAAAAGCAATTTTGTGCCTAAGAAAATGGGTGCAAGATATGAATCAAACAATGACGAAAATAATTAATCAATCAATTAAAGTGTTGGGATTTTGTATACTGGAAGCACTTTTATGCTTGTATACAATATGTTTTTGTTCTTACCACTGTTTTATTCTCCTATCTGATAAATATGTATATTTGCACATGTTATCCTTTATCTTGTATAAAAGTTAGATTTGTGTGGTGTGTCGGGTATCACAGAAGACAACACAAATTGGTTGAACTGACAAGATATAAACAGTTAACACAGCTGAGACAACTTAAGGATGAAGTTGTCGGTTTAAGCTGCAGTTTAGATAAGAAGTAGCTTGTCTTAGCTGCTTGTCTTTACTGGTACACTTAAGGTGGTGTATTGAAGGATCACAGTGAGATGTGTTCTCCTAACTGACCTTAGTGGAGAACCAAGATCTCGGTGACTTAGCCGATCTTAAGCTTGGTAAGACTTCATCGAGTGCATTTGGCTATCTATCACTTTGACCTACTATGGTGAATGTCATCGCGACTGGATCTACGTATCTTGGGTGTTAGTAGTTATTTGTGGCTCAGGATGGTTGTCTGTATCTTGCATCCGTATCCTAGTAAAATGGGTTGATAATATCTCCTGAGGAACTCGAAAGGATTAGCACACTAAACCCGGCCGGTTGATTAAGTTCAGGTGTGTTAATAAGGTCGAGTGGTACTACTCAGGAATATAAGATGTTAATTAATTTAAGCTGTCAGTGGGCTTAATTAATTAACGGATATTTCTATCTTAAATACGGAGATCGATTAAGTCTAAAATACAAGCCCTTGCTCAAATTGGGATAAAGGGGTAAGTCGGCACGGATTCTCTAGTGGAATGAGTCCGTGTTAATTAATTAATTTTGCTCAGGTCGAGCATGGATAATTAATTAATTGGAGGCCCACTTTATTTCTTGTATTGGATCCCCGATCCGCGCCCAATTAGTTGCCTAGTAATTTATTGTCTCTCGAATTCATTATTAATGGATTAATGTATTTTTACATTATTTAATAATGTTATTTATCCGGAATTAATTGGTCGGGCCAATTAATTGATAAATATTAGTAGCCCAAGAAATTAATTAATTATATTATGGGTCGATTATGTAGAAGCCCATTGGAATATAATTAAATTAATGGGCTACAAATATATTAATATTATATAGGTTTTTGAAGCCTATATATATTAGTATTCGTTCGAAACTCACACAATTGATTCATAAAATTTCGAGAGTGGCGTGAGTTACAGAGAGAGATTTTAAATTTATTTTCTTCAGATCTCTGACCACCCAGAGGAAGAAAAAGGCCGGGACACAGATCATAATATCTGACACGGGAGCAACAATCAGAGCTACGACAACATACGAAGGAGGAGGTATCGATTTCTTCCTTTCATATTCCTTCAATTGGTATCAGAGCCTGGTTTAGGCTCTGATTGTTGTTTAATTAGTTTTTTATTTCGTCGTTATCGGGCTTATTTCGTGTTTGGGGCGGCCTGCGAGCCACTGTTTTGACCCCGTTGTAACGTTTTTCTTGTTAGAAAATCCACGAGTAGTTGATAGGATCAATATGCTATGTGATTGTATTTTAATTATACTGTAATTGGTCCGGGTGGCACGAAAAACGACACGACGAAAATCAATTTTTCACAGCGAAAAACCCTAGTTTATCTAAGGTTCCGCCGCATCTTGCGGCGGAGATTCCCGGCGCGTCCGACGTCGGTTCGATGATCGGCTTAAACTGATGGAATCCTCGTCTTACGAGCATCGCGTCGATATGTTGCAAGGGATCATCCAATCCCGGATGCGATCGTAATCGACGTCTGAAGTTCGCTGCTCACCATGAATTCGTTCCGGCGAATCGTTTGAAATTCGGGAAATTGAGGAACTAATCTCGGCCGGAATCCGTTACCCGGTGGTCGTGAGTGTTCCAACATCATTTCCCCTCTTTCAATTGATCGAATCGCGGCTCGGAAAGGTCGAATTTGGGCGGCGAACGCGCGGCGGCGGAGGCGCGATTTATCGCGCTGCACGCGACGCGGCGGCGGCTCCAGCGTCCGTTCTTCACGATCCGACGTCACGGGGACGTCGGGCGGGGCTGGAGACGGTGCAGGAGGGCCGGAGACGCTCGGGAAAGGCGCGGCGGCGCGCTGCGCGCGCGGCGAGCTTGCGCCGCGCATAGGCGCTGATTCGCGCCGTTTTCGGCGTTGTCTCGGCGTGGGGAGGCCGGTTCCAGCATCTCCATGGTGCGGCGACCCTCCTGGTGTAGGCGTCCGGCCGGGAACCGGCCGGGATGAAGACGGCGGCGGCGGCAGCTTGCGTGAGGAAGACGCTGACGTGGCGAGCCACGTCAGCCCTAGCTGAGTCAGCATCCACGTGTGCGCCACGTGGCTGCCATGTGGCAGACCCCTGATGACGTGGCGACGGCAGTTTTCCAAGCAGTTTTCAGATTCGAAGATCTGTATCATGATCGGGATATGTAATAGTTAGGAATTACGTGTTTTTAAAGCCCGATAACGATTTTAAATTTCCTATTTGCGTATTTATTTTTACTTATGCTTTAGCATGCGATTATGTGATTAATTGCGCTTAGAAAAGCATGTAAATAGGATTTATATTGTTTCTAAAAACATGTTTTATTTTTCGCGAGCACGTTTTATTATGTGCGTTTAGAAATTGCATGCTTTAGGAATTATGTGGGATTGCATGATTCGTTACAAACCTTTTGAACAAAAAGACTAAGCAATTTTAAAATTAAATGTTTAATTAGATTCCATTAATTTGGATATTAAACAGTTAATCGAACCTCCATTAATTGGACTCTACACGAAAGTAGTAAGATTATGTAAGTAAACGTCCACCTGCGTGGCTTGCTTGCATTTTTGAGCTACCAGTTTTGTGAGATGAGTTTTCCAAAACAATATTTGATTATTATTGAGTAGTGGGAGCGAAGCCGTAAACGTCCACCTGCGTGGCTTGCGTGCCTAGTAAACACGAGTACTCTAGAAGATAATAATTAAATAGGATGGCTAATTAGATCAAATTGAATGCGGCATGGTTCGAGTAAGTATGTCAATTTCGAGAATTTGATTTTATTTGGTCAAATTAATGGTCAATGCTTAGATGTCACCGCAGTACAATTCACTTCCCTCGAAGTCCCTTCCCGCGTTTTAATAGTGACATGGTCCGAATATCGAACTATTAATTTCATTCGTCTCAAGAACCTAGACGTGGATTGAAATTAAAGAGCTAGGTAAATAGCTTGGTTTAGGGTTACGCTAGTAAACGTCCACTGCGTGGCTTGCTAGTGGAATTCTTAGAGGCTGTTCGAGGTTTTTAACATCATTGTTTTTCAAAAGGTTACAATGATAGTTAATTACGAATTATGTGCAAATATTAATTCATACATGTTTTAAAATTATATTTTTTCGAATATGTACATTCGAAATTTTTCAAGTTCCTAAACAGTCTCACCAATCAAACCCTAATGGGTTTAACAATTTTTTAAATAATTTTACAAAGTGGAAGAGATATCTTACCGCTCCCAATAAAAGCTCTGCAAAGGTCCTATAAGAACTTCTGTTTAAGGACCGCTATGTCTAAGAACGAGTTTACTATGAGTATGTCACTCAAATCTTTGGTAGCGGTCAAAGAAGTTATAGGAAAGGGCAAGAGTGCTCAAGTCTTGAATATCCCTAGTAGTTCAAGGAATCATCCGAAAGGCGAAAACCGAAAAGAGCGAGAAAGGGTGGACAATTCAAGAAGAGCAGTGGGAGTAAGAAGACGGTCCTTATCGGCGGCATGCGAATGCCAAAGAAGAAAGGAAGGTTCTTCAATTATGGTAAGAAAGGACACTGGAAGAGTTATTATCCAGATGTCAAGGCAAAAACAGAAAGAGACGCGAGTCGCTCTTGTAACTGAAACTGTTCTGGTTTCCTCTTCTACCCACGAATGGGTAGTGGATTCGGGGCAACTGATCATGTTTGTTACACCTTGCAAGGTTTCTTGCAGAAAAGGCAATTGAGCAATGGCGAGGTGGTAGTCTCAATGGGCAATGGATCGAAAGTTCCTGCAATTGTCATTGGAGATTTACATCTATCTTTTGATAGTTCCGTTTCGAGTACTTAAAGATGTTTAATATGTGCCCGAGTTTAGGCGAAACATTATTTATGTTTCAAAACTCGCACCATGGATGGTTATAAATCAAGTTTTGATAGTGAAGTTTCTATCATGAAAGACGATGATTTTATCTCGTGGTGGACCATTAAACGGGTCTTTATATACTATTACTTGTAAACCGCGTAATTACGTTAATATTGCTTCCTCATCATCAAATCCTAAGAAGAGGAAAGAGTCTTCTAAGGTAAACCAAACTTATCTCGTGGCACTTAATACTAGGTCACATCAATCTTAACAGGACTCGAGGTTGGTGGAATATGGATCGGTGGAGTCTCTCCAAGATTGAACCATTTCCAACTTGCGAAACCCGTTTGGAAGGAAAGATGATGACTAGGCCTTTCAAGGCAAAGGGTTATAGAGCCACGTAAGTATTAAGTTTGATACATTCGACTTGTGTGGGTCTATGTCTACACAAGCTCGTGGAGGGTATGAGTACTTCGTCACATTTACCGACGATTACTCGAGGTATGGATATGTTTACCTTCTTCACCACAAGTCGGATTGCTTTGAAACCTTTAAGGAATTCAAGGCGAAGTGGAGAGGAAGTTAGGTAAAGAAATCAAAACAACTGCGATCTAATCATGGTGGGAAATACCTATCCAACGAGTTCAAGGACTACTTGACGAGAATGTGGGATTACATCCCTGACAAGACGGCACGCCTCGGCGAGAATGGTGTGTCGGAGAGAAGGAACCGAAGTCTCTTAGAGATGGTTCGGTCGATGATGAGTTATGCAACTTTGCTAGTTTTCTTTTGGGGATATGCCCTAGAGACTGCAACATACTTGCTGAATTGTGTGTCTTCCAAGTCGGTACAAAAGATCCCTTTCGAGTTGTGGAGCGGGCACAAACCCGAGTATGCACCACTTAAGGATTTGGGGGTTATCCCCGCTTATGTGCTTTGAATAGGCGAGGCCGACAAATTGGAATCACGTTCATAAGTGATGTTGTTCATAGGGCATCCGAAGAAAACGGAGAGTGGATACTTTTATGATCCTAAAGAACAGAAGATCGTTGTTAGCCCTAACGCTCGGTTCTTAAAAGAGGATTACACTAGTAACCATAAATCTCGAGTCGACATCATCCTTGAAGAATTACAAGGTGGTCGAGTTCCACTTGAACGGCCCGGTAGTGCAAGATAGTACTCCACGAGTAACTGCACAATCTGTTAACACAGCTCCTAACACTGTTCGACGTAGTGGGAGGGTGATATTTACACCTGATCGGTATGTTCACTGGGGAGACGTTTGATTATCTCCCGGCAGATGAACAAGATACCGTGGATCCCTGGACTTACAACGAAGCAATGGGAGATGTAGATGCACCATGGACTCGAAATTTGAGTCCATAACTGATATGGATGTATACGAGATCACTGAACTACCTGAGGGCTGCAATACTATTGGTAGTAAGTGAGTATACAAGAGAAAGAGAGAGCACCGAATGAAGAGATCATGGCGTTTAAGGCCAGGCTAGTGGCGAAGAGTTTTACCCAGAAAGAAGGTATCGATTATGAAGACACCTTCTCGCCTGTAGCAATGATCAAGTCCATTCTGATTCTCCTTGCCATATCAGCTCACATGAACCTAGATATCTGGCAAATGTATGTCAAAACCGCATTCCTAAACGGTCACCTTGAAAAAGGTAGGGACATCTACATGAAACAACCAGATGGTTATGTGAAGGAGGGCGAAGAGCATCTAATTTGGAAGCTTAAGAAGTCTATTCATGGACTTAAGCAAGATTTCCGGTTATGGCACCAGCGTTTTTGACGAAGTAGTCAAATCCTATGGATTTGTATCCTGTCCTAACAAGGTGTGTGTAACGTATTTGTGTTAACGGATCAGTGGTGTTTCTTGCATTTTACGTAGATGACATCCTTCGCATTAGCAATAATGTTGAAGTGTTATCGAGCGTAAAGACGTGGTTATCCGAGCGGTTTCAAATGAAGGACTTAGGTGAAGCTGCTTACATCCTTGGGATCAAGGTTATTCGAGATCGCCAGAAAAAGGATGTTAAGCTTGTCACAAGTGTCCTACATTGACACTGTTATTGCTCGTTTTAGCATGCAAAAGCCAAGAGAGGTTTAGTACCTTTCGGACATGGCATTTTTCTATCCAAGAATCGAGTGCCACAAAACGCCTAAAGAGATAGAAAATATGAGGCAAGTACCATATGCTTCACGCCGGTAGCCTCATGTATGCGATGCTTTGTACAAGAGCGAGATATCTCATATGCCGTAGGCATGGTCTCAAGATATCAGTCTAACCACGGAAAGGAATACTTGGGATAGCGGTCAAGTATATTCTCAAGTACCTTAAACGGACTAGAGATTATAGGCTTGTTTACCGGTCGACGATCTCAGTGTCTTTGGGTTATACGGGAATCGGATTTCCGGGCCGACCGATCAGAAGAGAAGAAGTCTACCTCGGGTTATGTGTTTACCTTGGGAGGTGGAGCCGTTTCATGGAGGAGTGCAAAGCGAAATGCATTGCGGACTCAACCATGGAAGCAGAGTATGTGGCTGCTTCAGAAGCTTCGAAAGAGGCAGTTTGGCTCAAGAATTTCCTCCAAGATCTTTATATTGTTCAGAATTTGCCTAAGGCGATCACTATTTATTGTGATAATGCGGGTGCAGTGACAAATTCTAAGGAACCTAGATCTCACAAGGCGTCTAAACACATAGACAGGAAGTACCATATTATACGAGTATTCGTAAATCGAGGTGACCTGGTGATTGACAAAATTAGAACTGAAGTCAACCTAGCTAATCCTTTCATGAAGAGCTTACCACTCCCGGCTTACGAGAAGCATGTTCGTGGCTTTGGGATGGTAGAGATGCCCCACTTAGGACTACAGAAACTTTTGTATAAGTGGGAGAAGATGTCGTGATAGATAGGATAGATAGCTAAGATATAGTCGGGTACTAGTTTGTACCTAGATAGCTGAGATATAGACACATTGTATACTAAAAGTTTACTTTAGTATAAGTGGGAGAATTGTTGGGATTTTGTATACTGGAAGCACTTTTATGCTTGTATACAATGTGTTTTTGTCCTTACCACTGTTTTATTCTCCTATCTGATAAATATGTATATTTGCACATGTTATCCTTTATCTTGTATAAAAGTTAGATTTGTGTGGTGTGTCGGGTATCACAGAAGACAACACAAATTGGTTGAACTGACAAGATATAAACAAGTTAACACAGTGAGACAACTTAAGGATGAAGTTGTCGGTTTAAGATGCGGTTTAGATAAGAAGTGGCTTGTCTTAGCTGCTTGTCTTTCTTGGTACACTTAAGGTGGTGTATTGAAGGATCACAGTGAGATGTGTTCTCCTAACTGACCTTAGTGGAGAACCAAGATCTCGGTGACTTAGCTGATCTTAAGCTTGGTAAGACTTCAGCTGAGTGCATTTGGCTATCTATCACTTTGACCTACTATGGTGAATGTCATCGCGACTGGATCTACGTATCTTGGGTGTTAGTAGTTATTTGTGGCTCAGGATGGTTGTCTGTATCTTGCATCCGTATCCTAGTAAAATGGGTTGATAATATCCCCCGAGGAACTCGAAAGGATTAGCACACTAAACCCTAGGCCGGTTGATTAAGTTCGGGTGTGTTAATAAGGTCGAGTGGTACTACTCGGGAATATAAGATGTTAATTAATTTAAGCTGTCAGTGGGCTTAATTAATTAACGGATATTTCTATCTTAAATACGGAGATCGATTAAGTCTAAAATACAAGCCCTTGCTCAAATTGGGATAAAAGGGTAAGTCAGCACGGATTCTCTAGTGGAATGAGTCTGTGTTAATTAATTAATTTTGCTCGGGGTGAGCATGGATAATTAATTAATTGGAGGCCCAACTTTATTTCTTGTATTGGATCCCCGATCGCCCCAATTAGTTGCCTAGTAATTTATTGTCTCTCAGAATTCATTATTAATGGATTAATGTATTTTTACATTATTTAATAATGTTATTTATCTGGAATTAATTGGCTGGGCCAATTAATTGATAAATATTAGTAGCCCAATAAATTAATTAATTATATTATGGGCTGATTATGTAGAAGCCCATTGGAATATAATTAAATTAATGGGCTACAAATATATTAATATTATATAGGTTTTTGAAGCCTATATATATTAGTATTCTGTTCAGAAACTCACACAATTGATTCATAAAATTTCGAGAGTGGCGTGAGTTACAGAGAGAGATTTTAAATTTATTTTCTTCAGATCTCTAACCACCCAGAGGAAGAAAAAGGCCGGGATACAGATCAGAAGATCTGACACGGGAGCAACAATCAGAGCTACGACAACATACGAAGGAGGAGGTATCGATTTCTTCCTTTCATATTCCTTCATAAAGTTCCTGAAGAACTACAAGTGTCTGAAAATAATGAGATTTCAATATATTTGAGAGATCAAATATCGTTGTGGACGCATGACGATATATTCGCCGTTAATATGACAATTGAAATGATAAAAGAGGATCCTCAACGACGATCTATTAGAGATTGTCAAGATATAAATAATTGGCCAAAGAGGAAAGAAGTCATACAAGGTGAATTAATATTCCCTAGAAAGCCGCAAATATTTGGACCTATAATTCCAAAATTAGAAAAGTATATTCCCGAAGGATACAAATGTGTCTTTGTTACAAAGATAAATGAAAAATTACGAGATATAGGGCAATACTCGTAACACAATATTTCTCACAAAGACCGAAAATTAATTATATACTCTCCCATAATAGATGACATTATATTTTAGAATTTGATTAATCTACTTATATCACAAAGGCTTGATATTCGCCTTATGAATGTAGTAAATATCTATCTATATGATTCACTAGATAGTGACATATATATGGAGATCCCTGAATGATTTAACTTGCTCAAAGCATGTAAGTCAAAAATATGTTTTCATTAGACTGCAAAAGTCATTGTAGGGGTTGAAATAGTACAATCGTATATGATATACTCCCTCCGTCCCATTAAACTTGTCCAGTATTCTTTTCGGGCTGTCCCATCTCACTTGTCAAATTTCTAAAAAAAGGAAATGGGTCCCACATCTTTACCCACTCAAATCAACTCTTAGGAATTAAATAATAATATGGGTCTCACACCTTTACCACACATACCAATTCTACACAATTAACTAATTATATGGGTCCTACCCTTTTATTATATAAAACCAATCCACCTAAATAGCCGCGCAGAAACCAAATTGGACAAGTGAGATAGGACGGAAGGAGTAAAAAGAACCACGAGTTTTACTTGACAGAAAGGTACTAAATGATGACTTGAGTTTGATTGGAACTCCTGAATAATACTTATATGTATACTCCGTCCAAATGAGTTACATAGAGCAATACTTATGAATTATTTTATTCATTGATAATCCAACTCACATCATTGTCGGTATTAGGGAGAGATATGAACTAGAAGTTAATCAAATTCTTTAGTGCAAAAGGAGTGACTAAAATCTCATATATCTGTTGTATATTCACCATGAAGGAACTTCAGTTCCTCATAGACAAAATAATTCAATTGATTCTCATTGACGCCAGAAGCGTGAGAGATTTGTTGGTGCTAACGATATAAAGTCCGCGGAAGATAAAATTAGAACACATCACTCTGAATTCCTCCTAAAGAGAATATGTGAATCATTATGTACAAAAGCACTTGAGGAAATCAACTAATGCCAAAAGACGGAGTTAGAATCAAAAGACTTAGGTTGAACTAATAATTATCTCAACTTGTAGATCAAGCATCTCCCCGATGGAGTTACGCTAATCGACCTACCTGAAAGGGCTATAAAGAGATGTAATTGTATTGCATCCACATAGCTACCTAATGGTTGCTTCGATCACTTGAAGTGGATGGAGACTCATTTTGACCTATAGAAGATAACAAAGATGCGGAAGTGTAGGCCCAAATAATTTTATCAGTAATTCAGTATAGGATAAAATGCGGAAGTGTAGGCCCAAATAATTTTTGTCTAGGTTTGAAAACACGTTTTATATTGGGTGTGATTTTTAAAGATCAGTTTGTATGCAGTATGAACAGATAGTCAATGAAACATTAAATCAACACAATCAGTTTTTAAAGTGATTCGGATACGATAGATCCTACGTCCATTATCCTGAACTAGGCAGGAGTTCTTTATTACTTATACTGAGCAACTCTCAGTCGACATGTACGCTAGACATATACTCTAGTTATAGTCTTAGTGACTTTACAGTTTCAAATACGGGGTTTGATTTTCTCCAACTAAGAAGGAGTTCTTACAATAAGAACACTTCAATAAGTTGAATTCCTTCGAATTTTCTAAGCTTAAGATATTACAGAAGTTGCTTAGAATAGATAATGGGAACAATAGATCTATAGAGTGAAGAACTAAATATATATCTCTGTGTATAAGTTCTTCGTTGTGTAAGCTGTTTGGTTGCTAGAGCGTTTGAATGCTTGAGTGCTTTTGGTTTCCGGTGTCTTCTCTACATGAAGACTCTTCTCTATTTATAGTCTCGACTCATGAATAGATCCGTTGGAAAAGGTCTAGGAACATGTCGAAAACGATAAAAAAAACGACCATCTTGAGCTTTGAATGCCACTGTAGGGATTCTCTCTTTTTCAACCTAGGACCAGCTTTATGTCAGAGCAAGTATAGTGTTGGCAGCTCCTAATTGGTCGAGGCTTAGAAAGTTAGTGAGGCTTGTTCAAACTCCAAGTGGATGCTGAGTTGACTTTCTCTGATTTCTCGGACGCTTTTACTGAGTTGTCACCTGCTGACATTCTTCTGAGATATTCAGTATTTGTCACGATTTTCTTTACTGATTCAGTGGGTTCTGAGACACCCAACTGAGTTCCTCATGCTGAGTCCATCCAGCTGACATAAGATGTTCTAATGAACTTATAAGCTACTGAACTCTAGCTAGCCTACTAAGTTCCTAACATGTTGAACTCAACTAAGCTATTACATTATGGGGTTCATCATTCAGCTAAAGGTTTTGGGATCTTCAAATCTTCTCATACTAAATCTCATACCCAACAAAATGGTATTCACCATCCTTTGTTATCTTCGAGACAAACATGATATTTGTTTATTTATGAGACAAACATGATATGCGCCTTATGGATGTAGTAAATATCTATGTATATGATACACTATATAGTGCCATTTATATGAAGATTCCTGAAGGATTTAACTTGTTCAAAGCATGCAAGTCAAAAATATATTTTCAATTGTACTGCAAAAGTTATTGTAAGGGCTGAAATAGTACAACCATATATTATGATAAATAAGAACGACGAGTATCCCTTAACAGACGTGTACAAAAATGATGACTTGAGTTTGATTGAAACTTTTGAAGAGCATAATAGTTATATTGTATACTCCGTCCAAATGACTTACATATAGCAAATAATTATGGATAATTTTATTCATTGATAATCCAACTAACATCATTGTCGGTATTAGGGTGAGATATAAAATATAACTGATAGAATGCCGCAAATATCTCGTTGGATTAATTATTTAGATTTACGCACTATGAACTAGAAGTTCATCAAATTATTTAGTCCAAAAGGAGTGACTAAAATCTTATATACCTATCGTATATGCACCATGAAAGAACTGAAGTTCCTCATAGATAAAATAAATCAATTGATTCTCAATGACGCTAGAAGCGTGAGAGATTTATTGGTGCTAAAAGATAAGAAGTCACCAGAATACAAAATTAGAACTTATCACTCTAAATTCCTCCTGAAGAGGATATGTGAATCATTATATACAAAATTACTTGAAGAAATCAACTTATGCCGAAAGACGGAGTAAGAATCAAAAGACTTAGGTTGACTAATAATTGTCTCGACCTGCAGATCGAGCATCTTCGTGATGAAGTTATGCAAGTTGACCTACCTGAAAGGTGTTTAAAGAGATTTTATTGTATCGCATCCATATAGCTACTTAGTGGTTGCTTCAATAACTTGAAGTGGATGTAGACTCATTTAGACCTATAGAAGATAACAAAGATGTTTAGGATCAGGAGTTTCTTAGTTATGCGCAATTGGAGAATTCAAAATGGTATTGACTATCTTTTCTTATCTTCGAGACAAACATGATATTTGTCTATTTTGGAGACTAATAATATATTGACATATTCCATGATATTCTCTATGAGGATCATTAAACTTGTGTTGCACATGTTAGTGTAGACCTTGAAAATAACCACAACAAGAAAATTCACCGATTACCGACGGAATAATTATGTCAGTAAACTTTACCGACGGAATACTGACGAAAAGTTTGGTCAGTAAATTATCATCAATCGCTTTGTCGATGAACAGTCACCGATAGAATTACCAATGTCCCAGTCCGTCGTTAACAATACCGACAGAATATTCCGTCGATATTAGTGACAGATTACCGATGAAATCTTCCGTCATTATATTTTATGACGAAATATTTCATCACCAATAAGCCTAAAAATGTACATAACTACCGACATAATATTTCGTTAGTAAATCTAATGACGGAAGATTCCGTCGGTAATCCGTTACTAATTTATAATTTTTTTTTTAGTTTTTTGTTCCCAGTTCTTGCCTACCTGTATCAATTAATTTAATTCAATCTGTATCAAGAAACCCAATCCATTTCAGAATCCAAATATAAATATATAAATATTAATCCAAATACATATCAAAATCATGCAGAGGAAGGATGGGGAGAATAATTGTTGTCAGAAGTATCATCTCAGCTATCTTTTGCAAGCATCTGTACCATGAACTCCCTCATCCGTGCCACCTCCTCCTCGAGCTGCCTCGTACGTTCATTCTGTGTCATAAACTCTCGCATTCGTGCTACCTCCTCCTCGAGCTACCTCGTACGTTCAATCCCGTGCTGTACTTGGCGCCGAAGCTCATCGACATCGCTATGTGAAGGTGATGGAATTAGAAGAGGAAGATTTGTACCTTCCTCCACGTATGTTGTAGTCGCTTTGATTGTTGTTCCTCTTCCGATCTTCTAATCTGTGTCCCGACCCTTTCTTCCTTCGTGTGGTCAGAGAACTGAGGAAAAATAATAATTGTCTTTCTCTTACTCGCGTATTAACGTGTGAGTATGTGTGTGTTCTGATTATGAACATAATACTAATATATATAGGCTTCAAAAGCTAATATTATATTAATATTTGTAGCTCATTAATTTAATTATACTTCTAATTGGCTTCTACATCAATTAGCTCATAATATAATAAATTAATCTATTGGGCTACTTTTATTTATCAATTAATTGACCCAGTCAATTAATTCCAGATAAGTAACATTATTAAATAATGCAAAATACATTAATCTATTAATAATGATTTTTGAGAGACAATAAATAACTATAAAACTAATTGGGTCAGATCAGGGATCTAATACAAGAAATAAAGTTAGGTCTCAAATTAATTAATTATCTATGCTCAGCCCAGAGAAAAATTATTTAATAAACACAAATTCATTCCACTAGAGAATCTGTGCTGACTTACCCCTTTATTCCAACTTGAGCATGAGCTTATTTTAGACTTAATCGATCCCCGTATTTAAGATAGAAATATCCGTTAATTAATTAAGCCCACTAACAGCTTAAATTAATTAACATCTTATTATATTCCTGAGTAGTACCACTCAACCTTATTAACACACATAAACTTAATCAACTGACCGAGTTTAATGTGCTAATCCTTACGAGTTGCTCAGAGAATATTATGAACCCATTGTACTAGGATACGGTTGCAAGATACAGACAACCAGTCTGAGCCACAAATGACTATTAGCACCCAAGATATGTAGATCTGATCGCGATGACGTTCACCATAGTAGGTCAAAGTGATAGATAGCCAAATGCACTCAACTGAAGTCTTACCAAGCTTAAGACCAGTTAAGTCACCGAGATATTGGTTCTGCACTAGTGGTTCTCCAATAAGGTTAGTCAGGGAAACAAATCTCACTGTGATCCATCAATACACCACCTAAAGTGTACTAGTAAAGACAAGCAGCCAAGACAAGTCACTTCTTATATAAACTGTAGCTTAAAACGACAACTTATCATTAAGTTGTCTCAGTTGTGATAATTGTTTATATATTGTCAGTTCAATCAATTTGTGTAGTCTTCTGTGATACCCGACACACTACACAAATCTAACTTTTATACAAGATAAAGGATTACATGTGCAAATATATATATTTATCAGATAGGAGAATAAAATAATTGTAAGGACAAAACAGATTGTATACAAGCATAAAATTTGCTTCCAGTATACAAAATCCCAACAGATAACCCAAAAGAGGTAGAACCACGGGCGGCGCTATTGAATAAACTACTTTCGTCTTCTCCACGAACGTACAAACGCCTCTTCTTATCATAAGTCTTGTCCAAGTTCAAGTAAATGACATTTTTGTCGGCGTCAGGGGCTTGTTATGCAGCAGCTGCCTCAACCTCATTCTAAAATGCATAAAAAAGAATTATTCATTAATAATAAATGATAGGTAATATATATAGATATATCGGATATCCTATTAAAATATATAAGGAATTTGAATACTTATATAAATCATCGCCGCCTTCTCAGTGGAAAATTTGCCTTTTTTTATAATGGAGGCTCTTGAAAGTCTCGAACACGATGGACTCTAGTGAACATCCCCTCTCGGCGGACTATTGATCACACGTATAAATAAAATTGGGTCAAAACAAACACATTATGAATAAACACTTGTTAAAAATAATACTTACCAAAGCCCGAGAGTACTGCAAGCTGGAACGGGACCCTCCCCTGTATTTGCTGATCCCGACACCTGACTCTGGCTCTGAATACCTATAATTAGACGCAGTGGCCGACTTCATTTAGGGCGACCCACCTGTCGTCAATAATGTAAAGAGGCTTTGCTGGTCATCTTTATTTTATATCATTGTGTCAGCCACTAAATCGTCTAGCTGCCTTCTTTTGCAATATCTGATAGACCGCCTTCTCCCATTCAGGAGGCCATCGAAAGTATTTCTACAATTTACAAAATGTAACATGTTAAATAAATTGAAGTCTTAATTTCTATTTTAATACAAAATGTAACATGTTAAATAAATTAAAACCTGCCTTGAATTCTTCAAAATACTGCTCTTTATTTTCTGGGGGGGTCAGCTTCCAAGTGAATCCAGTCGGATTATTAATGAGCTTGAAACATTCAGTAATTGTATGAGCAAATCTGGAAGGCTCAAGCAATCTCCTAAAACATAAATCAGTTTTTAGAGTTGAATTGCAAACAGTTGATATATTCAAACAAAAAGAATTGGTTACAACATACCCATCAGTAGAAATTCTCAAATGAGTGCCTGCTATCAACGGTAACAGAGCTTGCCTCACCAACATAAGTTGTGAACCCAATGGGTGGGGTACCAGGCTCAGGAGATGGAGAGACTCCACGGCCAGCTGGAGCTGATATCGTCCTGCCGCCACGACCTCTCGGAGATGTCATGTATCTGAAAACAACAAATAATTAGTGTTCGAAAACAATAAAACAATGAAAACAAGTTAGCAGATCTGTTATATATGAACCTGATTAAACCTGTAATTATTACTAGTTGTCACTAAAGTTCTCCTCTACTGAGATCACTACATGTTCTTCTTCACCATCTCGTTCATCAACAACTTCATCATCGATCTCTGTCGTTTCACCTCTTAGATGAATTAACGATATATCACCTTATATAGTCGTGTCACTCCATAGAGGCAGGCTAACTATGTCATCCTCTTGAAATGCTTCATCTAATGAAGAGTGAGTGGGAAGTTCTATCTTAACTCTCGGTTTCACTTTACATGCTTCCAGCCAGTCCTTCTTAGATTTGTTCATACTATGATAAGAACAATAATATACTTGATGAGCTTGTTCCGCCATAACAAATAGTTCATAGTTTCTAAGCGACTTTGTTTGACTGATAGAAACCAACTTAAACTATAGATGTACATAAGTCCCTCAAGCGGTTGGGTCAAACCACTCACACTTGAACAACATCGTTCGTTTCATTGGTAAACCAGGATACTCCACGTCACACATCTCCACCAGTTGCCCATAATAATCAAGTGCATTTGAACCATAATTCTGCCCTTGTATACAAACACCACTATTCATAGTGGATTTTCCTACCCCATGTGTTAATGTATGAAACTTATACCCATTCACAATATATCCAGGATACGTTTTACCGCTCCTAATGGGCCTTTTGCTAGATCCTTAATATACGGATTCAACTCATTGTAATAAGGGGAGTAAGCTTAAAAACAACAAGATAGTTAGCTTTGAGAATATGTATGTTTCACAATAGCAATAAACGAGATGAATCTTACATATGATCTGAACCAAGCTCCAAATTCTTGCTCAATCAATTTCCCAAATCATCATCATCATATAAATTTGGATTGCGACGCCGTATATCTTCTTCAAATAAGCTTCAAATATAGAGATTTAAATTATTAGGTATTCAACAATTTCCAAAAAAAAAAAAAAAAATCAACGTCCGTACTGTTGACACTCACTTATGATATTATGTAACCTTATTGCAATTAAGCATGATTTACAAGTGAGCAGTTGTGTATTCCTTCTGATCAAGATATCTCATTGTCAATGTGCCAATTGGACGGTCTGTTGGAGTTAATTTTGAGGGCACATCTACGTTGTCAACGCTGGGCAATTCATGTTCAACATCGCAATTACGAGGCATCCTCTTCATCCTAGTGCTGATAGAGTTAGAAGATATAGTAAGATTTTTGCAAAACCAATAGAGAACCAAGAGTTCCCTCTGGTAGAAACACAATAGAAATCTACCAATAAGTTACCTAAAATTATCAACTTCCGAAACTCGGATATGTACTTTATTAGTGAGTTTTTTCCCTAATTCTAAATAGAATCAATACTAATAAAATATGCAAGAATAGTTCAAAATATTAAAGCCCGAAACATAAAGAAATGGAGTTACAGAAAATCAACACAATTACCATTACCTAAAACAAATAGACTTGTGCATAAAGACATAACAAGACAAATCATGAAGCAACGATAAGCCTGAAAATGAGGTTTTTGAGAACAAACACTTAAGTACGTTCAAAATGAGGCCTTCACATAAATACATTTAATTTTCAATTCAAAGCACATTTAATTTTCAATTCCCAAAAAAGAACAACATAGGCATAGCATAAGCTTCTCAAAGGGGGTATGATAAGACAACCTTTGTTGAGCTTCTCCTATATTTAAGAATAGATTTCACAGAAGAAGTCAACATCAACCAATGGTTTGTTCTTGAAGCACGTTTCCAGTAAAGCCTTTGAAAAATGTGTTACATTTATTCCCATTATTTGAAAGCACATATTGAAGTTTTATAAGATGAAGTATTAGACTTACCATCAAATTCGCCAAAGCAATTCCAATAATATCTCGATTTGTTGCAGTATCTAGCCCTAAAAGCAAGTTGTTGTTTATGTCTGAAGCCTTAGATCGCGGGTCTTCCACACACTTCCCGTTAACAACACCAAACAAGCTGTGACTTTAAATAACTTCTGTTAAAGAAAGAATGGGAAGTAAACCAGTGATAATATTTTAGAGTTTCCAAATCTCCGATTCCCTGTTGGGGGCCAAATCAAGGATTCTTCCCCAACTCGAGCTCCCACACTGGTGAGATTAAGTATTCGGCAAACCTCAATATTGACGGGCAAGAGGGCGATTGACAAAAAATCAAAAATCAGCTGGGAAGAGGGCGGTTGACGAAATGGGGAAAGTGAGCAGCTGTAAGGGACCCAGGCTTTCCAAAAATATTGCTATAATAAAGTATTAAATCATAATTATTAATTAAAATTAAAATTAAAATTTAAAGTTATAATTAATTATTTAATCGTAATTATTATTGTATTAATTTCATAAAATATTTTTTATTTAAATTATATTAATTTTTGAGATAATTTTAAAGTGTTTTAAATTATATGTTAAAATGTGTAATTATAAATCTTTTATTTAAATTATGATAAATCATATTATATAATTTTTAAAATTATTTTAAGAAAATATTGAAATTTAGAACTATTGTACATATTTGAATAAATGACAATGGATAATCGACAACGTATTTGAGTAAAAGGACAATGGATAATCGAAAGCGGAGGATGAATTTTGACGGAGCATTTAGTAATTAGAGTTATGTTAATATATCTAAAATAAATACATACATAAATATATAATTTATTAACATAATAGTGTAAATAAAAACATCCATTTAGAGAACACTAGCATACTAGTAATAGCTTACACAATTATCCCTTAACTTATGAGTATTTTCACAATTATTTGTACAAAAAATTAGGTTATTTAATTTATGAGTTAATACAGTAATCTTAGTTGGATAATTATTTATTATTATGAATAGATAAAAGTATATATTGTAAATTAGATACGGTAGTTCTTGTCTCAAGGGTTTTATTGAAGAATTTATCAGTAGGTAAAACATAATAAATATAATCAAAAAATTAAACTAATTTTACTAACGGAGTATCCGTCACTAGTAAAAAAATTATTCCGTTAGTGAAAACAAAGAAATTTAATTCAAAATATTAAATTAGTTATACTGATGGAATATTCTGTCAGTAAATTACCAACGGAAAAATCGTCGGTATTTTGTTGGTAATGACGAAATATACAGTATGTCGGTATTCCGTCGGTAATAGCCGACCCGTGTTTTAATCCGTCGGTAATTCTGGAATTTCTTGTAGTGAACCTTGAAGATTGTTATCTTGAGGTTGAGTGATAAATTATAAATAATCCTGAAGATGAGACTGACCCATAAAGGTCAAATGTCCTTGAAGGTCAAATGACTGTACTATTTTTTCCTTTCTAAGTTTTTTCCCAAATGGTTTTCTTAGTTAAGGTTTTTAATGAGGCATCCAATGCAACACACGAATAAATGAGTCATTGAAATTGATTCACAAAAGTGTCAATGCATCAGATGATCTCCAAAAGAGTGGCGGCATCAAAATCCAACAAATTCGCTTAAGTGATGATCTAGCAGATTCTTTTATGAATACATTACCAACGCCAACATTCAAAAAGATGGTACACAAGATCGATATGTGCCGACTCAAGGATCTACAATGACTATATTGAGGGGGAGCAGTTGTACTCTTTTTCCTTCGACAAGTTTTTATCACAGTGTGTTTTTCTGGCAATGTTTTAACGATGTTACAGTTTCTTTTAGGGATGACCAATTAAGGAGAATGTTGTAAATATATTATAATATTGTATTTACCATATATAGTGATGACCGTGTAAACTCTAAAGTCCATAAACCCATCTGTAACTCTATAAATAGAAGTCTTTGGTACTCATAATAATATACATCTCATTCTCGCTCTCTCTATTATATTCTTCTTCTCTTTAGTTTATAGCAATGATAAGTTTTTTATTTTTACTTTCATCGCCCTTAACAGTTTTACTGTTCTTCCTAAGGTCACAGTCGTTGATAACGGCCCCAGACAATAATAACAATTTAGATTAACGGGCTAAACGGATATTGGACTCTAGATTCCCAAATTTGATTTGTTGAATTTTCAAATTATTTGGGCCTTCGAAATTTCTGATGAAAGAATTTTTATCACATATTACAAATATTAAAAATAGAGATTATTAAATTGGAAAGATTGATGGTTTGGAGGACAAAATAGAGACTCTGAATTAAACTTTGTTTCCCCACAAAAAGATATTTCCAACATGATGACACCCATAATAAATAAATAAATAAATAAAAAGTTGGGTCCGAATTTAATTTTAATATTGGATTATTGTTGCAGTCACTTTCACATTTAGCAGATTATAATATCATGACGATAAAAAGTAGTTGTCACAAGAACAAATGAATGAAATATGAAAGTCAAACAAGATTTAAAAAATAAATTAGTGGTTTGTTAATTTCTTAGCTAAAGTTGATCATCCCCATCCACAAGTTAGCATGTCACCCACAAACTTGGCCTCCCCCCTTTTCCCCATTCACACATTTTTTGAAGACTTTGAATTTCAATCTACCGCTACTTCGTGAATTGCTCTCGTTAATAATATACTTTTACCAAATTATTTAAACTATGATATTTAGATAATTTTTATACTTGTAAAGAAAATCATGGAATTAAGCTTGAGTCATCTCTAGTAATGATTCAATTTCAACGTACAGCACCAGTGGTCTAGTGGTAGAATAGTATCCTGCCACGTTATAGACCCGGGTTCGATTCCCGGCTGGTGCATTTTATTTTTTATTTTTAATACGATTTAACTATATTCATATATTTATGTGTTTAATATTATATTAGCTCGTGCATTACTTAAAAAATGTATATATATTATTGACCAGTAGTTAAACTCGAAAGATCTTTTAATCCACTATAAATCTTTTAAACCTACATTCTTTAATTATTAATTAATATATACACACTGCTAATCTGTCAGCAGCTTAATTAGTAATAAATTAATTAGTATTAAAATAAAAACAATTGATTGCACAATTATTAAATTTAAATCTTCATTTGTGTAAATAATGGTTTGAACAGTCATTAAACACGTACAAGTGATTGTTTATAAAGTCTTGAATTAATTTGACTTTCGGGTTAAATAAATAAGTACATTTTATTAGTAGTTAGAAGTCACAACCAATCGACAAGGTTTCCTCTAAATTAGGGTTTCTTCTCTACTAATTAAGACATTCATTAAAAACATATACTCGGATACTTATTATTGATTCAAACACAAACTTATTACAATAAAATATATTACAACTCAAATGTACAGAAATTATGATTTCGGGTATATTAATAAAATACTATACTAACTATATGTATGACAACTGATTCAACGATCAGGGTTGGATTGGGAAAAAAAGGGTTCATAGTTAGGTTTAGGGTTTGTTGCTCATTGCAGTATACTAAATGACGTACTCCATGATAAAGACGTGGTACCCTTAACATCATCAACATGATTACTAAAAGAAAACCCCAAAACTATTTCTAGGGTTATTGTTGATTTGTTGCAAAATTACTACTCTGTATTATAATATATAATCCGAGATCGATCCAGAGTTGAGAATGAGAACGGAATCTATATTTATGGAAGTGCAATTTTACAATTTCGGATGAACGAAATTGAGATTTTTAAAAAAATATAAAGAAAATTCAAATTAGGTACACAATTTGAAGAGGCGTAGATCCTCCTCTTGTGTTATTAAAAATAATATTATTATTAAAAAAAAAACACTTCTTAAATAGAATTTATAACATACAGTTAAATCTCGATAAAATAATATTCGATAAAATAATAATCTCGCTAAGATAATAATTTCTTCCGGTCCCGATATGGATCAATGCACTAAAATAATGTTCGATAAAGTAATAAACTCATTAAATGAATATTTTTTCTCGGTCCCAAGGTTATTACTTTATCGAGGTTTAACTGTATGATTAATCTTATAATTTTTCTCTTTTATATGATTTGTTGTTAAAAAAATAAAACACTTGCACCTCAAATAATATTTTTTTCAGAACAAGTCCCTACAACATTAAAATATTATAAACCTAGACATAATAATTATTGTTACGGCGTTAATGGTTGGTCTATACTTCATTAATTTTAAATAGTAGTGTAGTGGATTCATGTAAGTGGTGATGTTAGACTTCTTGGCTGTTTAGTGATTCAAAAGGTCGGGATTGCAAAGTGTGACATTTGGACAGCTAAATGTGTATAAAAGTTGGAATCAAATTTATTTAATATGATTTGGTCCCAATGTGTGATTAATTTAATGTGGGAATCGAGTAATTATTGACCCTAATTGGCCCATTCCTTTGGACTTTGGGGTATTGTGCCAAAGTTGCTAATCAGCAATTTTTAATTGCAATTAATTAAACACTAACACGTGAATTCATGTGAAGATTGGCCTTTGTGTCGCCCTAATCAGCTTTTAATTTATTTACTTTGGGGTATTTATTTTATTTTATTTTACTCCCCCGTCCCAAATATACTCCCTCTGTCTCGAATATATATGTCTATTTGCTTTTTCACACATATTAAGAAAATATTTAAAGATATGAAAGTTAGATAAATATTGGTATTGAAATATGAGTAAATTACTAAAAAGTTAAAGACATAATTGTATTTGTTATTAGAAAAGTTGGATAAAGTAGTCTTTTTCTAAATTCTCACGTTAATTAGACAAATTAAAGTTAGTGAAAAATTTAGTTAAACACAAAAAATGTTAATAGACATATAAATTTGGGACAGACGAAAAATGAAAGTAGACATATATATTAGGGACGGGGGAGTATGTCTCCTTTCTATTTCCGTCTGTCCCAAATTTATATGCATATTAATAATTTTTTGTGCCTAATTAAATATTTCACTAATTTTTAGAAGTCTAATTAATATGATAATATATAAAAGACCATTTTATCCAACTTTTATAATAGCAAATACAATTATGTTATTAATTTTTTAGTAATTTACTTTAATTTACTCATATTTCAATACCAACATTTATCTAACTTTCATATCATTAATTTTTTTCTTAATATGTGTGAAAAGTCAAATAGACATATATATTCGGGACGGAGTGAGTATTATTTAAAAAGATCAGCTTACATAGTTATGAACTTACGATTTGTTTTTGTAGTTAAGCTCTCACAGAGATATATGTTCGATATGATCACAATCCAATTATATAGTCTTGTTAATTAAATAAATTTTATACCGTGCTCTTGTTAATTCGAAAGATGTGATACTTTATTCGAGCCTATTATCCACATACAACTATTAAAGTCTTTGAGTTGGGATCATGATACTTTTAATGACTATAATGAAAAATTAACATAGTTAAATAATCCTAGCTATTTTGTGTTGGCATATAGATATATTTGAATTTAATATTATTTTATTACTATAAAGGTAATTCCTTAAGGATTCATAAAAAAGTAGAGAATTTAATAATGTAACTGCTGTTGGATTGGGACATGATTTTTTATCAATAAGAAAAGTAATCTTATATAAGTAAAGTATTCTTATATTGAGTTCAATTAATGTATCCCTTAATAATAGTACAACACAAGTACACAAGCTGTAACTGTGATTTAGACACCTTAAAAGACTCTTCTTTGAAAAAAATTGCATTTTATCAAGATTTATAGTTGCGTAATACAAATTAAGGATTTATTAAATTTAAATCGACCATTACGAGAATTGAACACTAGATCAACTCTAGATCAACCACTCACGCAAAAGTGAAAATACCAACTAGACCTAATGTGGGCGTGAAAATACCAACTAGACCTAATGTGGGCGTGGCAGTGAAAATACCAACTACACCTCATGTTGTCAATGTAATATTTCAATTAAGGAGACAGGCCTAATGTGGGCGTGGCAATTATAATTAATTAATTAATTAATCCTGCCATATATAATCAGGAGCCATTATCAAATACTATTAGATACATATAAGAAATCACAACCAGTAGAAAAGTAATAAGATAATTAATTGCAAACCATCATTTTATTATATTATTCCAAACTGCTGAAAAATAAAAACTAAGGTCTAATATACATAGAAATAAGAAAATATATCACTACACAACCCTCTTAACACATACATACTTGTATATAACATCATCTTCAAATCTGCTCCATTATTGATTCTTTTTTCAAGAAATTTTACCGCATCTCTCAATATGAAGGTCTAGGGTTCCAAGAAGCATATGCATCATGATTCAAATGCCCTCCATTTGCCAACAAATTTGGTGTCAAATTATAAATTGGCAAAGAGGGATCTCCCATCCCATGATTGGGCTGCTGCCCCATCCCGGGCGGCGAATCGGTTGCGCCACCTCCAGCCGCCGCAGCTGAGCCGCCGGCCTCCTCCTCCTCCTCAAGAGGCAATCTTTCATAAGTAGCATTAGCAAACGTCGCGGCAATCACCATAACCGGCCCTGCCGCGATCAGTGGCCCCACCACGCTCCCTCCGACGACCTGCCCCTGCCCGCCTGCTAAATAAACTGTCAGGCCGGTCGCTCCGGGTGGGGCCGGACCGGGGAGAAAAGCCCCAGTCAGGGAAAGAATCTCAAACCGGCCCTGCAGAACAACGGCTGAACTCGGCGCGGCCGGCTGGCGGATTGTGACGTTTGTGACGGAGCCGCTGCCGCTCAGCACGCAGACGCCGCGCTGGCGTCGGCGGGCGAATTGGGCGATGCTCTCCGCCACGTCGGTCCCGCCAGCGACCTCCATGACGTGGCTCCGGAGCGCGTTAGGGCTGTCCCGGGTCACGAAAATCGGCGGTTTGGACTTGTTCTTTGAACCGGGAGGCCGGCCGCGAGGGCGGCGCGTGCCGATCTCGACCGCGCCTTCCTTCGGCTCGTCACCCCCGTCTTTGTCGTCGTCATCCTCACCGCGGCTGCTGCTTCCGCCGCCGCTCTTTTCATTGATGGATAGCTCCATCTCCCTCTTGTTGCCCACTAAAGAAGCTGGGTCGGATCCGGGCAGACCCACTTGACCTCCGTCCCACCACCGGTTCGCCATGCTAGTTTTCAATTCTCAACAAGAAAAGAAGTTCTTAAAATCAAGAAACCCTAAATTTTAAATTAATGGAAGAAGCAAATCAGATCAAGATTTTCTTGAGCCCTAAAGAGATGACTGTGAAAGGGATTAAAGAAAACAGTCAAGAAAATTAGATACAAATTTGTGGGATTATGCAAAGATAAAAATTAAGATAATGAAGAGAAATATAAACTATATAGTAAGAGATCTGAGGATTACATATATTAATTTGAGAAGACAATAAGAAAAGTTGCAGAGAGAGAATCAAGTACTAAGAACAAAGGAGGTGAGAGAAGAATACATTGAAAAGCAGTGAAGATATAAACTATGTGATTATGTCTTTTCCAATGTATATCTGAATGTATGCTTAAGTTTCTTGCATATTTTATAGAAACCCTTTTGTCTCTCTATAACTCTGTATGTATATGTATAATAATGTATGTGTATGTAGTGGTTTCTGTGAGTGTGTGTTTGAATGAGTCTGTATAGAAATTAGGGTTTTGAAAGTGGGGTTGCGTGCAAGTTGGCAGGTGGTGGCCATGTCGCTTTCTCATGTTCCAATATACATTAGATTGACGAAGGTGCCTTGATCAACATTTTGGTTGCATTTGAATTGTTGGGATGAAAGTACCGATAATTCAAAAATCTCAACGTATCATATTGTATCCCAAATCGAATATACCACTGCTATCACAACAATTATATATCTATTTATAGTTTTTATTTCTATATTTTCTAAAATAACAATTATTGTACTGTATATTGATTTTATAAATGCATAACTTATTATATTCACGTATAGCATTGAGATTTAAGTATTAATTTCTTTATTTTGAATTTTTTTTATTTTACATTTAATTATATAGACAACCAACTTGTGATACTCTAGATTTTTCAAAAATGTGTCTTGTAAAAGTGCTATCTAGATTAGGGGTAATCATATGATTAATTAATAATGATGAAAACCAGAAAGAGGAATAAAATATGTGTTAAAATTTGTGCATGTCATGCGTACTACTAATAAAATATGTAAACATTCAATTTTTGCATTTTGGGGGTGATGTAATGTATTATGAAATCCTTTGTTAAATGTATTTATTATTTGGCATCGTGTTTCACGCAGCACTTGTCCAAGAGTACAATGCTAAATTTTCCTATGCACAAAATAATTTGGATGTAAACTTTAACTTCTTTTACTAGTGATTTATTTTATTTTTACTATATAAGTTACCAATGTAGGCGCTTTTATTTATTAATTAAACAATGAAATTATGTGACATCTCTCTATTTTCTAATATGAAGTCTTTTAATGTACTTAGGTTCCGTTTGAAAGAGCTTATCTGCAACTTATTTCAACTTATTATAAAAAATAAGCGTTTTTGCACGCGTTTGAGAAAAGTTATGAAAACAACTTATTCTAAAAAAATAAGTTGTTTTTTGGTTTATTTTCATAAACTATTCCTAATAGCTTATGAAAATAAGCCAAAAACAACTTATGAGAAATAGATCATCATATCAAATCCTCATATAATAATTTTTTAAACTATATTTTGTTTTATTTTTCTAATTAAGTATTTATATATAAATGTATCCAAACGCAACAACTTATTTAATTTAAGCTCTTATAACATAATCACTTATATCATAAACAATTATGGTATAAGCACTTATTTAAACTGTTTTCTTAAACGGGGTCTTATTTATTTTAGAAAGTATAATTTAAATAAATATTTAGGAAAAAAAGATTTAATGGATTGTTTTTCAGGAAAAAAACATGCATTTTAGAATAAATAAATGCTTCAAGTTTCGTGAATTTAAAAATGAAACATCATCTTATCTGTTGGGATGAAGATTCAGTAGAATTATATTTTATAGATTTGAAGATCCCAAAACTTCTAGCTGAATGATGAACCTTCGATTATGTAATAGCTTAGTTTGAGTTCAGCATGTTAGAAACTCAGTAGGCTAGAGTTCAGTAGCTGCGAAGTTCAGTAGAAGACCTTGCACTCAGCTGATGAGCTCAATATCGAAGAAGTTAGTTGGTCAGCCGACCACCAACTGAATCTGCATAGGAATTCGTGCTCATGCACTGAATGCTCAGAAGAACGTCAGTCGAAAGTCACTTCAGTTGAAGGTCTGAGAATTCAGAAGGAGTCAACCTTGATGTTTGACAAACCTCACCTATCAATCTACCTCGACCAATAAGGAGCCGACAACACTTTATCTTTTCTGACAAAAGCTGCTCCGAGACTGAAAAAGAGGCGTATCTCTACAGTACACCTACTCATCAACGTTCAAATTGAAGGAACCGTTTTCCTTGTCGTTTCGACACGTGGCTAGGCCCCCCCTCTCCAACGGATCTATTCACAAATCGAGCGCTATATATAGAGGAGAGTCTTCATGCAGAAAGACACCGAGAACCAAAAGCTTTCAACGCTCAAACGATCTCTAGCAAACTCACTGCATATCCAGCGAAGAACTTGGACTTAGATTAGAATCTTTTTAGTTCTTCTCTCTAGAGAATATTTGTTCCCCTTCTCTTATCTAAGCTAGCTAATTGTAATATTCATAGCTTAGAAACCCCGAGAGAGTTCACATTTTGTGAAAACGTTCTTATTGTAAGAACTTCCTCATAGTTGAAGAAGCCTCAAACTCTTTAAGTTTGAAACCCTGTAAAGTCACTACGACTATAAGTAGAGAATTTGTCATATGAACATATCACTGAGACTTGCTCAGTATAAACATCAAGTTTGTATTTGTCATGTGAACAGATCACTGAGACTTGCTCAGCATAAATAATACAAGTATCCTGCTTTGGTTAGGACAGTGAATGTAGGAACCACTTTAAAAACTTGATGTGTTGATTTACTGTTGCTTTTCTTAACTGATCATATTGCATAAAACTGTATTTCGTAAAACTCAACAGAAAACCGATTTTCCAACCAAGACTTTCATAGGGCCTACACTTCCACACACAACTTTGATACTGAACGACTGTTCGACTGACATAAGTCAGTAGAGCTGAACTCAGTAGAAGAAATCTTTGGCCACGCGATCTGAAAGCATATCTGGCTATCTGACTCAGTTCAGTAACACACTCAGCTAGAGCTGACTTTTGCGTTTGAGAAAAAGAATATGTATTTAGGTGTATTTCCTCCCCCCCCCCACCCATCCCCTCTACACCTGAAGCACGTCTCATGACCAATATTATCGTATTAAATTATTGTTATGATTATAAACTATTATACTCATGATGAACATGGATTTGATATGATTCACACCCAAAATTAAAACATAAAGCAAAGCCGATGAGTGAATTAAAATAAGTACTTTGCGTGTATGAAAGTAAAAGTTAGATAAAATAAACTAGTGATTAATCTTTTTTAAGTAATATATTTATGTATAGTTAATTGTGTTTATGATCATGTGTGAAAACAATAAATTATATGATGTCCAATACAAACTCTCTAGAGTATAAAGTCTCCCACCTACTAAAAAGGTGAAAAAGAATTTAAAGTAAATTATTTTTCCACGATGAGAGTATCTGTAAATCTTTAACCGTTATTTGATTTGAGCATTTTGGGTGTAATAGTTTAAATACAGCGTTAAAAATGTAAATCATATTAAGTTAATTATGTATGATAAGCTCATGTTTCGCGTCATTATAAGAATTGGAACTTATGACAAAGCAATTAACTCAACTGTTAAGTAATCACTAAATGAAAATAAAGTAAATTTATTGTTATAGATGCGAGTCTAGTGAAGGAAACAATAGGTGGAAACTCTCTCATCCATCAAATTCAAATAGACTTCCACTAGAATCAATAGTTTAACTAAACCACGACCTAATTCTTCGCTTTCCTTTCGGCAAAAGTTATTCAGCTTGATAGTTCAAAAATCAAACTTGACGAATCACGAGCCCTGCAGTTTAGTGGGTTATTAACCTATGAACACACGATTTTTAAATTGATTTAATTTTATACATAACTTTCAAAACACTCATACATATCCCTTTTAATTTATGAAATTTATACGGAAAAAAAAAATCTTCTTAATCTGAGACCAAAATATTTACATAGTTTTGTGTCAAAATGGTATTGTTTCTCTGATCTAGCCGAAATTTCCTTTGATGTACAAATTTTAACAATTTGAAAATTTATATATTTAAACAAATTTTTAAAATCATATGCAAAATTAGAATCGGTCCAAAATTTATTTACTTTGAAGCTAATAATCCTTATTTAGTTATAGATTTATTATTCATCTTTACAAGAGTAAATGGGTCGGAATTAAAACCCCTATCTCTCCTCCCCGACTTGATCAAAAAACGACACAATCTTGGAAAATATTTATTTGTGAATACGTGATAAATGCAAGTATAGTTTGAAACGGCAGCTCAAGAAAACGACCATTAAACACGACAGTACAAAATCCATCGACAACCATGCCAAGTAGACTTGTTGAATATGTTTCTAACCCACAATGTTATCCTTATGAGTTAAAATCATAACCGCTTTGCAAGTGCCACGTATCATTAGTAAGATGTGCGATACAGAAAGATGCACAATTTGAAATACGTAAACCTTTTTCGGTTCAACACCATTTAAATTAGGTCAATTTCTTGGGTCCAACTTGGACCAATTAGGATGTAATTTCAATGTTGAGATCTGACTTACGAAGGGATATATCACTTCCCTGGATACATCATTTCACTAAAAATAAACCTCGTACCATATAGACTTATATATATCTTGAGACTTTTGACTACCAACCTTGTCTAAAACCAAATCCAAAACAGAAGTCAACATTTAGCAGCTCATAAAATTCTTAGTAGTTTCACAGAGAGATGATTTAATCATAGAAACAGAAAATGATGACAAAGTCTATCGGCATATATGTATAGCAAGTTAGCAACATCAAACTGTTGGTATCGAAAGAATATATTTACACGAAAAAAAAAAAAAACTATCACGGACAAAATGGTTCTAGAACAGTATGGCTGTGACCCTTAACACATAAAGGGAGAGATATGAGGTCATAATTGCCAATACCTGTCTTTAGGCATGACTCCTCTTTTGGAGTTTCAGCACAGAAAGAATGTGAGAGAACACGTCTACGAGTATGATAAATTGGATCTCTGAGATGGCACTGCTGTCCTAATTTAACCATGCATGTAATACAAGAGAATCCTGCACAATGAAGGAGTAATATATCAGAGCAAAGCATCACTTTGATCCCTTTATTTTTAGTAGCATGTGGCAAACTCCAATGTTTTGTTATGGCGTTGGTGTAATGGAATATGTGTATAATATCGATCAAGATCCAAAAAAAAAAAAGCACTAATGAACTTCAGTATCAACACACATAGCAGTATCACATGAGGATGAACTAAGAAGGGGGTAATATTTTCTAAACATAAGACCAGATGGAGATGCTTGCATAGCTACTTTACGAACTAAGGTTATCATAAGGTAAAGATATATGTCAATTTGAGTTTTAATAAAATTAAAAACCGAAAGTCCATGATAAAAGTATCCTTAAGAAGTACAGTAAATGAAATAACTATGAATCAACAGGCTGGCTTTGGTGATGAAAGAAATGGAAAAATCAAGAGATAGGTGCTCACCTAATCGCATAATACAGCACAAAGAAAGCAAGCACAAAATATCCTGCAAGTTTGCAGGCTCTCTTATTTGATTTCTTTTCAAACACCTACACACGATCACCAACCAGACTTCAGGATAGCTAAATCAATAGGGAATCATTGACCACGAGTAACACAGAGAATTACAAGGGTCTACATAGTTTACCATTTTAAAACGATCCATCGTTCCTGACATAATTCCTCTTGACACATCCATTGCATTGCCCTTTTTAGTAAAAGTACAACCAATAAATAAGCACAATGTTGCAACAAAAAAGTGTTGACAGTTTTCTTAGTGCATCCATGAAATAAAATGCCGTGCTCAGATTAACATACCATTTGGTCTAGCATACTGTTGTGAGCCTGCACCTCCTCATGTATGTCTCCTGTCAACTGCCACAGGTTCGAGGAAAGAGATGATAATGTTAACTCGATACCTCAAAGAACCACCATAAACTAGTAGATCACCAATATAGGATAAATCACCTAATAGCATTATGTTATGCTGGGATCTTAGATAATTCTTCCTAGTTCACAGAAGTAGTTAATTAGCTACATAAACTTGGAGTAGCATCTCAATATAACAAACATGTGGAATCTGAATAGAACAGCTTATAATTTTCTTTGTTAAAGAAATGATTGGAATTTCAAGGTTATGCAAGCAAGTTTTGAACTGACAGTTGAAAGCTGAAATACACTCTAGTTTAGTGCCCAGAATAGTTTTTTCATTTTATCTTCTTACTATTTCTACATTTGCAGTGGAATACTATCCAGCGATATTTCACTGATCCTAAATTCATAAGATAGTGTAGTTTACATGGAACATATCAATGTTAGCAGTTACATACTCAAGATTTTTAAGTTCAGATGGCTAATTCTTCTAGTCCAATTCCACCTCTGATTTGAAAGCTAATATTAATCAATGTATCCTATATAGTTAAAAATGCTAAGAAAAAATAATAATAAGCTTCATCACAGACCAACTATGGAATTCAGCATCAGCCACCAGTTAATTCGAGTGTATTGACACTATGATATGCCATAAAACCACTGGCTAAGTTTGAAACTGTCACACTGTTTATAATTTTTCATGTATACATGAAAGTCCCCACTTAAGACCATTTCCATAGCACAGAGCTGGACTAAATTGGATCTTACTTCAACTGTTCAGCATATTTTCAGCTGGCTATAGCCTATATGGGGAGAAACAATATCATGAACATACAACGTAACGATATCATGACTAAAAAGACTATAACTAGAATACAACAAAAACCATAGAGGTTGCAAACCAACAATAACACAAGGAGACTGGATCCATCATCTCTTAGATTTGATTCTGTTGTAAACACATCGGGGTCGAGATGTGCATATTTACATGAAATTTGCTTTGAAATTATATCCAGTTAGAAGTAACAAATCAAGACCAAAAACAATATAAAATAACACATTAAGTAAACATAGAATGCATATTATCTTGGCCTAGATGAAGATTAAAAGATCCAAATCGTGCAAGTAAAATACAAAGTGAGAAAGATCTGGTTATTTAGGAAGGATTGTGTCTCACTCTTTTCAAGAAGCTGACTCTATCATGTAAACTATCCATAGTCTTCTCATTGTCGTGATCATCCATGCCACCTGAATATGAAGAAGAGGACCTGAGTCCACCCTCCTCAAGTTTATCTATGTTATCAAAAAGTGCAGACCTCGAACCTCTAGGATCCCTGTGCAGAAATAACATCATGAGAATGCATCAACAAGGAATGCAACTATAAGTCAAAATTTTCACATATATTGTAGTGAAGTGTTCTAAGTTCTCTTCATCCACTACAAGCACAGATCCATGGCTGGAAACTCTCTCCCAAATTAAGGGTGGAAGATGAAACAATCAACCTATGCACTCATTTAAATCCCGATTAATGGATCATAAGCAAAGAGGTAAGTATCTTATAAGATAATGGAATTATCTTTGTCACATAATTATTCCAGAATCTAGTTATGTTTTCTGTGATGTAGTTATATTAGTATGCCTTGTCCTACATTCTTTCGATTCACAATGAGACCTAGCCTACAGAACACCCCCAATTCAACTGTTTTCTATGTTTCGAACATCTATAGATTGCAAGCATTCTTTATGGTTCCATCTATCCATCAAATGTTGTTCATCCACCTCCCAGGCAAACCAGCAACATATAGTATAATTGGTATTCTCACTTGGTTGGTCTAGTGTTCAATTCCCGTTAGGGTCGATTTAATAATAATAATATTGATATCTACGACAGCTGAACTATGATGTCGACCACAGCTGAACTATGTCAGGCAGAATCCATTGAAATCAAACGAATATCAATTCGCATTGCATTGTTGGAGATCATTCATTTTCCTTCTTCCAATTTCACACAAATCCAATTGCTTAAAAACAACATAATCTACTCTATACATAAAAAGATGCCGAAGATTAATGTAGCAAAACAACATTTAACTTAAATAAATAAATAAAAAACGAATGCATAACGAAACACAAAGTAACGAAGATAATCACACTAACCTTCTATAACTCATGATAAATAGATCTAATAACAGCAAATCACGCTGCGTGAAAGCGATCAACGGAGAAATTGGGCGGAAATTGCAGATCTAATTCAACCTGTTTAGCAGTGAATCGACAACACCGCGCTCCGCATTCCGCTGTATATTCTAGAATTGTCTAATTGAGTCGTACCTTAGGTCCATGATTTTTGACACGGTTAGGTTTTTATTTGCGAGCCGTACAAATGTACAATTCTATGATGCGGTCTCTCTCCGATATATGCTGCTGCAGTTACACACAATTCCAGTTATAGTCGTAGAAAGTCTCAGCGGCTATGTTAATATTAGTTAATAAATTTCAAATAGTTTAAATATAAATTTACATACTCCCTCCGTCCCATAATTCTTGTCCCTTATTCCTTTTCGGGACGTCCCACAATTCTTGTCCACTTTCCTTTTTTAGTAAATTATTACACACAATTTTTTTGTGGGACCCACAACTTTATACCAATCTACACATAACTAACAACTCTCCTTAAAAACCGTGCAAAAAGCAAATTGGACAAAAATAATGGGACGGAGGGAGTAATAGGTAAGATCACCTTCAAATATAAAAGGAAATTAAAGATATTGTGACAAATTTGAGAATACTCATCAATCAAATCGAGAACTCGAAAGTTGGATTGTAAACAAATCATTTATTTATTTTTTATTCGATTGGATATTCATATTCTGATTCTAATAATTATATTAGAAAATTATGATATTTGATCTGTTGTTGATAAATATCTAATTAAGTGGGTGTTTGAAGTAGCTGAAGCTTATTGATAAGTACTGAAAGCGGCTGCTGAAAGCTGTTGATTTGAGAATTTATAGGTGTTTGAAAATAAGTACTGAAAGCTGATGAAAATGGAGAAAATATTATTAGGAAAACTGTAGATATCAATAACTTATTTTAAGTTTTTAAATAAAATATTCATTTTACCTTCAATGTTATTAAATAATTATAATTTATAATAAATAAAGAAATATTAATTTAATTTAATTTTATATTATATAAATTTATAATATATCATATTAACACACATATTATACTATTATATTTTAAATATTATTTATTTGATTAAATTCATAATAATAATATTTTTATATAATCTTAATAATTACGTAGCTAAGAAATAATTATTACTAAATGAAAATAGAAAAAAAATAATTTAAAATTCAAACTTTTCAGAACCACTATTTTAATTAATCTATATTTAATTATATTTAATTTTAATAATAATTATTTCATTAAACTCGAATAATTTATAAATAATAATTATCAAATAATTTTTATCAAATTACTAACTAATATATTAAAATATAATTATAATTAAGAAAAATATTAATTTTAAAATTAATGATTTTTTAAGAATTATAAAAATATTTAATATATAAAACAATCCAATAAATTAAATAAGTTGTAGCCGAAAGCTAGGTCATAACAACTTTAAGCAGCTTCTATATTTTGGCTATATTTGCCATTGGGTAGGTAATTTCTGCTGAAAATTGGTGTTCCAAATACTCCAACTGTAGCTGAAAGCGATAAACTGTTCCAAACATCACCTAAACACCACTTAAGTATTCCTAAACTCTTTATAAATGTAGTCCTCAAATACGAACAAACACTACCGAATACAAATCAACTTCGAACCAAATATTATAACCTTCCAAAAAAAAGGATCGAATAGCATAATATCAATATTGAATTGAATACTAATCAAATTTACTAATTGAACAGCAATCGATTACAAATAGTTTCACAATCAAATCGAATGTGCATTTGATCCGATTTGATTACAAGCCTGGTCGAAAGATAGTTTAGCTATCCATCCACAAACTCAAAAACATCAACCATATCAACAATGCAAAGACTACCAATTCACATCTCCTACAAGTATATCACCATCTAAGCTACGGTGCTACCACCACCACCACCATTGTAACAAAGGTGGGTCAAGCCGTCAAGGATGAAATTCACCACGAGCCTGCATCTGCCACTCCACACAATCTTCGAAGTCGAAGCTGTTCGTGCAGTCCAACAGCGCGTTTTGCTGCTGCTCGTACCGACATATGTAATTCAAGCCAACGAGCACTTCACTAACCGCCTCCTCTGTCTTTGCACGGTCCGCATAGTATAGCGTCTGCAGTAGAAGCACATTCGTCCTCGTCACAATCTGCTGCTGCTCGAAATTCCTCTCGCTCTGCCACCTGATCGTATTGTGAGCGAGAGGGCCGAGCCATTTGAGCATTTGCTCAAGCCTCTGGCTCCAATCATGAGCCAAGGGCGCGTCGAAAATGGCTATGTTTTTCGAGTAGGATTTTAACCTAGCCTTGAGTCTTCTTTTTAGGGTTGTTGGGAGCATGTGGTATAAATCATCCCTTGCTTCCTCTCCAACCAAATGAGGGTAGCATAGTAATTTCTCGATGATGATGATCACATTCGCGTAGTGAAGGGCTAAAGCCGAGCCTCCGACTGTGTTGGAAGGCTGGTTTTCAAGAAACCGGCCCTTTGTGTTGATCAAGTTGCATTTGAACCGGTTAGCCTCGCCATTTACGCGATCCTCATTGATGGGGCGGAGCAAACTACTCAAACGTGAGGCCGGGTTGTCACTTTTCGTGCTTTGATCATTGTAACTAGCATGATCATCATCATCATCTACCTTAGAAGCAGAGCTACTTAGGCTTAAACACTCCAAGAACAAACCGCCACATACAAAGTTGAAGTCATTCGGGCAAAACACGACTCCTTCGCTCTTTTGCAATCTGGTTTTCGGCCTAAAACTCGAAGCCCTTTTCTCCAACACCTCGTTAGGAGTAGCCCTAGATTTTCTTGAACTATTTTCCTTCCTAACCACATCTAAGTGTACCATACTCCCACTAAAACCAACTTGAGACCTGGAAGGGTTAGCCCTAGAAAGGGAATCACCAAACACGTGTATCCGGGCATAAACCGTACACGTTGTTCGTGCCAAAAGCTCAACAACCTTATCATAAGTTTGGTTCCAAAGTGAAACATCCTTGAAATGCTTAACATCTTGTGTTTGCCAAATCAACTTCTGCTCAAAAGCCTTCCTACTCTCTTCCAATTGATTTTGCTGAAACTTTTTAGTGGCTAATTCCAACTGATTCATAACTTCCATTTCATTATACAAGCTAAGAGTTGAATTTACAAATCTCTCCATCTTCCTCATCATACTCTCCATATCCTTGACTAAAAAACTAAGCTCATGAACTTCAATCACTCCTGAGATTACATCACCATACACATGCTCAAATCCCTGCAGAGCCGGGATTGTGCATTTCTTCCCTAGCCTCGAAACGACACCAGCAATTCTATTCAAATCATCTAGCTTCTCAACAAGGGCCAACTCTAAAAGCAATTGTTCATCACTAGACACTAGGGTTTTTATCCCCTCAGACTTTAGAATCTCATTCTTGAACTTTGACACATCTTGGTCAGTTAAAGACTTGTGTAAATTGATAATCTTGGACATCACATTAGCAACTTCAAATGACAAAATCCCAATTGTTTGCCTCTCTTGGGAAGCATGCTTTTTGTTCAAGGATTTTGATGAATTATCCAAATGTAAAGCATTCTTTAAATTGCTACTCACCTGATTCCCCATTTTCAAAATCCAAGCCTCAGCCACCATCTCTGAATTCCTTCACCAATAAAGAGCTGAAGAAGAGAATACCCAGTTCAGATCTGGCTACTAATTCTCCATTGCAACAACCAAATTAACCAATCATGCTTGCTCAAAACAGAAAGAAAGGGGAAGTTAGGAAAATTTCAAACACCCAAAACCCAGGATTGCTTTTTTAGCGTGAAATTGCCAATTTAACAACTAATTACACATCAAAAAGCAAAAGGGTTTTCAAGAATCACGAAGCTCTGTCACAACAAATGTGAAAAAAATGAGCCCAGAATCTGGAAAAAGAAATTAGATCGGTGAAAGGTGAGAACAGAGTGGCAAAAGAAAGAATGGAGGGAAAAGGTGTGAGAAGTGGCTTTGATTTTTTGATTTTGATTTTACGAGTTTTCCAAGGCTCTGCGTGTGTCTGTGGGAGATTTGTGCACTTTGACTACTTTTGTAATTCACTCTTTTGAAAAAGAAGAGAGAGAAAGAGAGAGAGAGCAGTTGGGAAGGATATGCCCCCTCACTGCTTCGAAGTTTGAGGTCTGCAAGCCTGCAACTTTCTCAGTGTTCCATTTTATTTTAGGTTTATAACTTTTCCTGCAAATTTACAATTTATTTTGCCATAAATTTTTTATTTTAATTTTTTAAATTCTGGCTGTCTGAATCCTCAAGGGAGATACCATTTTGACTAGGGGTGTAAGTGGTTCCGCTCCGAATCGCGAAATCAATCGGACCGAACTGAATCAAATCGAAAAACGCGGTTCGGTTCGGTTTCGCGGTTTGGTTCGGTTTATTTTTTTAGAAACTGTTTACATTCGTTTCGGTTCGCGGCTTTAAGAATTTTTGAACGGTTCGAACCGAACCGAACCAATATCCTTTTTTTTAAATTTTTTTATTTAATATTTGTCTTTTTTATATAAGAATATTATTGGATTTAGATATTAGATTTAAGTTAAAATCAATTCTAATCTATACAAATGAAGAAAAAGGAGTAACAATTCTATAATTGTGAGTTCGGAATGAGTGACATCCTATAAACTATTATTCTTGCATTATTTTGGATTTAAAAAATAAATAAAAAGGTGAACCGAGGAACCGAACCGAACCAAACCATTTATAAGCGGTTCGGTTCGGTTCCGATATTGAAAAATCCATCGAACCGAACCAAACCGAACCATTTCTATGTGTTTGGTTCGGTTCCTAAAATCGATAAAAAACCGAACCGAACCGTTACACCCCTAATTTTGACTTCTACATGAAATAATATTAAATTTTGATAAATAGATAAAATTTCAAAATTAATATTCTTCTATGATCCCGATTGATGATATTTAAGGAATTTTTAAGTTTAATAAAATAACAGAATAAGATATAATACATTAATATCATAATTTTAAAAATAATAATAATGACTAGTTAATATTAATATACCTTATTAAGTTAAATTCATTTTCTTAAGTAAATAATGTTGATTATTTTTAATAACTAAATACCGTTCATTATTTTTTAAGAAAAATAAATTTATGTTTCAGTAAATATGGCACTTAAATCAGCTATAACCTCTTTAAATTAACCTTATTGTTGAATTCTAAAAATACTCTTTAAATTTATTAATATTAATTACCTAATTAGGTAATACTATATTTTTAAAAAATAATAAAATATCATGGTGCTAACAATAATAGTAGTATTATTAATTTAAATCGACACTAGCAGAAATCGAATACTATATCAACTCTAAATCAATCACTTACGCAGAAATGAAAATACCAACTACACTACATGTAGCCAATAGATACTAACAATAATAGTCTAAGGAGGTTTTAGTGTAACTGGTCATGATTTTTATATTTTTAATGCGTTAATAGATGTCACAATCACAAACATTAACTTTTGCATGTAAATTACTTTATTGTGTAATAAAATATAAAATAAACACTATCTTCTAAATTGTTGTAAGAACGTTATGGATTAGATTAATACGCAATGATTTTATTACAATAAAAGTCACTTTATCAGATGGAAACTAATCGAAACGTGTATTGGTTTGTCAAAAAGGTTAGCAAAATAGTTGGAGTTGGTGACTTTAATTGTAATAATTACTGATAGATCCCAAAAATACAAGAACTAATGACAAAAAGGAAGAACGTGCAAGACCTAAACACTTGTATCACCTTAAGATCCTGCAAATCTCGATTTTTTTTATATTTTTTAAGAGAATAATAATTATTTTATTTTATTAAAATTGTAGTTTTGGAATCATCAAATTGTACTCCATGTGTCCTATTAGAAATAATCCATTTTTTTAGGTGCGAGAATCAAGAAAGTAATAGCATGTGGTGTAGATTGTTTTGACTTTTTAATATTTAAATGCGGTTCACACAATCTTTGTCATTTTCATAAATATATCATCTATAATGAAACATCTCGATTAGGAAAATGTGTCATTTCTAGTTAGATTGGGAGGATAATTTAATATTCGCTCCCACTTAAAGAACTCCCTTTTAAAAATAAGTTAATTTTAATATGTAACATTTATTTAATTATATAACGATTGCAGATTATTCTGGTAAAGTAACTCAAAATTATTAAGGTTAACCTGATATGAATATTTGATTGAATATGTGACAAATAGGAATATATGTAAAGACTAAAGTAAGCTATAGCCACATGGTATTTAGAATTTTGATGCCAAAAAAAGATAAAGAAACCGCTGAAAATGAAATAAAGTACGAAGAAACAAAACTATATTACAAGCAATTTAATTTCAACTTTAAAAAATCTATTCAAATTTGACCATTTCTACACGTAAAGTTCAAGTGGATGGGATTTTGAATATTGGATTTATTACATTAATTTCCTACTCCAACAGTGCTACAAACATAATTATATTAATGTGTTACAAGATCAATTAATTGTATTAATATATTACTTAAAAGAATTCATTAAATTCTGTGGGTAGCTGACCAACTATTTATGGTCCCTTTACAAGATAATTGAATATAGTTGCCAAAAACAGATTTGAAATAACCAAACAGCTGGAAATTGGAAAACTAATATCCATAGTAGAATTTTCCATGATTTGATTTCAGAATTCTCATAACGCGACAACCTTGAATAGTGACATAATTGTTTGAAATTAATTTCTGTACGGAAATGTAGATGGATCGAGTTATTGATCTTTCGAGGTGTGTCGTTTTACAATCATATATACCTCTCCTTTGGCCTTGCTTGTCTATTTTCCTTTTATGATTGTTCTGTTTAACTTAGCCTCCTTTTAAAAATAATATTTTAATAAAATTTAATGTATCCCATCACTTTTCATACAACTACTCACCGTACCCAAAATAAAAGAAGTTAAATCGGGCAGTATGTGGGAAATATTTTATAGGAGAGGTCAAGATTAAGAATTCAGGCTGCAATCGGAAGTTTAGTGAGATGGTGTGTGAAGTAATAACTTTTACTATATTAATTTACATTATGTAAAGTTGTGATTTTATACCATCTATTTTTTTTTTTTTTTTTTTTTTGAACCCGCAGCAGCTACCTTTGGTGCGCTCTGGGTTAAAACAACTTTTTTTTTTTTGATTTTATACCATCTTTTTTTTATACCATCTTATTATGATGACTGATTGTTATTCATGTAGATAGAGAGTTAAAACAAGTCATATTTTTCAAGTCCTTCAGATTTTCATAATTTGCATCTTTAAATGGTTCCCCATTAGGCCCCGAATTGAGCAAATTGTTAATTCTTTTGTCCAACAGTCATGTAGCCCACTAATCCAAAATTATACTTACTTGACAAGTTAGTAATATTGTACCACCTCCGTCCTAATATTAATAGCTTAAAATATATTATCATGAAAATTAAAAAAATTGTGTTTTAAAGCTGTAACAGTTAACCTCGTCAGATTATATTAAATTATTATTTTGAGTATTAATCATTTTTAATGTTTAAACGAATTTCAAATCAAATATAGAAAGACAGAAATACAGGACGTTATTAAGGGACATAGGAAAAATTTTAATTATGTAAAATGTTTATATATATCAAATACTTCTTCATCCTATTATTAACGCTATTTATTCTTTTTTAGGTGGTTCCACTATTAATGTTCCCAATACATCAATTTCACTATTAATGTTTCATTTTTTAAAATGACAATATTAACTCTACATTAAAAAATTAAATGAACCTCATTACTTACTACCCACCCCATATTCTAATACACTTTCCCTCTCTCCAAAAATTAAGTTTCTCTTTCACAAGAAATGAGGTGGGCCTCATTACTCAATACCAAACCCACATTCGTATACACTCTCTCTCAAAAAGTTTTTCTCTCACACGATTTCGCTCCGTTTCGCTCCAAACTCAAAAAAAATTTAATTTTTAACTTTTTGAAAACTTTAGATTATTTCTTTATTTACGACGTAAAAAATTCAAAAAAAAAATCAATTGCCTCAATTATGTCTTAATAAAATTTGAATGAATTCTTATTCTTTCTCACAATCATTTATCGAAAAATGTATTTATTTCTTAATATAATTAAAATTGTCATAAAATATACTCTAATAATGCATCGAATTTAATATATCGGTGATGAATGGATCCCACAAAGGACAGTGGAAGTTTGTATAATAATCGTTTTCCTTTTCAATAAATACAAGTCAAGTGGGACCACCCGAAAATAAAAACAAAATAAGTCAAGCCGAAAGAGTTTATAAATAATTTAAAATTTTCGTATATCCACAACTTTATGAATATAATAATTTTATGTATTTATTTTCTTTATATACATTTTGCTATTCATTTTTATTCCCAATCACACAGTTTAAGATAATAATAATAAGATATATAAGATGATAGAAATATAGGTCTTCAATAACAATATCTTTATATTGACAAAAATGCCCCTCCAAAATAGAGGAACAAGAAAACAAAGGTAAATCGGATAATATCATCTATCTAAGCTGCCTGTACAAACAAAAGGCCGAAACGGCGCCGGATCGTACGAAAACGGCGCGGCCGGGTGCTGCCACTTCTTCATGACCACCGCCGGTTTCTCCGTCGCGGTGGCCATCGACTCCTTATCACCGTTCGAGCAAGACTTGATCGCATCCGTCAGATTGTTCGGCGACTGAACCAACGGCGACAAAAGCGGTATCGCCACGTTCCACTCCGTCACCGGATTGATCTGTATCGAAGACGGCGCCCTCCTCTGCAGCCGGCTGGGCTGGTGCCGCCGACCGGATAGATTTCTGCTCTCCATATCGGCTGCGCGTATCGGATCGGAAGACGAGTGAATTGGGGATTTTATTTTCGAGAAATTTTAGGGATTTGATTTTTTGTGAGAGGGTGGACGGATATATATAAGAGGCACGTGGGTAGCACGCTTTGCTGGAAACAGAAAAGAATCAGATCTCGGTCAAACGTTGTCGTTAGGAATTGATGATTTTGGTTTGACTCGGCTTGGCTACTCGGAGTCCGAGTCTCGAATATGTTGATCTGGTAAAGTAGGTGTAATTAAATGAAACAATATTCTAATTTTGAATTTTTGATTTCGTTCACATATCGACATAAAGATATTGACTATTGATAGAAATTTTATTCGCAAGTGTACGAATTTAGTCCTATTGTAGTAATAAATCTTGGAAGACCAAGGTCGAATCACAGGGACAATGATTTCTCTACTTAAATCTTATTCTAATAACATAAAACAGTAAACCAATTTGTGATGGTAATGATTAAAGCTAGAAACACTAAAATGAGATAAATGCAAATGAGAATGAATTAGAGATGTCGGGCTATGATTAGAAATCCAATTAACCTATTAATTTTGTTCTTCAACTATTCTACAGCATGCACTCTAAAGTATCTTAAACAATCTCTCGATTCGAATAAGACGTGCTCGTATAAATGCTATACCTACTTTCGTGATATAGAAATTAAACGAACCCATTACGATCCTAGGTGTTGAACATGCTATACCCTTATTAGCCTACTCTTGTGACTATTCTCGGGCATATCCTACTATCTATTGCGCGGATTAATCTCGAGGGTTACAAGAAATCAATCTCAAACATCATATACATGTTGATCAGACACATACATGTGATTAAAACAAGATAGTAGAATTAAGAAATGGATGAAGAACTAAAATCAATAAAGATTAAATATCATTCATTATCATAAACACCCTAATCCCTAGCGAAGGGAATTAGCCACAAAACATAGTCGATAAAATAAGAGAGAATTCGAGTACAAAAATTGAAAAGAAAGGATAAAAAGACTTCTCAATCTTAATGTCGAATCTCATCAAAAGATTGTCTCGATTCTCCCCATGTGCTGATGGTTTTCTTCCCCAGAATGTTGATGATGATTTTCTGTCTCCATCCCCGGCATGAGTCCCTCTCCTCTCTCTTTTTAACTTCCTTTTTTTTTAACTCCCCATGATGATCCCCTTCAAAACTGCCGTGTAGATTTCTCTTTTAATAACTTCCTTCCAATTCATTAAATTGATATGAAGACAAAAGCCCATTAAGCAATTGAGAAATCAGCCCATTTGCTTATTTCCCGCTTGACTCTTTTTTCTCAACTTTCTATCCAGCTTTTTGCACCAAGCATTGTTACGTGTTGGTTTTGTCTTTGATTTCTTCACTCCTCAACATGAAAGCTATCTTTTTTCTCAAATGTCTATCAAAATCCAATACTTGCAATATAAGTAGCAATCATGTTCAAAAGTTAAATATATTGATACAATCTCAACTCAAAACCAAGCACCGAACAATACTAAAATGCACCCTATCAAAATTCCCCCACACTTAGCTCATGCTTGTCCTCAAGCAAGACACAAATAATTACCAAAACTTTAATTCGATTATCATCGAAACAAGTTGAAAATAAGGGCAGCAAAATGAAGTGAAGACTTAAAAGCTATCATTCTGTTAGTACCTCCTACTATCCTCATATTCTCAACCGGCTAATCAAGTCTAAATATTGGAATGAAGGACAAGAATTTACCCAAGTGAAACAAGAATTAACCTCAATCCAACATATCAAACTTGGAAATAAGTCATTGGCCAAAATTGTCACAGGCGTCGACAACCCGTTCCCACAAGCCGTGGCCCAGCCTGTTGTCCGCATCAAGCAAGAGCAACAAGCCTATATCACCCGTTTGTCCCACCACTTACAACTTTCCCAAAGTAAATATATATGATTTTTTTTTCGTCCTGCACACTAGGCGAACCATGTAGAATATGCACTCTTCCCCCAAAGTGGGCTTTTTCATTTTTTTATTTTTGTCCTGCACACTAGGCGAACCATGTAAAACAGGCACTCTTCCCCCAAAGTGGGCATTTATTTATAAACACCACCAACATACCAAAACAACCAATTCCTTCCAACGCTTTTTCCAAGAAAAACATCAAAGATCGAAGCTAATTAAAGTTCCAACAAAAATGCAAATTCAAGTACTAAATTCCAAAATTTACACAAGTTTAGCCAACTTAGAATAAGCCTCAAGCATACGGTGTTCACACGAACTTTAACTCTAAATTCACACAACAAATTTTTGCCCCGAAATTCAAAATGCGTCAACGACCATCAATTTAAACTCAAAGTAATCATGCAGTCATCATAACCATCATAAAAACTCTCAAGGACTCGATTTTCAGCATACAGAATAACTCCAAAACAACACAAAAATGCACCCATACTCCCCCACACTTGTACGGAACATTGTCCTCAATGTTTCAAATATTAAATAATATCAAAACACAATTAAAGAGCAAATTGAAACTGAGGACTTCCCTGGGGTTAATTGGAGGGAGAGGAAAGAGGAGGATGACACCTTTGATGTGCGAAAAATTGCAACAAACGACTCTCGATGGATTCGATTCGTTTCCTTTCCTCTTGCTGATTCATGAGAAGTCGGTTGCATCCGCATTGTAATAATCTATGATTGCATTCAAGTCTCGCTTGCTCTTTCATTTGAGTTATCTTGGATTTCATCACTTTACTCCATGAAGAAAACTGTGGCTAAGAACAAACCTAACAACTCCACAAAAGAATTAAGCACCCACAAACATCATGATAAGAAACACCCACGCAGAGAATCTGATACAATATCAACTATCCCCCAAATTCTTACATTACCAGAACTATGAAGAGATAACAGTAACAACCACCAGATTCAACTACCAAATAGTATCTCTTATGCAATATCCCCATGAACCGACGAATCCCGTCAACCACACCAAGAACAAGATAACAATAACCCACTGGAGAGTGACTCACCCGGTATTGTATAAGACCCGAAATTGCGAGAATTGTTACACTGATTCTCGGCGTTATAATCTCTCTTCTTTGGCGAGCGTGGTGACGGTTGAACTTGCAAGGAGATGGTGGAGATGATGGTCCTCCAATGGAATGCTTGAAGAGATGAATCATGGTGATGAAGCAGCGACAATTGAATCGGAGGATAAAATTGATGAAATTGAAAGAGGGAATAAAGGAATTAGGGATTTGGGGGTGTGAATTTGTTGAATGTAAAAAGAAAAAGGGAGAAGGGAATTTGGGGATAGAAGAAGAAAGAAAGAAGAGAGTTTGAGAATGGAAGAAGAAGAAAGGGGGAAAGGGAGTTATACGTGCGGCGCTTCACACTTTTTTTTTTATAAGTAAAACATTGCTCACCCTTTCCACATATTTACCGTAAAATGTTGGACCGAATGCTAGACGGTATGCCGGACCCAGCTTTGTATTTCCTCACCAAAAATTTATAAAATGCGAAGCTTGCTGGGTCGAAAGCTGGATCAAATGCTGGCTCCGACATTGACATTTCCTCTCCATAAAAATAGACTGCGAAGCTTGCTGGGTCGGAAGCTGGACCGAATGCTGGCTCCGACATTGACATTTCCTCTCCATAAAAATAGACTGCGAAGCTTGCTGGGTCGAAAGCTGGTTCAAATGTCGGACCCATCTTTACTTCTTCCAACTCTACGATATTATTTTCCATCTTCATCCTAAACTCCCACTTCTCGAAATAAAATTCACCCAAGATCCATCCTTTTCAATCAATCAACCTCGAAAGAGAGTCATCATTTGCAGAACAAGGCTCAACCAAACATACAAACACAAACAACGAAAGACCACAAAAGAAAACCAGAAATAAAGACATTGGGCTGCCTCCCAATAGCGCTAAGTTTACCGTCTTCAGCCAGACATACCTAAACCATCACATAGAGGGATTAAATGTTCCAAATAGGCCTCCAATCTCGACCTGGTTACCGTAAGTAACCCTTGCTCATCGGGAGGCCGATCACAAAAGAGGGAGTCATCTTGAATCCCGACGTGATCTTTTGGAATTAAATCACATGAAGATTCCACACGCTTGAAGAAATCTTTGAACAGAAAAATCACATCCTTAGGAAGCATATCACATAATGATGTATGTTCCAATTTTGGGGACAAACTTTAGAAACTTGAAAGTCTTGTTTTTCTTTCCCAACTCTAAGTGTTAACATTCCAATCGTTCTTGGTAGACCATTCTTGATTACGGGAGGAACTCTTATAGATGTACCACATGGACAAGTGGATGTGTCGACTCCAAAGTACATAAATCAACGGAATCCACTTGACAACATGGAATATATGCAAGATGATTCTTTTGGGCTTTAGCAACTTGAAAGTCCCGCTTTTCTCCCCCCCACTCGAGAGTCGAGATTCCAGTCATCATGTCAATATTTGTTCCTGCGATCACTAAGAATGCTCGCCCCAAAATGATTGGAGTATTAACATCCTCCTCCATATCCAAGATGATGAAATCTCTTGGAAGATAAAACTTGCCAACTTTAACCACCATATCCTCTATCATTCCAACGGGATAGCGTAAAGAACGATCTCGCTAATTGAAGAACAACATTAGTTGGCACTAACTCGGCATGCTTCAACTTTCGTAAGAACGAGAGTGGCATGAGGTTTATAGCAGAACCAAGATCACATAAACAGCGGGTCACTAAAATGTTTTCAATAAAACACGGCAATGTGAAGCTGCCCGGATCTACCTTCTTTAATGGTAAAGGATTCTGAACTATGGCCGAGCATTGCCTAGACACAGGAATTGTAGCGAACTCCTGCATTTTCTCTTTGTTACACAATAGATCCTTCAAGAACTTTGCATAAGCAGGCATGTTTGCTATAGCCTCGGCAAAAGAGATATCCACACGTAACTTTTTGAACATCTCCAAAAACTTGTGATATCTTCCTTCATCAGACTTTTTCTTCAAACGGGAAGGAAAAGGAATAGGAGGGACATAAGCATTCACCTCTGGTATGTTGTCAAGCCTTTCCTTTTCCTCTGTAGAGATTGTCACTTGTACTTCCTCATCAAGCTTTCCCTCAACTTCTTCATCCGAATTAGGCACCACATGTGCCTTAACCTCTGGATCACCAAGTATCTTACCAGAACAAAGGGAGATGACTTTAGCCTCTTTAGGATTTATCTCAGTGTTACTTGGAAGCTTTCCATGGTCCCTTCCTCCAATGCTATTTGCAATCTGACCCATTTGATGCTCAATATTCTTGTTCGATTGCCTTAACTCATCTAAGGCAACTTGTTGATTTTTTAGCACTTCAGTCAGTGTTTCTTCCCATGTTAGCTTTTTCTGTTGAGGAGGCTGTGGAGGTAGAGCTTGTGGAGCTGCTCTTTGCTGATTGTAATGAAATCCAGGAGGTTGTGAGCTACTCCCTTGTTGACTCCATGAAAAATTCGGGTGATTCGTCCAACCCGAATTGTATGTAGCAGAATATGGATTAGTCTTTTGCATAAGTGGTGCCGGTGGTCCTCCCCCATAAGGACCAGCGTAACATACATCCTCATAAAAAGAATTGTTTTGTTCTCCTTGCTGACTGTGATTTGTTGGAGGCCTCATCATATAATCATTCGCTTGTTGCTGAAGTGGTTGTGGTGGTGTCTGCATCATGATTTGCATATTCTGCAACTTCTTGCCCATTTCTGCCATTTGAGTTGTTAAATTATTGAAAGCTGATGCATTGATTTCATTGACTTCATTAACTGAAACTTTTTGCCCTCGGACAGCCTTCTGCATTGAACCTTCGGCCAACTCTTTGAAAATATTATTCATCTCCTCGGCTGTCTTGTTTCCAATAAAACCACCAGCACTTAGATCCACAAGCTGTTGAGTGATCTCAGTTAGCCCATCATAGAAATATACAAGTAATGCGTCCGAGAATTGATGATGTGGACATTGAGTAATAAGTGCCTTGTATCGCTCCCATGTTTCATGAAGAGGTTCTCCTACAGCTTGTGTAAATGTGCAGATCTTGTTTCTGTTTTCATTAGTCTTTTGAGATGAATAATATCGTGAAATGAACACATCATAAACCTCATCCTAAGTAGACAATGATTCTTTCTCCAATCCAAGCAACCAAGTTTTCGCCCTATCCTTTAAACAATAGGGAAAACAACGCATCTTCAACTCCTCCTCGGTTAAGCCACTCAATGGAAATGTTTGTAGAATAGCAAAGAATTCCCTAATGAATGCCAAGGGATCTTCATTCGCCAATCCATAAAAAATTGGGAGTGTGTTGAAATGCAGATTCTTTAACTCATAATTCCGGGCTCTCGTACTCAGCTTAATGCAATGAGGGTTGGCTGCAATAACGGGCCTCTGAATATCGCGAAGGCGCATAGCTGGTGGTGGATCTGGACCACCTCCATTAATATTTTCCTGCGTCTCCGCCATTGGAACAACTTGTTCTGTTTCAATTTCCAATTCAGATTGTGTGATGTCCGAACCCAATCCTTGAGAAGGTGATTCTTGCAAGTTTCTCTTCCGTAGCTTCTTGGCTTTGTTGTTTCTTCTGCAAGTCTTCCCGATCTCTGAATCCAAAATAAGTAAAGGCTCCTTTTGAGATCGGGTCATAAACTGAGTACCTGAATAGATTGAAACAGTATATAAAAGAATACAAACTAAAATAAAAATAAAAATTATTAGAATAACACAAGTAGACAAATAAACACCGTCCCCGGCAACGGCGCCAAAAACTTGATAGGAATTTTATTCGCAAGTGTACGAATTTAGTCCTATTGTAGTAATAAATCTTGGAAGACCAAGGTCGAACCACAGGGACAATGATTTCTCTACTTAAATCTTATTCTAATAACATAAAACAGTAAACCAATTTGTGATGGTAATGATTAAAGCTAGAAACACTAAAATGAGATAAATGCAAATGAGAATGAACTAGAGATGTCGGGCTATGATTAGAAATCCAATTAACCTATTAATTTTGTTCTTCAACTATTCTACAGCATGCACTCTAAAGTATCTTAAACAATCTCTCGATTCGAATAAGACGTGCTCGTATAAATGCTATACCTACTTTCGTGATATAGAAATTAAACGAACCCATTACGATCCTAGGTGTTGAACATGATATACCCTTATTAGCCTACTCTCTTGACTATTCTCGGGCATATCCTACTATCTATTGCGCGGATTAATCTCGAGGGTTACAAGAAATCAATCTCAAACATCATATACATGTTGATCAGACACATACATGTGATTAAAACAAGATAGTAGAATTAAGAAATGGATGAAGAACTAAAATCAATAAAGATTAAATATCATTCATAATCATAAACACCCTAATCCCTAGCGAAGGGAATTAGCCACAAAACATAGTCGATAAAATAAGAGAGAATTCGAGTACAAAAATTGAAAAGAAAGGATAAAAAGACTTCTCAATCTTAATGTCGAATCTCATCAAAAGATTGTCTCGATTCTCCCCATGTGCTGATGGTTTTCTTCCCCAGAATGTTGATGATGATTTTCTGTCTCCATCCCCGGCATGCGTCCCTCTCCTCTCTCTTTTTAACTTCCTTTTTTTTAACTCCCCATGACGATCCCCTTCAAAACTGCCTGTGTAGATTTCTCTTTTAATAACTTCCTTCCAATTCATTAAATTGATATGAAGACAAAAGCCCATTAAGCAATTGAGAAATCAGCCCATTTGCTTATTTCCCGCTTGACTCTTTTTTCTCAACTTTCTATCCAGCTTTTGCACCGGCATTGTTCTGTGTTGGTTTTGTCTTTGATTTCTTCACTCCTCAACATGAAAGCTATCTTTTTTCTCAAATGTCTATCAAAATCCAATACTTGCAATATAAGTAGCAATCATGTTCAAAAGTTAAATATATTGATACAATCTCAACTCAAAACCAAGCACCGAACAATACTAAAATGTACCCTATCAACTATTCAAGAATGAAATAGCGAATTTTAAAAAGAAATGTAAAAAATTCGAAATTTTATACTACATCCGTCCCGCTATTTCCGACACATTTCATTTGGGCACGGAAAATAAGAAAATAAATGATTAAGAATGAGATATGAATAGATGATAAAGTAGGAGAGAGAAGATGAGTGAGAGTAGATGATAAAGTAAGAGAGAGAAGATGTTAAAGTATGAAAGAAAATATGATAAAATAAGAAAAAATAGGAGAGATAAGATGATAAAGTATGAGATAGATTTATAATTATTTCCAAATTAAGAAGTGTGCCAGAAATAGCGGGACGTCCATTTTTGAAAAGTGGGCCAGAAATAGCGGGACGGAGGTAATATGATTTAGGTCTGTCTATGCCGCCGTCCTTTTGGATTTGTCTTGTATACATTAATGACAAGATTTAATCAATATTTATATAGAAGCGTTCTACTAAAATTATATTTTTAATTGGATAAATATTTTTAAAATTTAAATGATTATTCTCTCAAATTGCAAATTTGCTATTCATCCCCCAATTTGAAATTCTCAATAATTGCCTTTATATAGTTTTTAGGAATAAAAAAGAGTAAGGGATGCTTGTTAAGAGGTTTTGGATTTTGAATTGATATAAAATGATTGAATTTGATTTATCCTAATAAAGATTTTGGAGTAACATCTTAAAATTTTGGATTTTTTCAAATAAACAAAAATTGTTTTGTTTGTCCAAAACACAGATATAATTTAATTTGAACTCATGTTTGATTCCTAATTACGAACCAAATATTCTTATGGCTAGAATGTTATGAGTTAAATTGCACAAAAATAGTGGAACTAAATACATCCAATGATTTAATATTCATCTTAATCAATAAGTGTTTTGTTAAATTAAGGTTTTTATTATCAAACTATCTACACTAGTATTAAAAAAGAATGGTGTAGATGTAAGGTGTGTAGTAAAGGTAAAAAAATCGCATTATTAAACAATATATATTCTTTTTATAAAAAGCATAATACTAATATCCATTAGTTTTCAATCTGGCTTAAGAAGCCGTTACACCATAACATTCAGCCGAGCCGAGCTGACGAGTCCAACTAAGCACAGCTACTTTCCAACCGAAAGTCTGGAATTGCTTTGACCGGAATAAAATCTCCAAAATTTCTTACATTTCCTTTAAGAGACGGAATATTCGCCGCTTAGATAACGCCGCTGCTTGTTTCTGACGCCGAAGCACACAGAAATAGAAACCGACGTTTAATTTTTCTTTTTTCTTTTTCTGCGAGCAGGAAAACGGACGTTAAATTTGATACGATGTCTTAGATCGATGGTTAATATTTTGCAGCAAGAAAACGGAGCTTGTCGATCGATCGTGCGGTTCAGATTATTACGAAGAATAAATTATAAGGAAATTCAAAATTACTGTCAGAAAATCGTTATTTAATATTCTCTACTTTAGATCTATTTCTTTTTTATTATCTAATAATCTGTACATTGAAGTGTACACTAACTTCTTGCAAAGACTTAAATTATCTAAATCATAAGTTAATTTAAAGAAAACTCTATCTTTAAGGTTTGCAACAGCTTATAAACTACAAAATTATCTATAATTAAAATGTGTTTGTAAATACTTATTATTAGTATATTTATTATTTAGTTTTGCTTAAAATTAAAAATAATTATTTTTAAGTAAAAGTTGTGGATTTTTGGTTTTAATTAATAATAAAAGCAGATAAGTTTGATGGTTTCTTAAACTATGTAGTTTTGACTATGAAAATCATCTCAATAAATTCTTAGAAAAACTGTTTTATTAAGAAATTTAGTTGCTTAATTTTATGGAAGTTGCCCTAGTGAGCAGCTTTTCTAAACAATAAAAATTTTCGTATGCTGTCAATAAACATACAAATGTTTAACATCCCTAAGTTGAAAAGGCTGAAGTTGATTAAATTGGATTGAAGCAACTTCTCAAACTGAATCTCATCGTAATTTCAAATGTGTGATTTGACATTTTAGTTCTAAATATCAAAATAAGCTAATACAATATAAAATATGCAAATACTATTATTTCATTTTTTTCTACTTTTAATTCGTCATTGCAAACACCCACAAATTCTTTAAATTACAATTTTATCAACTTCACCTTAAATTAAAAATCTAAAAAATTTAAAGTTATTGCAGACACCCCTAAGTGTGAATTCTACTCAATTTTCATGGACAATTTTAGGAATATGAAATGGAGGACGAAATGTAGACTTTTAAATAGAAAGAGTCATAATTCTTCAACTTTAAATGATGAAATAATATATTTTTTTAGATATATTAAAGATCAAGCATAGTCGCAAATTTTAGGGGGTAAATACATAGGCAAAAACTTGTGTGCATCTTGTTGCACATGCAACAGACGCGCGCATAGTCTATAAATATAAAGTCTATTCATAATATTGCTGCAATGGTTAGTAGCCCAGCGGTTAAGTAGTTTGCTTGTCCATGCAAGTGGTCGTGGGTTCGAGATCTCTTGACTTCATTTTTTGTTTTATTTTTATATTATTTATTTTATTGTTTTATTTTTCCTTTTTTTTAATTACTTTAATTTTCATTTTTCTTATTATTTTATTTTTCTTTTTTTTTCATTTTTTTTTCGTTTTTTGTTCTTCATTTTTTTCCCTTATTTTTTCTAAATATTAATTTTCGTTTTTTACTTTTTTTTTCTCTCTTTTTCTTTAATTTTTTTCTCCCATATTATATTCAGCTTCCTAATTTTTCTCTTTTTTTCCCAATTTTTTTGATAAAGAAGGCGTGTCATTTGTGATGAATAAATATAACATTTGTTATTTATCTCAAATTATCAATCGTAACAAACAAAAGTGTCATTTGTATTGGAATAAAATGTCATTTGTATCATTTATTAACTATTAATTATTTTTGAAAAAAATGTGATTTATTTCGAAAAAAAAATGTCATTTGTTTATGAAAAAAGTGTCAATTTTTTATGTTGTTCGTGTCAATCATGACAAATAAACATGTCAATGATGAGCAAAGTGTCTGTTTAAGCCATAATTCACAGTAGAGAGCAGTGTGTCAATTGTCTCTATTGTGCGTGTCAATTATAACAAAAGAACGTGTCAAAGATAAACATTGTTCGTTTAAGCTATAATTCACGGTAGAGAGCAGAGTGTCAATTGTCTCTGTTGTGCGTGTCAATCATGACAAAAGAATGTGTCAATGATGAGCAGAGTGTCTGTTTAAGCCGTAATTTACAGTAGATAGCAGAGTGTCAATTGTGTGTGCTATTCGTGTCAATCATGACAAAAGAACGTGTCAATGATGACCGAAGTGTCTTTTTAAGCCATAATTCACAGTAGAGAGCAGAGTGTCAATTTTCTCTACTGTGCGTGTCAATCATGATAAAATATTATGTCAATGATGAGTAGAGTGTCTGTTTAAGACATAATTCACAATAGAGAGCAGAGTGTTAATTGTCTCTACTGTGCGTGTTAATCACGATAAAAGAACGTGTCAATGATGAGCAGAGTGTCTGTTTAAGCCGTAATTCACAGTAGATAGCAGAGTGTGAATTATCTCTATTCAAAGTGTCTTCTTATGTTGGCAATTGAGAAAATACATATTTGCTGATGGACTTTCTTCCTTGCACTTGTGATATTAGGATTCCATTGGACGGTGCTACTTTGTTGGTCTGAAGCGTGCTAACGAGATCATAGGCACCACTACCGAAGAACTCGTCCTAAAGGCTAAACAGGGTTCTGCCTCCGCCCCTGCTTGATTTGCCAGATGTAAGCTTGTGCACAACATTCTTAGAATCTCTCTCTTGTAGTTTGTATGTATTATGTATATATCGTCTGGTAAATGGATGTACTCTAAGAATTGGTATTTTTTAATTTTGCACTGGAGTTTGTTACAATCCTTTGGCCATTTTGCACCTATTTGTTATCTGCTCAATAAATTAAATTTCAAGAATTTGTGATAAATATCTCATTCTCAACAATTTGTTTACTACTATGAGATCACAAAATAATTAGCAACACACAAATCCAGTTCAGTAGAGCATGCGTATCTGTACCGTGAAGACATGTTGTCTGAATACTTTGCGGAAGACGAGGTCGGTCGGCGAGTCCTCATCGGAGAGAGCGAGGCGGAGGCGGAGGCAGAGTGACGGCGGCGGAGACAGGGAGGACTGTGGAGAGAGAGAGAGAGGGGGGAGTGAGAAAGAGAGAGAGAGGGGGAGTGGAGAGAGAGAGAGAGAGGGGTGAGTTGCAGAGAGAAAGAGAAAGAGAGGAGAGAAAGAAAGGGGGTAGTGGGGAGGGGAGGAGACGGGAGAGAGATGGAATGTTTAATTTTTTTTATTTATTTTTTATTTTTTTATTTTTTTAATAAAGTAGAAAATTGGGTCAAACTCGGTCAAATCGGGTCAAAATTGAAAATTGGATCATGTTGCATGTGCAATATGATGCGTACTAGTCCTTCTCAAATACCTATCTGTCCCGTGCTAAGTTTGTCGTACATTATTAATTTGCAAACTTTGTATGATAAAGAGATGCGCATCTTGAATATCAATTATAAATTTCACACATTGTGAAAAAATATTTATAGGAATATATATTATTATTAATTTATTATTATTATGAAAAGGTATCGAGAAAAAGTTTGATACGTTTTTTGTTTTTTTTTTTTTTTTTATCATGATCCAGTGAGAGATAAAGTTGAGCACACGTTTGAAACCGTTGAAAAAGAATCACATGTTAGAAAAGATATGAAATTAAGACTTTTGAAAGTTTACAAAGTGTATGCCTCGTCAAATTTAGATACAAATTAGTCCAAATATGAATATAATATACACATATGGAATAAATCACATTGTTCATAAGTCCTAAATTAAATAAATCCCCAAAATGTAGCAAACTTTCAAAATCAAATCAATTAAATAATATCCATCATACAATAATGTATTTCTTCAATTGACTATTTGTACTAATGATCAACTATTTTGACCTTGAGCTATAATTGTAATAGAATCACTAAAATTTGGAAATCAAGTGTGTACAAAATAATTTGATTGAGTTGTTTTTCATCTTCCATTCCATTTATCCAATATTTTTTCCGTGTTGTCTCACCCAATTATCTTTTTTCCTAATGTAAAATGATGCTCTAATAAAGAATTTACTGACCCTATTACTTTTTAGACAACTATCGTCCTTTTTTAATTTACGTGCCAAAAGAAACTCAACAATTTGAATGAAAATAGAGAATTTCTTATAATAAAAATATTTAAATAAAAAGTATAGTTCGGCTGGAACCCATCATGATCACCAAAGATGGGCTGGTCCATCTGGATGGGCCTAAATAAAATGGTGTGAGATCCATCAAGGAAGTGGGGTCTCTTTCACTGAAATATTTAATAATTTTTTAAAAAACTGTATTTTTAAAAATTAGTAATTTTACCTCTTAAATTACATATTTCATCCATTATTTTTTTTAATGTAGATTTTGTCACGTAATCTATTCATACACATTTACCTTATATGATTCCAGATTATCAATATAACAAAAAGAGTTAATTAAGTTTACACTCCAATATAATTAGGGGTGGGTAAATATACCGATAAATTAGTATACTGCACATACAGTACCAAAAATATACTATATATCGTATCTAAAATAGTGATTTTATTGAGTACCGTGATTTTCGTTATAGTATGATACAATATGATAACGGTTATGTACCGAGGTATATCGATACGATACGGTAATAATATGTAAAACTTCCATACCGCTATTTTTCGATACGGTATAAGGTATGAAGAAAAAAGTTTGTTATACTGTACCGACTCACCCCTAGATATAACGCCTATTGATTTCCTTCTTCACTAAATAAGTTAAATGTTAAGCAAATAACATTGGTTTTTCCATTTATCTCAAAATATTATTCTATCAGTCCCATTGAATTTATTCATTTTTTTTGCATGCGATTCTTAAAATGAGTTGAGTTTGGTTAGTAAAGATATAAGCTCTACTATTTTAGTTTTTGAATTAAGAATTAAAAACTTATAATGAAACGAGATGAATTAGATAGTATAATTAGAAAAAGGACAACTCTATATATAACCCTTTTCAATAAGTACATATGTTTTTTAGCCAGCCGTGGAAAAAAATAGATATCTAACCATTTCTGACGAATTAATATAGGTGGGTTCCACAATTATAGTAATCGCCTAGTTTCTTTTTCAATCGCCATTTGTTATCGCCTACCTATTATTTAAATAACTTATATATTTATTTTGTACAAAATTACATTATTTTAGTATATGATTTATAAAATGTAATGATTCTGTAAAAACTTCGACAATTATAATTATAATTTTTATGATATTTTTTCAAAACTAGATAAAAGATATTAACAGATTATAAAATTTATTCATAAATTTTTTTCGAAATCGCCTTCGCCTCTCTCACAAAATCGCCTTCGCCTCTCACAAAATCGCCTCTCTCACCACAAAATCGCCTCTCTGTCGAAATCGCCGCCTCTCTCTCGCCTTTGCCACTCACAAAATCGCCTCTCATAAAATCGTCTGTCGAAATCGCCGCCTCTCTCTCGCCTTTGCCACTCCCAAAATCGCCTCTCATAAAAATTGCCTCTCTATAATCGCCGCCTCTCTGTAATCGCCGCCTCTCTCTCGCCTTCGCCAGCGAAATCGCCTCTCTCTGTCAAAATCGCCTCTCTCTCTATCTTAATCGTCTTTGCGTCTCTATTAAGGTTTTCGCCATCGCCGCATCTCCATAATCGCAAGCCTTAAGAGATATGGATCCCTCTTATCAAGTAAGCAACGAGTCGGTTTTGCCTGCGTGCGTGTGATTAAATTAGAAATGCTGAGAATATTTGATTTCAATTCATTGTTGATTCATACAATATGTTCTTCTGTTCTACTCGTTTTCGTGTTAATGTTGATCTAACTCTCGATTGCGGTTTTAATGCTTCTGGGTTTGGCGGAATTACTGGGGCGATCGTCCTCTTTATTTTAGAAACTTATCGCCTAGGCGATTATTGTGTTCAAGCCTTACCGCTAGGCGATTGTATGTTGTAGCTAAACTTGTTTTTAAATTTGCAGAATGATTGGTCTTGGAAGAGAAAATCTTTAAAAGGATTCAAGGGCAGCTTAAAGTACTACTTTGAAGCTGATACAATAAAGGATATAATTGATGTTTTGGAAAAAGTGAATTCGTTGGATAAGTTTAAATCGGGCTGCTTTGGCGATTTTTTGGGATTCAGCAAAGGAATTAGTGCTTGTAAAGCATTAGTTGCCCTACTTACACATGAAGTGTTGGTTCCTGCTGCGTCGGAGTACGAGTTATGGTTCCGTGTTGGTTCAAAAAATATTCGCTTCTCGGCGAAGGAGTATGCATTGATTACCGGGCTACATTTTGGCTCATCAGACTTCAATCCAAATGATCGTAATCATCGTATTCCGGATGGCAGTTTTGTACACCATCAGTATGAGAAATCTTGTCCAACACTGAAGAACGTATATGATGATTTTAAAAGTATAAAATCGAAGAGAGAAGAAGACTATCTCAAGGCTGCCTACATCCTGATGTTTTATTTTATGCTCGCTTGCCTTGATAAGAAGCGTGCCATTGACATTTGGTTGTGTGTCCTCGTTGAGGATATCGATCAGTGTAATCGATTTCCTTGGGGAACACTAACATATCAGATTTTACTTAATTATGTGAAGAAAATCCCCACGACTTTAGACAAATGGGGCGACGGACAATCACATCATATATACGGCCTGATTTGGACTATACAAGTAATTAACTTATAATTTATACTTATGTTCTTAAATTTTATAAATTATATTTGCATGTTCTAACAGTTGAAATTAATTTGGTAGACATGGTCCTACGAAGCTATTCCACATCTTGGTCGACAATGCGGTAGGATTAACAATAACGACACAACCGTTATACCTCGCTTCCTGCAATGGACATATGTGTCACCCTCGAGCACATGCACGAGTTATTTCAAGGAAAAGGTATATGCATTTTATAATATTCAAAATAATTGTTAATCGTCTGGCGGAATTTTATAATCGCCTGGCGGAATTTTATAATCGCCTGGCGGTATTTGTTTGATAATCGTCTGGCGGTGTTTACATCATTTTCAGCATCGGTGCTATATTACCCTCTCCCCGACAGAGGCAGAGTCGAGTACTGATTATTGGCTTAGTGTTGACGTGGATAACCCGATTGGATTGATTTACACATTTCGACAAAGGAAGGGACGTGTTGCATCTACAAGCTCCCATCCTCCCACATCTGATAAGGAGTTAGTAGATGATGAGGAGACTGAGACTGACACCAATGACGAACGACGATGCTCCAAACGTGCTCGTGCTAATTCCTCGGACAATCATGATAACATCCAGCATGATGAGGAACAACAGGAGCAACCGCCTCCTAGGGACTACATTGACGACTCTATTGTTGATAGAATAGCTTCTAGACTTGAGGTACGTATTGCTGACAAAGTGAGCGAGTCGGTCTTTACAAAGCTCAAAGGTTTCATGGAAGAGTGCTTAAAAAACCCTCAGAATAAAGAGAGTTGATTTGTGAGTAAGTTCACTTTTGGTACTAAAGATCGTTTTGAACTCATCTCCAACCACTACACAAAGTTCAGGAGTATGCCTGAGGATACTACTGTTAAGATGCGCGGAGTAGAAGGTTTTAATGTACCACAATCATTTTTCATCAAGGTTGAGGACCCATCAGTGGAGTCCGATGGTCAGGTAAGTATCTCTATTTAAACATATTTTCTACTAAATGCAATTTACATTAATAATTGTTTTTTATGCAGGCCATGGAGCTTTTCATGGTGTACCAAGTGAACAGACTCAAACACAAGATCAATCTGAAGAAAGGCGTTACGTTTGAAAACACTGTTGTGGTTGATTTGAAGTTTTTTGTAAGTGTTAGTTTATGATTTTAAACTTTAAATTAACTTATTTTTTAATGCTAACTTTTTTTTGTCGCTAGGGTATACTTAAAGGTGCATGGGACACTCTCCATCCAGATAATAAAGATGGTCGACATGAATCAACCGCGAACTGCGAATATGAAGATTGGACAGTGCCGAATACATTAGTTAGCATTATCAAGGGAGAGGAGCATCCATTATCACAGTCTTGGCTTGCACGTCAATGGGTAAATGTAGTGCATGAGAAGTATAATTAATAATTTTCCTATTATTTTTTAACTGAATTTGTTCTTGTTGTAGGTCGTTATAATTTGTCCTCTTAGTGAGTCACAACATTGGGTTATAGTTCGTATTGATCTACTCTCGTGGACAATCGAGCTCTATGACTCTTTGTTGTGGCAATTGATAGATGATCCAGCTGACGATGAGAAGTACATGAAAAGAGATCGAGAGTTGTGTTGTCTTAAGAGACTCCTACCGCGAGCACTAGAGCAAGCTGGGTATTGGACCCATGTCATGAGGCGACCTATTTTTGATGAGCTTCGATTGGTAAAGATGCCAAAAGACGAACAATATCGGCAGTTTGAGATTTATGCTGGACAATGTGGTACATTCGTCATGATGTACATGGATAGGACGTTAGGAGATTTCCCACCTTTAGAACATAATCTAGCAGAGCTTATCGAGTATAAGAAATTTATAAGTTTAAGGATTTTTAGTATGTTCTACCGTCCTTACTTCCTGTAATTGAACTTGATTTTTTGATATGTATGTTGAAGGTGGTTTAGATTTAATTATGGATATGAATATGTATATGGATCTGTAGTAATGTTCATCCTTATGTAATCGCCTTGTAAAATTAAAACGATTGAAACAGGTAATCGCCTGACGGAAGTGTTAGTAATCGCCTAGTAAATTGGTAAAATCGCCTAGAAATCGCCTAGTAAATTGGTCGAATCGCCTGACGGAAGTGTTAGTAATCGCCTAGTAAATAGGTCGAATCGCCTGACGGAAGTGTTAGTAATCGCCTAGTAAATTGGTCGAATCACATGACGGAAGTTAGAATTCAAGCTACTTGTTAATCGTTTGAAGTGTTAGTAATCGCTTGACGGAAGGTAATAATCGCCTAGGCGATACCCATTACCCTGAACCCCTTTCAAACCCCAAACCCTCTCAAACCCTAAACCCTCTCAAACCCCTAAACCCCCTCAAACCCTAAACCCTCTCAAATAATTACGGGTTTTCATTATCGTTTTAGGGTTAACAAATAGTTTAATTCATATAATATGAATTAATCTCAAAATATAATAATTTAATTCAATCTAATTTATTTATACATATTCTATTATAATCTCAAACCCCAAACCCTCTCAAACCCCAAACCCTCGCAAACCCCTAAACCCTCCCAAATCCTAAACCCTCTTAAATCATTACTTGTTTTCATTATAGTTTTAGAGTTAACAGATAATTTAATTCATATAATATGAATTCAGCTCAAACTGTAATTAATCTCAAACTATTATTTACATGATTCTATTATATTTACATGATTCGATTATAATCTCAACATATAAGACTTCACTACCAGAAATTTACTTATTAGTGACGGATTTTTCCGTCACTATTCACAAATATTCCGTCACTATTTCTCTTTAGTGACGGATTAGTGACGGATTGTGTCCGTCAAAATAATTTCGTCACTAAATATTTGGTGACGGAATATAGCTTCCGTCACCGATTGGTGACGGACATAACGACGGAAAATCCGTCACCGAGGTCACGTTGTCCGTCGCGTCCCGCGTCTATGGGTGACGGTATGGTGACGGATAGTCCGTTACTAAATAGTGACGGATTTGGTCCGTCGCCCTTTAGTGACAGACATTCCGTCACTATTTGCTCAAATTTATTGGAGAAAAACTATTTTGTTGTGACGGAATATCCGTCACAAGTTTGTTACGGATAGTTTCTGTCACCATTCCGTTACCAATTTACTATTTTTTTTTTACTTTTTTCTGTCACTATTTTTTAGAATTATTAGTAGAATATATTTTGTTTTCTAATTCCCCAATTCCATAAAAGCACAAAACACAATATTCAACGAAACCAATAAGACAATACACACCTGAAAGCAATTTACGTACCAATAACATCAATTTTTAGTAGATGTGAAGATAATAGTAGAAGTTTTCTAAACAACAAAGTTAAATATAAAAATGTGCATGTGCACATAATGCTAGTGTATCAAAAAATACGTAATAATCAATCATGTGAGTAGGAGGTACCATCTTCTCGCCTATGCTGGTTCGCAATCAGCTGTTGGAGTGCCTCTAATTTCTCTTCAAACGCCTCATCCCTTGCACGTTGCTCAACCTTATCATTCTCTATTTGTGCACTAAGCTCATCCACTCTAGTCATCAGCTCTAACTCTCGGGCTGTCGGACCTATCACAATCCAATATAAGTATTTTTGAGAAAATGTAAAAGAAGAAATCAATATTCATTTAGATCCAACTGACCTGTATTACTCCTTGAAGATATGTTGTCCTGCAATAGGCTTTTTGCAAGGCCACCAAGTCCAAATATTCATTGTTTCTTATCGAGCCCACCTCCACACACCTCTACATAAATCTGACTCCTATGGACATCTTTTCCTCTTTGTGAGACAATCTCATCAACTTGAGACTATTTCACAAATAAAGAATGCATAAGTAATTAATAATTACAACACGTTAGCAATAATTTAGTTACATCGTTCAAGCAGTACTTACAAAAATACTTGTAGACTGGATGTACTGAAGTCCCTACGGCTGTTTGGTCAAACTACTTACAGTTGAATAACATCGTTCTTTTTAAAGGTAGACCGGATACTCCAATTCACAAATCTCCAAAAGTTGCCCATAATATTCCTGCTCAGAACTGCCGTAATTTTGTCCTAGTATGCAAATATCGAAAGAAGGCTAAGTTTGATTTTAAAATCCTGATAACGTTAATAGTTTTTATGAATTGGTAGTGCAGAGTCTAGATCAGTTTAAATATTATAATCAGTTTTTATGATCATTATATAGTCTCATAGATTTAAAACAAGTTCTTGCATAACTCGAGAATAAATGGGCATCCTAAAATTGATAAGAATATTCTACTAAGCTAAACACTCAAAAGTAAAAATTAGGATAGTAGGAACAAAGACTATGTTCCAAGCACACTAATTCGCATTGTTTCTATAATTCCTCCATAATGCATAGTATAAACTAAATGATCTTAAATTGAAGTATTTGGGATGATCATAATTGTTTTAGTGTGTGCTACAGAGAAATTGTTTCGACGACAGCAGTGCCTGGTAAATGCATATTAAATTGTTGATTAATTCTACTTCACATGGTTAATATTTTATATTCTTTTACGTCTAAAATATAGTCTACTTTTTTATGACATTAAATTTAAAGTCGTTATCCAATGTCGAACTAAAAAAACCTACCGATACATAGAAATACCAAAAATCTAGTAATATATTGAAAATTGTGAAATTATGGATATACATAATTTTCTATACAGTATTAGTATCACATCATTATATATCGATGACTATTTAAAGTTTTATATATTTTGCAGTAGCGGAGAAAATAATAAATTCGTGAAAAAATAACATATAAACCTACGATATCAGTATACAATAATATATCACATATCGAAATATCAAATATATTTTCATTTTCCACATGCTGAATGATTAGGTATCAGTATAAAATAGTACTAGTATTTTTTTTATCATTACAAAAAAATAAATTGATTGCTTGCCCATCCGTTCGTGACTCGCTAACCCGAAACGAAATCAAGTTTAGTGCATCCGAATATCTGGAGAAGAATCTTCCCCCAATCATCCCAACAATAATTCACCCCCACTAACCTATTAAGTTTTTGGGGCAGATTATTTATAATACTTCGAAAAATAGATTGGGGCAGATTATTTATAATACTTCGAAAATTAAATTATAATACTTCGAAAAATAGATTGAGGCAGATTATTTAGGAATTCAAACCGCAAAGAAGATATACATACATTACCCGGAAGGAATTAGGTGATTGAAGCCTCAAAAAATCGATTGTTACACTACGACTAGCACACCCGCTTGAGTCGCGCGCGAAGGTAAGACCTCCACCTCTTGAATCGCGCGCGAAGGGAATCGCGGTCGAAGCAGGCCTCCGCCACTTGAATCGCGGTCGAAGAAGGATGGGGTTCGTTTCCTTTGCAGGAAGATATGGTGAAGGGAAGAAGTTACGGGAATTGAACGTGAAGAGAGGGGCGAAAGGGTTTTAAAGTTTATTCGCATTTAAGAAAACTCATAATAAAATCATAAGATAAAAAAAAATAATTTATAGATATATTCCTAGAATTTAGGAGGAAAAAATAACTTACACACGACAGAAGATATATTTCTAAACTTGGAATATATCTATGTTGTTTTTTATAATTACATTTTCCTTATTTTATTTGATAATTATTACTTATCTTAAGCAAACTAATTTTGTAGGTAATTTGTATCGGAAGTTTATATTGGAGAGTCAAAACAGGGAGAAACAATATTTTTTTACACACTACATCTATCTATCTATCTATCTATCTATCTATCTATCTATCTATATATATATATATATATATATATATATATATATATAATAAAACATATGTAATTGGTAATTTGTATGTTAAAATGGGAGAAAAAATAATTAATGCATACAAAACTTATTTTGGAATCATTATTCATATTTGTATTAATTCAAATACAATGAAGAATATTTATTTTTAAACAATTTGACCGATTGAATTGATCCTAAAAAATTTAATCCAAAAATATGATTTTGTTATTTTATTATTATTATAAATATCATTGACTAATCATTAACTTAATTAAAAGTTAACAAAATGATCAATTCGGTTAAATTTTAATAATTGAGGGACTTAAAAACAAAAAAAAAATTATGGGTTCGAACAAAGCTATATATTTGGAGACAATATTGTCCAATTTGCCTCTAAACAATTATAAAATTCTTCCACGCTTTACTATTTAACTACCTACTACAACTTTTAATTAATGAGTGAAAATGAAACATTGTGGAAAAACATCATTTATTATAATTAAAATATATATAGGTGAATATGCACTAAAAACACTAGGAAATTGTCATCTTGTAGTATATTCCTACAAGAAAATAATAATTAATCTAGAGACAATACACACACATACACACAAAGATGACATAATCTTGAATTTTGTAAAAAAAAATTTAATTTTTCTATGGTGACTTAGAAAAATCCAACAATGAGAAAATAATTTTATACTCTCTAAGGATAAATAAGATTATATCATGTTGCTATTGAAATAGTGATGAATATATCTGTCACTAAAATACTCTTTAATGAAATTAACAAATCGATATTTTACTTAGTGACAGATATAGCCGTCACTATTCAATCATAATAGAACTATTATTTTGACATGTATTAATTTGTGACGGATGACTCTGTCACTACGAATTTCTTTTAAAAAATAAAATTGATATTCTAGATAGTGACGGATATATCCGACACTATTCAAGCGTAGCCTGGTTCAATAAATTGGTGACGGATAAATTCCGTCACGAGGAAAAAAGAAAAAAGATAAAATTATTTTGGTGACGGAATATGTCCGTCATTAACATTAGTGACTAATATTTTCGTAACTAATCCGTCACTATTTCTTAATTAAAAAATCCGTCACAAATCTGTCACCAATTAATGACCCGTATTAAAATCCGTCACTAAGTCCGTCACTAAATTAATGATTTGTTGTAGTGCTTATTCTCAAAGAAGTTTACTCGAGGTACTTCATTGTTGAGTGATCTAAAGTTGAGATTGATTAATCTAAAATGTAATGATTCATAATGTTTACATTGACATATAGTGTTCCAAAATGTAGTAATTCTATATAAGGATTGATGTATAAATATTTATAATAATAGAAATTAGTTAAAAAATCATGTAATGTTTATATGACCAAGTAATCGCTCGGCGATAAAATCAAAGTCATAAATTTGCAATCAAAATCCGAAATTCAGAATCGCCCGACGGTAATCTATTACCGTCAGACGATAAAATCAAAGTCATAAATTTGCAATCAAAATCCAAAATTCAAAATCGCCCAGCGATAATCTATTACCGTCAGGCGATAAAATCAAAGTCATAAATTTGCAATCAAAATCAGAAATATAGAATCGCCCAGCGAAAACTAGTAACGTCAGGCGATAACGAGATATCAAAGTTATACATTTCCAATATTACAAAAATTCTATGAGCCAAAATTCATCGGACACTTCCTGATTGTATGACCAATTTGATGACAGTTGCTGCATTTCCTTGGTGCTCGTGGCCTACGCATATCTTGTGGAAATGAACTAAGGTCCACGTCTGTTATTAACAAAAAAACATATATTAGCATATTAACAAAATACATATATTAACTTAGGTACTTGGCATACCTCCAACCGCAATATTGGCAGTACACGTTACTCTATTATGACCATCGCCAATGTTATGACATCTAGTGCACTTTTGTCGGCGCTTGTTAGAGCTTTCAACTGCAGGTCGAGCTTGACTCATCCTTGGTCTACCGGCCTGACGATTAATTATAGGAGCACTAACCATAAAGGCAGAAGTCTCAAGCGGTACAATCCAATGATCCGGATGCGGCATTGGCATGATTGTCGGCGAATATGTTAGCACAAGATTGTCTGTTCTGTAGTATGGTGCAACAAATTCAATTATGGATTTGCTGGCAAAGCTGTTCAGCAGAGTAATTAGTATACATCATCAGATAATAATACATATTCGACAATTTATATTATACAACTATATCATTACTTACCGAATAGCTGCTGCAGCATGAAACACGGGATCAAATCCAAGTTGAACTTTCGACAATGACATGTACGCTGATGAAGGTCGACCATGTAACACATTCTTTCATCGTCGACCCGATACACATCTGGGCTGACACCACGTACGCTCAGATGGTGTCCACGTTCTACAGAATCAGTCAATTTGTTCATGGCCCACTCAGTCAACACATGTTCTCTCAAATTTGCTTCTGCACGGTGTTTATCGAACAAAGTTTCTACTATGTACCGATAAACTTCAAGTAATGAGCAAATCGGGAGTCGTCGTGGCCACAATAATCGAGCATTGAGACACTCTGCTGCATTGGATGTTATAAAATTAAAATGATGGGTAGGGTATTGCGAACGCGACCACCGGTCGACTCCAATACTCAAAAGCCTGTTATAGGCACCATCTTTGCTCAAAGATTCTAAAAGAGACATCTGCTTCTGAAATCTTTCATCTCGGTAACAGTAGGCAGCTTCCTTCATAACGGCCACAACATTTTGGCCATAGCCAGCCATATTCTTCGAAAAGTGTAAATAGCACCAAACCCACGACTCGCCATCCTCAATAGGACCAATCCCAATTGCCAGGGGGAAAATCTGCTCATTGCCATCCATTGTCACGGCTGCAAAAAGAATGCCCTTGTTTTTTCCTTTCAGATGCGTCCCATCGACCACTATCACAGGCCTCAAACAATTCTTAAAGGCAGCAATGTGCAAGAAACATGTACTTGAACAGATGATCGTTAGTTGTCTGCAAACTAACCAATGCCCCGTTGTTGCTTTCTCGTATCACGTGGAGGTAACTCGGCAACATCTGATAGGATTTATCGTAATTACCATAACAAAATTCAATTGCGAGGTTTCTCACACGTAGAGCAAAACTATAATCTATTTCAATGCCGAACTCAGACTTCGCTTTGTTCATCAATTCTTTGGGCTTCAGAACAACACCTTCACCCAACTTACGGGAAAAGTAGGTCGCTAATATCTTTGCAGGCACTTGCCGATGAGCATTAATTTCAAAATTTGTTTGGCATGTATGATCCTTTCTGAACTTAATGACCCGCTAGATACCGTTACCACCTCTAGTACGCACCATGAATGGACATCCATTTCTAGGGGTGTAACGGTTTGGTTCTGTTCGGTTTCTTATGCATTTTAGGAACCGAACCAAACACATAGAAATGGTTCGGTTCGGTTCGATGTGTTTTTAAATATCGGAACCGAACCGAACCGAACCGCTTATAAATGGTTTGGTTCGGTTCGGTTTACCGGTTCACCTTTTTTATTTTTTATTTATTTTTTAAATTCTAAATAATGCAAGAATAATAGTTTATAGGATGTCACTCGTTCCAAACTCATAAGTATAGAGTTGTTACTCATTTCTCTTCCTTTGTATAGATTAGAATTGATATTAACTTAAATCTAATATCTAAATCCAATAACATTCTCATATAATAAAGACAAATATTAAATAAAAAATTAAAAAATAAGATATTGGTTCGGTTCGGTTCGAACCGTTCAAAAATTCTTGAAACCGCGAACCGAACCGAATGTAAACGGTTCCTAAAAAAATAAATCGAACCAAACCGCGAAGCCGAACCGAACCACATTTTTTGGTTTGGTTTGGTTCGGTTTAATCGGTTTCGTGATTCGGAGCGGAACCACTTACACCTCTACCATTTCTATGCTTGCATACATAGCTCACTCTATCTGTACTCGATCTCTCAACAGCATACTCAACTCCATTATGCATATTATAGGTACCCACTTCAATCTCCAATGCATGCTTGCTCTCGAATAAAGCCCCTTCACAAAGTTCATTGTTGGGCTCAATCATCAACTCTCTTCGTTCTATTGGGCCAACAATATCGAGATCAGCGAGTGGAACATTCCAGTTCGTATTCAAGCCAGCATGTGGATGTGCATCAACATGATTTGAAGGACCTGATTGATTGAAGTGATGGTCGCGTAGAGCAGTTCGGTTCAAGATGGCTTGGCTGTGGGCTGGATCCCGAACCCATGCATTAAACTCGTTCAACATTGACTCGAGGAATTCATGATTATAATCCTCCTCATCATCTTCATCATCTGAAGAAGCTGCCTCATCTTCGTCTTCAGGCGGATTAGTATTCTCTAAATTGGACCTGCTCGAACTAACGTCAGTATTTTTCCGAATACTATACACAATTGGATCACTTCTAACCTCGAAAAGCATTCGGATTATGCCCATATCACAATTCAAAGGAACCTTAATACTACTACCATCAGAAGTGTTTGTACAATAAAACAAGTTGTAGTATGTAGTGGCAGGATTGGTCTTCAAGTTCTGGTGAATATCATGTACCAACCGATGCATATCGAAATTAAGCGATGTAAAGAATAACAATTCATCTCAACCTTCATACTTGGATCTGTTCCAATAGCCACCATATCTAAGAACAATACGTTGCCACCTAATCTGTAATAAAACGAACATAAAAGTTAAATTAATTAAACTAATGGTTTATAATGGTCATCGCCTAACTACATCGCCTAGCGATAGCTATTTTTTACCCATAATCGCCTAGCGACACTGACTGTCTGATGACGATTATAAACCATAAAAAATCGCCTAGCTTCGCGTGACGATAAAACTAGATCGCTTAGCCACGAACAACATAATTATATATATTTAAACACATTCAAACAATATTTTGTAGAAACGTAAAATATGATAACTTACCGGATCCATCTTCTGTATATGATGTAGCTAAATTTTTTTTCGCCAAGATGAAAGTTCGTACCAATTTCTTGTCAAATGAGAGGCAACTAATGCAGTAGTTGATACAGAAATAAATGACAGTAAATAAACTTTTACTTTTTGTCAGAAAAAAGTAGTTTTTTTTCAGATGGGTAGTTGTAGTTGCGATTGAAAGAGGCCGGGAGCAGCTGAAAAAATCATAGCTAGGAACGTGTTTTTTTTTCATTTATATTTCTAATAATTTTATATGAATGTTCTTTTTCAGTATAATACAAATTTGAACTCGTAGAAATAAAGACATTCGAATTGAAATAATTAAATTATAATTAAGTTGCATACAAATACTATATTTTTTACACGATTTATTGGTATGCGATTAAGTTTAGCGCTAGGCGAGGAGCAATGGCGATTAAAAATGGCCGATTAAGTTTATCGCTAGGCGACAGGCCATGACGATTAAAATGGCCGATTAAGTTTATTGCCAGGCGACAGTCAATGGCGATTAATTCAAATTTTTTTACCGGATATGATCTCAAATAAATATATAAATTATTTAAATAAACTCTTAGGCGATTACAATTATTGTGGACCCCACCACATCACTTTTGTCAGAAATGGTTAGATTTCATCTTTTTTCCACCGGTGGCTAAAATTCATATATACTTATTCAAAATGGCTCTTTATGTCTATTTCCCATTAGAAAATTAAATCAGGATGAATGAAATGGGTCCGAGTAAGTACACGGTAGGTTCTGTCAAATACGGCATGTATGATATTAATTACTTTTCCCAATAACAAAAAATGTTGATTACCATTTTTTTCCTTTCAAAAATAAGAAATTTTATTTGGGACCACCTGCCAAAATTGGACCCGGTCTACGAATTTAGCATTCCAAGAACTCCATGCTAGTTGTACTTTTATATATATTTATTTAAATTAGGGATAATTCTCTTTCTAATCCTTTTGAATAACTACACATGAAATTTCTCTACATATGGAAAAAACTACTTCCTCCGTCCCATTCTATTGGTCTCATTTCCTTTTTTTGGTTGTCTCATTTCATTGGTCTCATTTCCATTTTCAATTAAAATACTCCTCTAACATATTCAATGGACCCACAACTTTATTTTACTTTACATACAAAAAACAACTTTCTTAATCTCCGTGCTGAAAAGAAATGGGACCAATGGAGTGGGACGGAGGGAATAGTTATCTAGCCACTTTTGACAAGTGGATCCACAATTATACTTATCGTTTGATAATTAATTAAATCGCCATTATTGTCGCTATTGTTGTCTTATCCAAAAACTTTTATTGAACCAACATGGTTATCGCATACCACAAAATCGCCTCAAACATATTATAAAATTATTTATAAAATTATTTTAAATCATCTTATCCAAATAAAATAAAATTATTTTATTATAGATTATAAATCATAATGATCGTAGAAGATTAAATTTTAAATCATCTATCTGATAAACATTAACAAGTTTATCCATAAAAGAGTTTAAAAAAAAAGATCGGTAGTTAATATTTACTATAGATATTTATACTAACTGTAAAGAAATAAATAAATTTATAGATTTATTATTTCCGCCTGTTGGGTATGAGATTCAGTATGAGAAGATTTTAAGATCCCCAAACCTCTTAGCTGAATGATGAACCTTACCTTGTAATAGCCTAGTTGAGTTCAACATATTAGGAACTCAGTAGGCTAGCTAGAGTTCAGTAGTTGATACGTTCAGTAGAACATCTTATGTCAGCTGGATGGACTCAGCATGAGGAACTCAGTTGGGAGTCTCAAAACCCACTGTATCAGTAGAGAAAATCGTGTCAAGTACTGAATATCTCAGAAGAATGTCAGCAAGAGAGAACTCAGTAAAAGCGTCCGAAGAATCAGAGGAAGTCAACTCAGTATCCACTTGGAGTTTGAACAAACCTCACCAACTCTCTAACCTCGACCAATGAGGAGCTGCCAACACTGTACTTGCTCTGACATAAAGCTGCTTTCTAGATTGAAAAAGAGAGAATCCCTACAGTGACATTCAAAGCACAAGACGGCCGTTTTTCTTGTCATTTTCGACACGTGTCTAGACTTTTTCCAACGGATCTATTCATGAGTCGAGACTATAAATAGAGAAGAGTCTTCATGAAGAGAAGACACGGGAATCATAAGCATTCAAGCACTCAAACGCCCTAGCGACCAAAAATATTACACATCGAATAACTTATACACAATGAGATATAATTAGTTCTTCACTCTAGAGATCTGTTCTCATTCTCTATTCTAAGCAACTCTTGTAATATCTTAAGCTTAGAAAATTTGAAGGAGTTCAACCTATTGAACTGTACTTATTGTAAGAACTCCTTCTTAATTGGAGAAAATCAAACCTCGTGCTTGAAACTATAAAGTCACTAAGACTATAACTAGAGTATTTGTCAGTATAAGTAATCAAAAACTCATGCTCTGTTCAGGACAGTGGACGTATGATCCAGCGTACCCGAACCACTTTAAAAACTGATTGTGTTGATTTACTATTTTATTGACTATCTGTTCATACTACATACAAACTGATCTTTAAACTCTCACTCAACATAAGACGTGTTTTCAAATTGAGACAAAAATTAATTGGGCCTACACTTCCGCACTTTATCCTATACTGAATTACTGTTCACTGACTAAAGTCAGTAGATATGACTCAGTAGACAGATATCCTCTGCCCACGCGATCGAGAAAGCTTATTTGACTTACTGACTTGTTCAGCAACATTATTCAGTAGATACTGACTTTCGCGTTTGAGTTAAAATTTGCACTTAGGTGTATTCAACCCCCGTCCCTCTACACCTGAAGGCTCGTCTCTGGACCAACACCGCCCAAATCGCCTCTCTATCTCCAAATCGCCTCTTCTTCTCCCTCTTACCTCTCGCTCTCGTCTCTTCCTCTTCCTCTCATCTCTTCCTCTCGCCTCTCCCTCTCCAATCACCTCTCCCTCGCCTCTCCCCGCCTATCGCCTCTCCTCGCCTATCGCCTGTCCCCAGTCGCCTCTCCCTCTCCTCATCACCTCTCCCTCACGGCTCTTCCTCTCCACATCGGCTCTTGATAAAGAGAAACATGAAAAATGGGTGAATATTGTATATTCGATTATGTTTTCTCTGTCCTCCTACAAAGAAATCCAACACCTATATGTACATACTAAGAAACCTTATAAAAGGAAAATATCAATTACAAAAGGAAAATATCAATTACAAATTATAAAAATGAGTGAATATTGTATATTCGATTATGTTTTCTCTGTCCTCCTACAAAGAAATCCAACGCCTATATATACATACTAAGAAACCTTATAAAAGGAAAATATCAATTACAAATAAATAGTGAGATAAATCAGGGATATCGGAATCATGACCAAATCACATCAAATATATCGGAATCATGACCAAATCACATCAAATATATCGGAATATATCGGAATCATGACCAAATCACATCAAATATATCGGAATAATACCCCCCCTCAAGCTGGAGCATGCAGATCGCGAATGCCCAACTTGCATAATACAGAATCAAACGAAGACCGTCTGAGAGCCTTCGTAAAAATGTTAGCCAATTGAATCGAAGTGGAAACATATGATGGACAGACCAAACCATCATTCACGGCATCACGTACAAAATGGCAATCTGCTTCAATATGTTTTGTTCGTTCAAGAAAGACCGGATTTTGTGCGATGTGTAATGCAGATTGGCTATCACAATAAAGCGGGATACGTGTAGAATGAGACACTCACAAATCGAACAAAAGTTGCTTTAACCACTTCAACTTACAAACTATAGCAGCCATCGCCTGATACTCGGCTTCAGCCGAGGAACGAGAAACCGTATGTTGCTTCTTTGTTTTCCACGAGATAGAGGATGTTCCAAGCTTGACTAACCATCCCGTTACAGAACGACGGGTAAGTGGACAACTTGGCCAATCTGAATCACACCAACCCTCGAGGACGAGGGACGCATTGCGGCATAGAAGAATACCTTGACCAGGACTTTGTTTTAAATACGCACAACTCGAAGTGCAGCAAGCCAATGTTCCTTACGCGGCGATTGCATGAATTGAGATAATGTTGGGTGATGATTTTATCCTCAGCACTGTTATACTTAGTGGGAAATGATTCTGTCTTCAGCACTGACCGTAAGCTCAGTAGCCCCGTGCTCTGTACCTATTTGAAGATTTGAAGATCCCAAAACCCTATCTTGATTGATGAACCATTCCCGTGTAATTGTTTTGTCTCTGAGGTTTCGGACTCGATGACACTCTGCTCCGGTTAAGGCGGTCGGTAGCTTATCGGCCTCGGCACGAAGTAGAAGACTCGGTATTTCTTGGACTCAACGGGAGCAAGATATCGGAAGGAGTCGGTAGAACCGAACTCGGCAGGAGTAGTTCATCGAACTCGGAGCCGACCATCGCAGAGTACCCTCAGTTGTCTCTCTGCCGAATGAAGATCGAACTTCGGCAACGAACGGCAGTCTTACGAACTGTCGGACACTTTTTGAATATACAATCCGGTATTGTCAAGTACGAGGAAAAGAGAAGTCAGCTTCAGTATGCCTCGAAGTCTGTTCCGTCTCAACCACTCCATAATCCTCAACAAATGACAAGTATACACGTGTCTCTACCTACTAAAGCTGCAAGTCAACATATTTCCAGAAAAGGAGGGAAAGGACACTGTTACATCCTTCAAAAAGAGCCGTTAGCTACCAAAAGAGAGAGAGAAAGGAAGATCGTCTCCAACGGATCTTTTCCAATCTCTGCTCTATAAATAGAGGGACATTTCAAGAGAAAAAAGAGAGAGAATGCGCATAAGCTTAACGACGAAAACAAACACAAGCATTCAAACGAGCTAGAACCAGAAAACCCTAAGTCTTCCGCAAGAACTTGAAGATCTATCTCCGGCGAAAGACTACCTTCTCAGCTCATAGGGAACCAAGCTAAACTGTTAGAAGAGCCTCTAGTATCCAAATCGACGATACACGAACCTAAAGCTTATTTCAACTGTTCGTCGATCTAGAAGCCACTCTCTCATTCCCTATCCCTCTAACCCTAAGCTCAACAGAATATACTTATAGCTTAGACGAAGGAGTTCATATTTGAACCCAATCCTTATTGTAAAAGGACTCCTTCATAGTTGGAGAAGTTTGTCAAACACTTTAGTTTGATGCCTTTGTAAACTGGGACTTGCTCAGTATAATCCCCAAGCCAAGGCTTTGTCTTGTGCACAAGCTGACTGAGACTAACTCAGTATAATAAATAGCCTCCTGAACTTTCGGGACAGTGGACGTAGGATCGATTGATATCCGAACCACTTTAAAAATATGTGTCTTGTTATTGCTTTCTGATTACTGTTGCATTGATTTTACTGTTCATACTGAAAACCTACTTTAAAATCATACAACTATCTCAGCATACTGAACTGTCTATTTACTGAACTGAGACTTGCTAAAACGGTTTTTCCACTCAACTGATTTGGGCCTACACTTTTCCGCACCGCTGAACTCTACCTGTTTGATACTGAATTCTGACTCAGTCAGCTAGCAGATCTCAGTAGAGTCAGATTCTTTGCCACACACGATTCAGAACAGCTATTTGGTCTGCTGAATTATTTCAGTACGACACTTTCCTGAACAGGACTGTTCGTGTTTGAAGTTGAGAAAATCGGAGTTAGGTGTATTCACCCCCCCTCTACACCTGACCGTACACTCGGGACCAACAATTGGTATCAGAGCGCACGGTGTTCAACTAACCACCTGAGTTCTATAAGACTCTCGTCGTTCTGAAACTGGTCTACTTGAAAGGATCCGGAAAATCTTTTTCACTGCATATCACTCTACATTCATATCATTATTCTTCATGGTTGATATGTTAGGTATAAGGATGGTACCTATGTTCTCAGTAGAGAACTATGGGGTATGGCGGGTCAGGATGGAAGCACATCTGACCTCCCTCCACGATAGTATGACTGAGGTACTTGAGGAAGGGCCTATCGTTCCTATGATCGACAGCGTCGTGACTCAGGATGCAGCTGCTGGAGGAGGAATGGGTTCAGGAATGCAAAACTGCAAAGGAGCTCTGGGACGCTCTAGCGCTACTGAGTCGGGGGACTCAGAAGATAAAAGCTAACAAACTAGCGCTGGAACTCCAAAAGCTGGAAAATTTGTCTCTCATGCCTGGTGACAAAATAGAAGATCTAAATGTCAGATTCACGAATCTGATGAACTCCATCAACGGGCTGGGAAAGACATTCAGCAACCGAGAGATGAATCTCAAGATACTGAGGGCACTGCCGGACGGACACTGGACACCTTTTGCCACTTTATTGCATCATTCTGATTTAGATGTTGTCTCTCCTGACCATATCTTTTCAGAACATCAGGCAGAAGAGTTTGAGTTCGACAGACCTCAACGAAAGCAAAGAGCTGAAGCTGACAAAACAATTGACCATGCCTTCAAAGCATCAGTCAACGCAGCATCTACCGCGACGAGCAAGAGAACGAGTAAGACTGAACCTTCACTCAATGACTCACAAGAAGGAAGTCTCGCTCAGAAGTACGCGCTGCTCACCGTGAAGTATCAGAAGGAGAAGGAGAGGCGCAGAAAACTGACTAAAGCATACCGAGACACAAAAGGTAAGTCAGATTATACGCCAAAACGCACTCCTGACTCACAATCCTTTGAATGCAGAAAGAAGGATGACTCAGCACCATCAAAGGATAGCGAAAACAAAGAAGAAAGAGTCATCGCTTGCTACAACTCGCAAAAAGCCGAGGACATTATCAATATGACCGTCCCGAGCTCGCAGTGTTGAACGCGCAAAGACGCAAGGCAAGGAGAGAGAAATTCGCCAAAAAGAGACAATCTTATATTGCGGGCGAAATCTCGGACGACTCGAGAAGAAGTCGACTCCTTCATGGATTCATCGGATGATGAAGCGGCTTTTATGGCCTTAGAGCTTGAAGTCGAAGAAGCTACGAAAAGTGCCTAATGGCAGGAGAAGAGGATGAGGTAAATTCTCATGAACCACTTAACTCCTCTTCACACTGCACACACGACACTATTTCAGGTGTAGATGAGAATTTGGACGTTGCTACCACTTATGAAGAACTATTAGACGAACAAATTCGGATGAGTGCTGCTCGATTCAAGAAGACTCTTCGGGAATTGGATACCCCGAAAGTGGAGAATCGAGAGACTTTCTCGGGAGAGTCGGGCCGCTACCGAAGCCGAAGGACTTGTGTTGAGACTCGGGGGAGGAGATAAACTCTCCGATGGCCAAGTCTCGGCATCAAGAAGATCGAATTTCGGTTTTGACCAATGACTTGACTCGTAAAGATACTTGAACCGAGTCTCTCAAGCAAGAACTGTCGGGACTTCGGACCAAGCACGACATGCCGAAAAAGAGTGATGATGTCTGGAAGAGCCTGATGACTGAGCGTTACATGGGCGCTGAAAAGAAGCTGGAGGCTATGCTTGCAAGCAACAAGCCCAAGCACTATAAGGAAGGACTTGGTTTCAACTAGGAAGCTTCCTCATCTGCCCCCGTACACTCAGAAGTGCGTCTAACTGATAGGTTTGTTCGAGGGGAAACAATCAATACAAATGTTCGAACCCCTCAAAGAAAGAACAAACAAAAGATGAAAGCACCTCATCCTACGCATAAGTATTCTGACCAGAAGATCAGTACCAAGACACCCCAGTTCAGTCAAGGGGGAACTAGCAGAGTTAAGTGGGCTGATCAGTATGGACCACCTCAGTTGACACATCCAGCTCAGTATGGGTCATATTACTATGATCCTATAGTTAGAAGAGGTTCCAAGAGTCAAAAAAAGAAGAAAATCGCACAAAAAGCAAAGGTCGGCGGATCCACCGCTCGGAAGATCCGGACTCCCCGAACCCGAACGACTTAAGAAGTCGGCTTTGACCAGTCCGGTGGTCAAGTATGTTGACTTCAGTGGAAAGAAACTCGTCCGAAACCACCGGGGTTGTTAGACAGATTTGGGTTACTAAAACTAACATCTAAGGACCCAAAAACAAAATACGGGGTACCCGAATATAATTCGTTTTTGCGGGTGCACAAAGATCCTTGGTATGTGGACAAGTGGATGCTCAAGACATATGACGTACCAAAGGAACCTCATCGAAGAATTATATAGCTGAAGAAGGACCCAGAATCGAGTTTGGAGACAATGTAAAAGGCTATACAAGAGGATATGGAGCACTCAGCATTGGAACTGCCACAGTTCCTAGAATATCATATGTTGAAGGACTTCATCATAATCTTCTCTCTGTTAGTCAATTCTGTGATAACTCGAATATAGTGATTTTTGACACTGGTTTCTGTGATGTCATTGATAAATCCACAGGGAAAACAGTGTTATCAGGTTCGCGTAAAAAGAATATATATGTAGCTGAATGGAACTCAGCAGAACCTGAAGCTTGTCTATTGGCGAAGAACGACAACCGTACAGGATGGCTTTGGCATAGGAGACTCAGCCTCCTCAACTTCAAAACGTTCAACAAACTAGCAAGGAACACTCTAGCAAGAGGACTGCCGAATGAAGTATTCAGCAAAGACACTCAGTGTCAAGCATGTCTGAAGGGAAAGCAAACAAGGAATCAAAATCCACCTGTTCCATCTCCTTCCACTGATGGAATCCTTCAGCTGCTACATATGGATTTGTTCGGTCCGAGTCTCTCCGGTGACGATCGGAGGCAAGAAGTATGCTTTAGTGGTCATCGATGACTACTCGCGCTACACATGGGTCATATTCATTGCCAACAAGTCCGACGTCAAAACGAGTTACCAACGCTTCGAAAAAGCTCGGTGTCGAGAAGAACACCAAGATAATCAAAATTCGTTCG